>MNCI01001941.1:383673-432011 GCA_015680685.1 Gnetum montanum | reverse complement strand
ACACTCTTGCATAGGTTTGATATCTTTCGTTAAAGAGTTCTACCATTGTTGGCCAACGTCGTATTGAATTTGGTTTTAATGATCTATACCATACTTTTGCTTGGCAAACGAGTGTCATAGGGAAGAGCTTGAGTTTTTGCCAACTGTTATCAATGTTGTTCCACGTACAGGCATTGTAGAAGGCTTGTAAAGGTTGATATGAATCTAAGTCATAGCCTCCTGAGAAATTAGGGAAGTTGTTTAAATTGAGCCTGGGTAGGCGGCTCTCTTTACGATGCCTACGGGAGATTCGAACAGCCTCTTGTATTTACGTTAAGCTTGTAGTGGCCAGTAGGGGTTCATCGTTATTGGGTAAGTTATGCTTTCGTGCGTTGGGATGATGTTGCCTTCGTTTATGTTTATAAGAAACCCCCACCTCAGGTTGCGTACTCCAACCTTCATTGTCATATAGTTCGTTGGTTCTCCAATGAACTTCCTCACTAGATGTGGCATTATTATAGTCTTGTAGGAGAGGCATCATTGTGAAATTGTGTGTGACTTTATATGTGACTTTTTATAATTATTTCTTCTTAAAAGATATATCGTTAATTCCTATACAGCAACCTTGTATGATATAACTAATCTAGATAACTAGCACTGTCCCTGGCAACGGCACCAATGATGAGTGCCGAGGTACACCTACACTCAACCATACGAATACGAGCGTTTCACGCACGATCTGGTCGAACTCCANAACCATACGAATACGAGCGTTTCACGCACGATCTAGTCGAACTCTGAAGACGGGCTAGTTGTGGTATCAAGACAGTTATTCTTAGGTTGCAGTTCGTTGTCTTTCCATCTGAACTAGTGTTAACTTTGTCACGTATGGTTTAGTCCAAAATGAGGTATACGACGTGTTCCTATACTAATGCTACTCCTGAGTGTAATGGAAAGTGATATTAACTAAGCTAAGAGGGAGAGGGTGAGAAAGAATCTAAGCTAGCCTAAGTGTGATNTTTATTTCCGGTCATGTGCATGTCCAAGTACGTCACACTCGAATAAGGATGTTGTACAATTACAATCACCACACTGCGGGCATACACTAGGAGAGAAGGGCTAAGAGAAGAACTACATAAAACTTAACAATTAAACTAAGAACTGAAAAACTGCTTATCGGAACTATCTACCTCTTATTTACAAATGAGGAGACAGGCTGCGATATCACGGTTAACTAAAATGGCGACTCATCAGTGGCGATTACAACCATTAATGGTGGCGGTTACAATCATTAATGATGACGGTTACAATTATTAATGATGATAGTTACAATCATTAATGGTGGTGGTTACAATCATTAATGTTGGTGTTTTATCCCACATGTATTAGGATTGGGGTTTGGTCCTCATGTTTCTTCATAAATAGAAGGTTTGGGGTAGCCTTTTTATCATTGTGTGCTTTGAAGTGAAAGCATTGTATGAAGGTTTTACCTTGGAGACGTCAGTCTTGTTGGTGTTGATCTGAGATCTATTGGAAAAACAGATTGGGTGTTTGGAAAAGTTACAAGGACGGCTTGTGTCCTGAAGATTTGAGAAGAATAAAAGGCATAGCAGCATTGTTGTGCAAGTAGGGTAAAAAGGGCCCGAACCACATAACTCTCTGTGTTCTTGTGCTATTTTTACTGTTTTCATTCTGCTTTCATTTTGTTATCACAGCAAATGTTTGCTAGAGTTTAGAATGTTTTGAGAGTGATTTATAGTGTTTCCTGACCTGCTACAATGCAATATTTTGCCTTTAATGATTTATTCAGATCTGTAGGGTTCTAATAATTTCTCTAGAGAATTTGTAGTGTGTTTTTAGATCTGATTATAACAACTGGTATCGAAGCTAGATTTAAAACGATGGAGAGGCTGCAAACAACGGAAAGATTGGTAGGAAGGAACTAAAACGTTTGGAGCATTTTGATCAAGGCTATTTTAGCACAAAAGAAGTGCCAAGAGGCCCTAGAACCCTCTCAATCAGCAGGAATGTCAAATGCTAATTAGAGGAAAATTAAGACTAGGGCATTATCTTTCATTCATCCGACCCTAAGCAATGGGATTTTGGCCTCAATCAAACCTGATATGGATCCGCATGATCTGTGGCAAACGCTGAAGAATAGGTTTGACAAAGTATCAGATTTGAATACCTTTCACATTTATCAGAAAGTTTTTAGATGCAAAAAGAGATCTTATGTGTCTTTTTATGTGTCTTTTCAAGATCATTTGGATGAGATGATGGAAAATCTGAATAAGTTGGAGGAATATAAAATTTTTATTCCAGATTTAGTTAAATCCTATGCTTTGTTAGACTCCTTACCTGATTCCTGGTCTGCAATTGTGACATCTATTACTACTTCTATGAGTGTTTCATCTATGACATTTGAACAGGTTGTGTCTACCCTTCAGGATTCAGAAGGAAGAGTAGATGAGTCTTCTAGATCTGGAAATGTTCATGTAGCAGAGGAAAGAGGTAGAAGTAGGAGACGTTTCCCAAGTAGGGGGAGAAGCACGGACAAAGGAGTTTCACATGGCAGAACTCAAACTCAAGAGTGCTGGTACTGCAAGAATAAAGGTCATTTGAAGAAGGATTGCTTTGCATAGAAAGCACATAAAAATAAAGGAGAAGAAGTCAGAAAAAGGAACATCAGAGGTACATGTAGCTGATGAAAACATTAGTTTTCTAATTCAAGAACAATGTACAATGATGGTAGATGGATGTAGTAGTGACATCTGGTTAATTGACTCAGGTGGCTCCTTTCATATTTGTCCAGATAAGTCTTGTTTTGCATCTTATCATAAAGTTGAATCTAGTTTTGTATATGCTGCTAATGGAAAAGCTTTAAAAGTTCTTGGAATTGGAAGTATAAGTCTGCAACAAGCAAGGATGCCAAAGGTGACAATAGATAACGTTAGACATGTTCCTAAAGTTACAAAGAAGTTGATTTTAGTTCCACAACTGGATGATTCAAGTCTGAATTTCAGTAGTGGAGGTGGACATTGAAGGATTTCCAAGGGAATCATGACCATTCTAAAAGGAAAGAAGGAGAGCAGCTTATATACATTGATGGCAAATTCATGCAACTCTACTGCAACAGTTTCTGATACAGAAAATTCTGAAGTGTGGCATAGACATCTTGGACACATTGGCTAGTCAAGCTTAAAGGTACTTCAAAATCATACTCTCATTCCTGTATTTTCTTATGCTCAAACTGATTGCAAAGACTGTTTAGTTGGAAAATCTAGGAGAGTAAACTTTTGTAGGGATTTGGACAGCAAAAAGAAAAATAAGTTAGAATTGGTTTATTCTAATGTTTGTGGTCCTATGACTCCCATTTCTCTTGGTGGATCTATTTATTTTGTGACTTTCATAGATGATTGTACAAGGAAGGTTTGGGTTTATATGCTGAAATCAAAAGATGAAGTGTTTTCAATTTTCAAAACATTTGTTGCAAGAGTAGAAAATAAAACAGGTCTGAAAATAAAATGTTTGCAAACTGATAATGGTTGGGAGTCCGCTTCTAAAGTATTTGCTGATTTTTGCAACATCAAAGAAATTAGGCACATGCGTACCCCTCCTAGTACACCACAAGAAAATAGAGTTGCTGAAAGATGCAACAAAACATTGCTAGATCGTGCTAGAACAATGGTTTCAAGTGCAGGCCTACCTAAGACATTTTGGGGAGAGGTAGTTATGACTGTTGCATATTTTGTGAACAAGTCTCCACATTCTTCAGTTGATAATGTTGTTCCAGAATTTGTTTGGAAAGGTAAAAACGTTTCATACAGTCATTTAAGAGTTTTTGGATGTGAGGCATTTATGCATATTCCAAAGGAAAACAAAACTAAGTTGGAGGAAAGGGCTAAAAGTTGCATATTTGTTGGATATGGAGAAGATGAGTTAGGATTCAGACTTTGAGATCCTGAATTGAAACGTGTAGTGAGATCAAGGGATGTTAAATTCAAAGAAAATGTGATGTTTAGTTAGCTGCAAAAGAAAGACAAGGACAGAAATGGCTCAGAAAGCACAAGGACTCCTTTTAGCATGACTAAAGAAATTGAAAATGATGAAATTCATGGATTTTCCAAATCTGGAAACTTTGGACAACATGTTGAAAGTACATGGCAGCAAGTTGAGAACTTAGAACAACAAGGAGAAAATGCAGGACAACAAGAAAATGAGGTAGAAGATGATGAACAAGAAGCTACAGATATGTCTCATTGGGTTCGAAGGTCAACCAGAACTACCAAACCTCCTAATAGGTACTCTCCGTCATTGAATTATGTACTTTACAACGATAGTGGTGAACCAAAAATAGTGAAGGAAGCCATGACATATGTTGATGCCACAAAGTGGAAGGCAGCTATGAATGATGAATGGGAATCACTCCAACAGAACAAAACTTGGGAGCTAGTTCAGTTGCCAAAAGGGAGAAAACCCTTGGAGTGCAGGTGGCTATACAAAATTAAATCAGAGGCAAATGGGGAAAAACGTTTCAAGGCTAGGTTGGTGGTGAAAGGCTATGCACAGAAACCAGGTATTGACTTTCAAGAAATTTTTTCTCCAGTAGTAAAACAATCTTCTATACGTTTAGTGCTATCATTGGTGGACTACATGGATTTAGAGTTGGAACAACTTGATATAAAAACAGCATTCCTCCATGGAGATTTGGAGGAGGAAATTTACATGAAACAGCCAAAAGGGTATGAAGAACAGCAAGGTTCAGGTCTGGTTTGTAAACTGAAAAATAGTTTATATGGTTTGAAACAAGCCCCTAGGCAGTGGTATAAAAGGTTTGATACTTTCATGAAGAAGCTATCTTATCAGAAAAACAACCTAGACCATTGTGTGTATTTTTCTGAGATGTTTCAGGTAAATTTACAGTGTTATTGTTGTATGTTGATGATATGCTAATTGCTGGAAATGATATAGCAGAAATAAAATGTTTTAAATTGGAAATGGGCAAAGAATTTGCTATGAAGGATTTGGGACAGGCAAAGAAAATTCTTGGTATGAATATTTACAGGGACAAAAAAAAAAGCTTGTGATAACTGAAGCTTAATCAAAAGTATACATCTCTTGAAGGCTGGTTGGATTTGTCTTCAAGGGGGAGTTTGTTGGAAAAATGAGGAAAAATACATTAATGTTGTATTTCCTTTTATGTTGCATTTGATGTGGGGATGTGTTTTATCCCACATGTATTAGGATTGGCGGTTACAATCATTAATGGTGGCGGTTACAATCATTAATAGTGGCAGTTACAATTATTAATGGTGGCAGTTACAATCATTAATGGTGGCGGTTACAATTATTAATGATGATGGTTACAATCATTAATGATGATAGTTACAATCATTAATGGTGGTGGTTACAATCATTAATGTTGGTGTTTTATCCCACATGTATTAGGATTGGGGTTTGGTCCTCATGTTTCTTCATAAATAGAAGGCTTGGGGTAGCCTTTTTATCATCGTGTGCTTTGAAGTGAAAGCATTGTATCAAGGTTTTACCTTGGAGACGTCAGTCTTGTTGGTGTTGATCTGAGATCTGTTGGAAAAACAGATTGGGTGTTTGGAAAAGTTACAAGGATGGCTTGTGTCCTGAAGATTTGAGAAGAATAAAAGGCATATTAGCATTGTTGTGCAAGTAGGGTAAAAAGGGCCCGAACCACATAACTCTCTGTGTTCTTGTGCTATTTTTACTGTTTTCATTCTGCTTTCATTTTGTTATCACAGCAAATGTTTGCTAGAGTTTAGAATGTTTTGAAAGTGATTTATAGCGTTTCCTGACCTGCTACAACGCAATATTTTGCCTCTAATGATTTATTCAGATCTGTAGGGTTCTAATAATTTCTCTAGAGCATTTGTAGTGTGTTTTCAGATCTAATTGTTTTCAGATCTGATTATAACAAATATGTGCTCTTGAGGCTTTCATGAATTGATTATTTGGTCTCAGAATCCCAACATTGGGTTGTGGATTTATCAGTACCTTGGCTGTGATAAATCAATAGGTACATCATGATTTGTTTGCCTCTCTGTGCTAGGTGAGCACTAACAGAGGATGGTGATCCATCCTAGACCCTATAGATATTGGGTTGGCAGATGGCATGAAATGGTATCCTTGGCCATGCCGAATACTAATGGCCCAAGAGTGGCCAATGCCTTGAGGTCCCATTGTGGCAGGTGGTGGATACTCAATTGGCGTGTTCCATTATTTAATCATTGCGCTCATGTCCCAAATCATTTTTGTTCGATGGCAGTCATGCAATGAGTTTAGTGCGATGGTTGTTCGTGTACACGTAGAGATGATTGTGCAGTGGATGCAATGTGATAGATGATCGTGTACATTCCACGACAGAGACAAGTTTTTCTCAAAACAGCATGGTGCTTTCTTAGTATGCTACTAGTGGCCTAAACCTTTCAACTTAGGATGGGCTTGGGTAGTTCATCCTATAGCCTTCTAGGCCTAGGTAGCATTCCCAAATACCATGTATTGTGCTCACTAAATGTATTCCTATCCTCGGGTGTGTGAGATTGTAATGTAACATTGTGATATTCTCAGTTTTGATAGTTTATGCACACAAAAGTGCTAGATGTTATTGTCCTATGTGAGTCAATTGTCTCCTCGTTGTAGGCCTATGTGCCACACCCTGTGACAAGGCCAAGCTTGATGTATGGAATTTTCCTAGTGCTCGTTCTTGAAGCACCTTCCCGATATGTTGTAAGCGGCCTTTGTGCCTTCATGTGTAATTCTATTGAAAACCCCATAGAAAATTCTCTTTGTTGAGATATGATATTGTAATGAGCAAGCCAGGGCATGTTCTTGCCCAAGGTGCTCTTGATCTGATGCCTTGTGTTTTTGGTGATATTAGCATGCCTTGATGGTGTGTCCTTCGATGAACACTCTTGAGACAGGAAAAATCTTGGGAACACTACCTCTTGGGTTCCTAGACTCACAGAAATCTTATCCACAAGTGATCGATGGTGGTATGTAGCCTGAAATAAAAAGTAAATTGGTTCGATGTGCTTGATATTGATAGCGGGTGGTCCACAGTGGCCATGTGAATTGCAATGGTAGACTAAAATTCAAATCAAGGTGATGCTGCTATGTCTAGCTATGGATTAGAGTTGAGTTTTGGGTATCGGCACCTAGACTCTCTCTTCCATGGCTGGATGTGATGGTAGAGCAATTTTGCAAACGTTGAGATGGTGGTCCATCCTTGAATAAATGATGTCACAATTACAAAAATTGTGACTTCTCTTGGAGGCCTTGCTTGGTGGGCTTGGATGTGCTCGAAAACACTTGAGCCTATGCTCTCATGATTGGGGGCATCTAGTGCTTCGTGGATGATGGTGTGCTCTTGTGATCGGTTGCTTTTGGTGCTTCTAAGGGCTATGATGCACTCTCATGGATTGGGACTTATTGGTGCTTTTGTTGACTATGGTGTGATTTCATGAATTGGGACTCATTGTGCCTAGTAGGCTATGGTGTCTTGCCAAATCTCCTCCGTGTACCTCATTCCTTGTGTACACTGATGTATCACACCGTCTCTCCCTAATGTATTGTCCCATTTCTCTGGTGTATTGTTAATTCATGTTAGTGTCCTAACCTCTTTGGTGGGACAGCAAGGCTGAGCACTATATTACTTGGTGATTCTCTAATCCTATGAGGGGTCATTCTCCATTCCGATGGATGCCCTCTTCAGTTCCTGAAATAATAATGCAAGTTGTATTAAGACAGTTGTTTCCTAGATGGTATCTAGAAGCAGTTGATGTTTGGAACTTGTTCCTATCAGTGGTCCCATGTTCGTGAACTCTTGGCTTGTTTTTAGAGACAGAATGTTGTTACCTTGGTGGAATTCATGGAACCTCCTTTGCAAGGCCGTGTTGTTGATGTAGCCTAAATGTATATATCTCCCTTCTTGTAAGAAAGGTGTGATCTTATGTACTTTCTCTTAGCTTTTGGGGCTCTAGAGGGACTTCCTTGTTGGGGTTCTCTGGTAGACCATCCTTATTGTAAATCCTTCAGAAATGAATCATGTATTGTTTTGAGTTGGTAGCTGATGTTGGTGAAGCCCATTCTTTGTAAAATTGTCTTGAGGACCTAGTCCTCCTATGGGCAAAATGTTCTTGTTGACTCATGTTTGTTGTTTGGGCTGAATGGTAATAGGCAGTGGTGCGGCCTTGTGCACCACAATTGTTGTAAACGGGGTGGATTGGGATGTATGAAACAGAAAACCAAATCTCCCAAGATGAAACAGAAATCCCTCTTGATAAAATTTTTAAGGGATGAACTCTTTCGCTTCTCGAGTTGTTCTTAAGGTGGAATCAAATCTGGGTAAGACTTGTAAATCCATGTCTTCCCTCAGCTGGTAAAAGTTGGACGTTACGGTTTTGTTGGCTATGTGGACTACTTGGGTGTGTATCATGGGTAAGGTGTAGCTGGACTACTATACTTGCTTATGGAAGAAACCTTCCAAAGAGGATCCTTCCTTGAAGTTCAAAAATCCAATGATAGGTGTTGATGGTGAATGGCAATTATTCTTAGCATGATAGAAAAATTCAGACTTTGGGAGTGTAGATGTTCCTTGGAGAATTCATGACCATGGTTGCCCTCAAAGGTGACTCTCCATGCTTCCCTAGACCAAGTGTTCAGAAAATGGTGCTTGACCCATATCTTGGAGTGGGAAGGATAGCTTTTAAGTTGCAAGTGCGGTTGATCCTTTCCCCTAAATAGGACATTATGATTACGATCAATGATGTGGTAGCAGCTGGCATGAGACGTGTGTATGAAAAATTATCTTGAGGTTGGCTGCCCATCATATCCTCCACTTGTCCCAGCATTCAAGTAGGCATTCTCGATGTTGGACAATCCCTAAGGAGGTTGATGATAGATTGGGTTGGTATGTTATGTTAGCCTCTTGGAGAAGTTTTCCAAACAAATTTTGGATCTTCTCTCTTGTTGTGGAAATTGGATAGTGTTGGATGGTGAAATAAGGAATGCGATGCTGGTGTGTCTACGAACGACAAGGTCAAGCTCAAAAGATCTACCCTTGTACCTTGTTTTGAAGGGAGAACACGCTCGACTCCCTTCATACCAGCCTGAACAAACATGATGAAACAAATGTACATGATACAAACACACAAATTTTGTGCTTAGATGGTTACACTAGTGAGACCCCATGGGTCTGGATGCAAGTAGTAGAACGTGGAGTTCTGGCAAGCATGAGTTGGTTGCGGAGACATGGCTCTTTTGGAGCATGTTCTCCCTCTCAATTTTATGTTCCCAAGTCCATCACCATGGGTAGTGGCCCTAGTGAGCCCTCAAAATCGATGATTAAAAAAATTGATGGGTGCTCAGATGACATTCACAAAGGAACTCAGTTGGACTTGTGGAAGAAGAGTTGTCTTCTTCCATAGGTATGGGTCAATGCAAGAAGATAAGCCTCTAGACCTAAGAAGGGACAGATCTAGGGGATGCCTTAGAGACGTTGGCCCTTTGGGTTGGACTACTCTCACTTGTCACAGAGTTGGGAAGTCTTTGGGATTCCTCCAAGTGCCCTTTGTGTTTCATGCAAGGCATTGGATGGAAGGACGTATCAGGTGTTGGGGTTGGTACCTTCCTTCAAGCCTGGCGTCCATTGAGTTGATAGATTCCCCGAAGTTGATGGAGTTCCAAACCCATACTTGAAGTGTACTCTCAAAGTCATCCTAGGCTCCACTCTAAGGACGTTGCTTCTTTTGTGCAGGGAAGGATTGTGAGAGATGTCCCAGGGTGATGGTTCTCTTGGGCTCTCCCCATGGTTCGAGGGCCATGGAACACTCTGAGGCATCCTTGGGTGGCTCTCAAGTGTTAGAAACAACCCATCCCAGCTTGGTGGTACCAAGTCAACAACAAGACACCGTCCTATTGCAACTCTTGCTAAGTTCTCTTCATACTACCCTCACATGGAGAACTACATGGCCCTGATTCTACAGTGGTTGTACATATGTAGGTAGCCAAGATTGGATAGTTCTGGTATGGTGCCAAGCCACACCTTGTACCAAAATGTGAGGGTTTTGGAGGTGAGACGCCATCCCTTGTAGATGCATCGTTTCCCCTTCCACCAATGTTGTCTATAATGTTGTCTATAAGGTTGTTTGTGTGCTTGTTTGCAAGGTCCTTGTTTGGAGTTAGTTATCCTCTTTGAGGTGCATTCCCATACTTATATTAAGAAGCTATGTTGCTACTTGTACTCTTTCTTGGGATGCTTGCTTGTTAGAGGCGTATTCCCTAGGTCTTCTGCCCCAGATCCATTGGATCTTAGTGAATTCCTTGGGGTGCCAAACAATGTCGGGGCAACGTTGTTACATTGACATTAACTTTTGCTCAAAAGTGAGATTGAGCTGCAATGTGGGCAGAATTACTAGAAATGATGATCAAGGAGGTGTTAGCTTAGTGATAAGAGCCTTGACATAGAAACCCTGAGTTATAGATTTAAAAAAAAAAAACAAATCTGTAAAAAGAGGAATTTTGAAACTGCTCTATCTGAAACATCCAAGAATACATCCAAGAGGATCTCAGTAGACGTGAGTAAAAATTCAGTTTCAATTTTAGATGACAAACAATGATGTGTGAGAATAAGATTCCAACCCCTGAACATTGCCCCCACTTTGTGAGTGTTGCCGAAGATGTGAAGGGACACTCACAAAAAAGTAACCGATGCTGAAAGATGTAGAGCCCAACATAGACATCATTATCAAAAGGAAAGGCTTCAACTCATACTAAGTGGTAGAGATGTTGGCCTAAAGTGACCCGGCCTGTGGTTTGATCCTAAACAATATGCCCAAAAATATAAAGATCTTGCAATTAATACCTTCCAAAATGAGAAGTCACGTCATTACGATCTTCATTGGATTTCCCAACTTATTAGCTTGTCAACCAATGAGTTGAAAAGCTTAAGCTTCACATAAGCCATGTTTCTTTGGCTGCATTCCCGAGTGTGCAGATGACCTGAGCAGTTGTTAAGATCAAGGTTTTTCCTCCCCAACCCCACTTATTGAACTTCCCAGCAGCATCAGAGCTTAAATATTTACAAGGCAAAAAGCACAACCCTTCATCTTCTTGCTACAAAAAAGCAGTAAGTAACATCAACAACAGACTAGAGGAATTCAAATCCCAAAGGAAATGATTTGTTAGTGGCTCTATGATTATATATTATGCTTAATATGCAGTTCTCTCCAGTCCCACCCCACTAATTGGATGGAATGTTTGTGGCTCCCAAAACAGTTTGGTTAATGATGTAAAAAGAATTCTTTGCAATGTTAATTTGATGCAACATAAATCAGCAATATTGGGTATGAAAGCCAGTGTGCATAGTATTGTCCAAACTTATGGACAAAATTTGAACAATGCCAACAAAGAAAATGAAAATGAGAACGTTTCCAAAATGCATGTCATCCAAGTGGTGAACGTTATAGTTTTTTCAATAATTTAAAAATAAATTATTTTTTAAAATGTTGTATAATGAGTTAGGTATACAAAACAGCCTTTGGAAAATGAACTTTTATATGGTTTAAAGCATAATATCCTCAAGTGAACGTATTCATCAGAATTAAATTATACCAGCCATGCAGTAAGATAAGAGGGTTACCTTGAAAAGAGCAATCACAACTGAGAAGAAGCACATAAATGCTGTAGCAAAGATCAGCGGAGTTGTCATCAGTGCAGGCCTCAGGTAAACGTAACTCTGAAAAGTTGAGCAACAAAGAAAAATTAAAATTTTAGCTTTTTCCTGAAAACTAGTAAACTGCGTTATGAAGACACCATTTGAAGCATGCAAAGTTTTCGGTTAAATTTTTTAAAATAAATTTCTTGCCTCCACTAATATAAAGTTCCAATTATTCAAAACATGACACACTAGACTGTAAACAATCACTGGATTCAGAATTACCTGCATGTGCATATAAAAAGCAATTTGAACAACTATTGCTCTCACACACAATATGCAGCTTGCAGCTACAAACGCGTTCCTTTTCCATCTTAAAAAAGGTAGCTGATTCAACACAAGTTAACAAGTCCAAGAAGGATTCTCACTTGTTAGAATATTTGAGAATGAGCAAATTTTCACATTGAATGAGTAAGAGCCTATGTTATCTGCGTCCATTAATTGATTTCGCTATGCTAGTTTATTAGAAATCTTACATCGAGGGAATATGCAGTTCCAAGGGCAAAGCTTACTGCCAAAGCAGAAAACAAAGCAGGTGAACCAAAATAAATGCCCATACCAAGACTCTGCAAATAAAATGAATTTAGTTAGATCAGAGTCTAAGCACCATATCCGTTAAGAATGTTTTTGAAAAGCCTAAAAATCAGGCAATATGGAAGAAATCGTCATTAGGAACAAGTGCTTTAATTCTTTCTCCAAAACTGAATATAACTGTGGATCGAATTTGTTAAAAAAAAATTGCAAACAGCTGTTCCTCTATGCCCTTCATCGCAAAAAACTTTAACCCTATGAGTTCATCATAATTACACAATCCATGAATTGACAACGCTTCAAGGGCTGTATTTGATAAATTCTATAAAAGCAAGTAAAAGAGTATGAATATACTCTATGCTTTTGTTGTGGCAGGGTCCTGTATGTCAGGATTGATCACTGTTTTTTAGGGATTTTGTTTCCTGTCTGTGAAGACCCATGCAGATGTCTATCTACTTTATAAGCAAAAAAGACAGACATTCACTTAGAAACTTTTTTAAAAAAAATCTAAACTTTACGAATTAGGCCCACGAATGAGGGAAGTCCATAACCGCATACATACCAGAACCGCAGATATTGCTACTATAGCAACCGCAATTCCTGGTGTAAATTCACCAGAAGCTAGAGGAAGATATGGCTTGTTGACCTGCATCAACATCACTCCTAAATAAATCCTCCTCAACGGAATTGAAAAATCCCAGAATGTCAAGACAACGCAGAAGACAACAAACCTGATCTATCTTGATGTCCGAAATTTGATTCAAACCTACAATATATATGTTCATAAAGAGAGCTGGAACTACAGCCTACAATGCACATCAAGGAGAATTAAAACATATAACGTCTTAAACAATGTTTCTTTTCTGAATTGGCCACATGAGTTTTAAGAGTATATTGTTCAGCCATATTCAATTGAGAGGACTCGCCTTCAGAAGACCGACGACAAATGTTGTAGAGAAATCAGAAATGCTCTCAACAGCCAGAAAAGAAACTGAAGCGATTCCTATAAACTGGACATCAAATATCATGTTTACTAAATAGAAAATAAAAGAGATCTTTACAGTTTATTGAACTAACTGTTAATTCCTTTACTCACGGTCCCAATGACAGTGTGAGGCCGTGAGAATCGGTAAAATGCATTCAGGGTGCCATAAAGCGTTTCGATGGTCAGCGGCGAAGAATTGGCAGGAAATTCATCAGCGGTTTTCGATGTCGAATGCACCAATATTGCATTCTTGTCTTCCTGAAACATGAACTTGGAACCGTTCGGCGCCGTCAAATCATGAAACCACGCCCTGTGAGATCTCAATGCCAATGTGCGTTTGCGTCTAACCAAAACAGGATAACGATCCGGTACTTTTCCTTGCAACAAAACACTTCCTGTCAACCAAGAATTCTTTGTTAACATATTTTAAAAGAAGCAGGAAGCAAGCAACTGTCCTGTTAATTAAGGATTCTTGTTATCTGCTATGGTATATTAGTTTCTTGCTGGCAGGGGATTAAAAAAAAACTATAAGTTGTCAGTACTCTAGAAGTAGCAGATAAAGTTATACATGCACCTATTTTTAACATTTTATCCAACTTGATAAGTGAGTAACTGGTTAACATGAAACTAGACAAGTTGGAATGAGAAAACTGAAAAAGCCTGACCGATGGAAAGTTAAATTCAGAGGATTGCTGAATTTGCAAAGCTGCAAACAATACGTGGACTTTTTCGCCTAACCATGCATGGAGAAGTTACGCCTCTAGAATATTAAGCACTAGTGTGCAAACATCGTCGAACCATTCGGAGACATAAAGAGGGTAATATGTTTCGTTCATCTGTTTGGCATGCATAATCATCCGTGTCAGCTAACCGGTAGCATCGCCTCCAAGAAGTAGACGGCTGCAAGGAATGACAAGTATACGTTTGAGTTTCATTAATTAAATGTATTTGAAGGTTTCAATAAACTATTGTCATTTCTCGGACCTACGCTCGTACCTGGACTTTCGAATTTTAAACAATAGCAACCGCCAGAGTTGCCCCACAGCGGCGAGAAATTATCAATAAACCTCTAGTTACAATGCACACATTTATGCAGTTGTTTATTGAAATTTCAACACAGAAACTACGCTGAACCAAGCGTGGTAGTAGCAGGAGTCGTTTAATTTATTTTATCGAAGATTTCGATACCGACTGAACCAAGCCTAGAAGCAGCACGAGCTTTTAAGTTGTCTATTTTACTTATTTTACTTAATATATCCATTATATAATTTCCTTATCCATCCAAGATCAGCGAACCTGGACAGAACCACAGGTTAGCTAAAGGCCTTTCTGGCCAACGATTCCATCCCATTTGCACAGCCGCGGGAGCAGCATGTGGCTAAAATACCATTCCAATGAGTCCAGTCGACACGAAGCCGCGTATCTTAACGAATGACTTATAATAAATTTCGACGCCGGAAATTATAAGTGAGCAAGCTTTCTAGGCGTAAAGAAAAAACGATTCTGAAATTACCTTGCTGCGCAATGCTTGCGAGCGAAGGAATTCTTTGGCAGGTAGGGAAGCTTGTACGGCAAAAAACTCTCGAAGCCATTTGCAAGCAGCAGCAGCAGCAGCCAAACCAAAACCAAAACCAAAACCAGCAATGCAATGCAATTCAACGCCGCAAAGGCACCGTCAACGTAAAAGCATTTCAAGTGAGAATTCTTAAGGAAGCGTTCCATTATTACAATCGACGGAAACGAAGACGAACGAGAACAACGAGGGACAGAACTACGTGTTGTTAGCTTGGACACGTAACAGCTTCGTACGGTAAGAAAGATCAGCATCATCATTTTGCAGTGTCCGTTTGCAACTTGTGCCAACGTGCCTAGACGTTGATTTGTTTAAGTTTCCATCGCCGTTATGGTCCCGTAAAAGTTTGTAACAGAAAATCTTGTCTTCTCTCACTGCTCTGGGTAGACTAACGTGACGTGCAACTAAAGAATTTCGTGCAATCTTGTCTTCTCTCACTGCTCTGGTCAGACTAACGTGACGTGCACCAAACGAGTTTTGCTGGTTCTCTCACCAATTCACTAATTCATGTAACAAATAACATCATGGCCATTTGACTCTTTGCTATCATCCAAAATTGTTTTAATTAGTGAATTGACAAAGTGAAACCGAAATTTTATTATGTAGGTGAACTTGACTCTTTGGATTTAATGTTAGCAAGAAACTAGACATTTGTATTATATTCAAGAAACTGCAAAGGATTTGTTAGAGAGTTACAAAGCCTCACATATTTTTGAAGAAAGATGAAAACATCATTGATGTAATGCTCTAAGCAAATAAGGTCAATTTGAAAAGAATCACTAGATTGTAATTAATATTATAATTTATTTGAATGTGAGCCAAAGATGGGCAAACTAAAAAGATATGTTCTTCATCTAGTATGCTTTGTTTGCACGATTTGCAAATGCACTCTTTTCTGAGTAAATTAATCCAATGACTTGTCTCAATAAAAAGATAATGAGAGCTCATTCTCAATAAATACCTTTGAGTACTATATAACAAACTTCCTATGATAAAATGTAAATAAAAATGTTTTTCCTTGACATGTTCAATCAAACTTTAGCTAAGACCTTTTCTCTTATAGTCTTGTGGAGGAGCCTTTTGTTAAAAGGAAGAGTTTCTATTACAATATTTCATGACTAAAACCATAATTTTCCATCTATTTTCTTGTGTATCATTCATTATCTCCTTAGCACAATTGACTTCCTCCATGTGACTTAACTTTTGAGTATAAACAATAAATTAACAAAGGGCTTCAAGTTCAAGAGAACACAAAAAGTAACATATCATAAGAAGTCTGCATTTTCACTTAAGATTCAAATACAAAAAATTGTTTTTGAACATGCTCTAATCTTTTGCAATTATGTGTAGAAAGAAAAGGTCCCCATGCAACATACCCATATAATAATATAGGTTGGAGAAGACTGCGAAAAAGGTTGAACAATAGAAATACACATGTTATATGAGTTTTAGAGGTTTTGAACCCCAAAAAAATTAATAATGAGCAAAAAAAATTTAGAGTATACCACAAGCTTGACACTAAGGAGACATCATAAAAACAATATATGAAAAGAAAAAACTTTTAAAAAAAGAGTGAAGAAAATTATTTGTTAGTTGGGAGGAAGGTCCCAATCCTAATAAAATTTACATCAATTTTTCAATATCCATACTTGAACTTAAAATAGCAACATCAAGATGAAGCAAATCTACTTCCAAAAGTAGCATATTATAAGAAATTTGCATTTTCACTTGAAATTTACATATAAAAAACTATTTTTGAACATGCTCTAATTAAATATTTGTAACACAAAAGCACACATACGAAATTAACGCGATTCCCCAACTTGGGTAGTCCACACTCAGAGGATAGATCACTAGCACACCTTCGAACTTTATTGCTCTCAAAATATAGTTGAAGGATCCACAACCTATATAGTCTTCAAGCCCAGGTCTAGAGTGTTGTGTCATAACACTAGCCACCCAACCCCACAAGGTCCCCCTAGGCTTGGAATGTGGTTTTTAGGCTTCCACAACCTTTACAACCTTGAGCTCTGCTCTAGAGTGTTGTACCGCAGCACCAACAACTCAATCCTATAGGATCTTGACAACCTCAAGCAAGATGCCTTCTTGTAAGAAGCACATCAACCTTGCAAGGCAACAAGAGAGAACAATTACAAGGGATCAATGCAACTTGGTTTGTTGATCCTTGAAGATGTACAACACACTTTACAATGAACAAATGATGATACAATGAAGAGCAACAGAGATTACAATAATAAACAAATGATTTAACAATGATTGTGCATAAGCTTGCTCATTTCCCAATGCATATGATGTCTTCTTATAGTTGCCATGTTTCTAAATCCATCTTAGAACTTGTGCAATGACTAGGAAATGGTCACTAATGGTCATAAAAGGCATCTTCTTCATGCTTGAGATGTCTTTCTAGATTTTCCTTCTATTTTAGGAAGATGTCTTTGCCTGGGAAAGACATCTCTCTGAAATCTCCATTTTAGAGGAAGTCTTTGTTTGGATAAAGACATCTTTTTGAAATTGGCCTATGTTTTGTGAAGACACCTTTGCTTGATGGAAGACGTCTCAGCCTAGGGAAAGGCATCTACTATTTCTTGAAGATGTCTTTGCCTATGTTCACTCCAATTCTACCAAGACATCTACTGTTTCTCATAGGCATCTTTCTTCAACTTTCTTTGTCCTTTGAATTCATCATTCCTTATCTACAACCTTGATCTTCCACATGCTTTGATAATGATAACTTTGCTTGTACAATATCTTGTCCTTATCCATGTTCTTTGGAATTCTTGCATGTTTGTTTAAGACATTGTAGATGACCTTTTCCTATGAGCTCTAAACCAGTTCATTTCTTATCATTTACATAGGCTTTAGCTCATCTTGGTTTCCCATGTACATTGTCTTGTAAATACAGTAATCACACAACCATGCAAACAACCTTTAACTCCATTTTACTTAATGTTTTGACACACCAAAAGATCCACAAGATGTAATATAACATCTACGATGTAGTAGCTGACTAAGCATTGACGGAGATGCTACAACATAGATGTGATGTAGCATCTACAATATAGCATCTACGATATCTCAGCTGACTAATACACTTAACAAAATGATGCGTTATCATATCCCCATAACTTAGACCTAACATATTAGGTTTCATCATACCCTCATGACTAACTAAAAACTCATCCTTAAGTTATACATAAATGGATGAAATTTCATTACAAAAATTGTGGGAAGATCAAGACTAAATTAACTATCATTACAAAACTTGAGTGCCACATTATAGAATTTTATTTAAGTAGATGCATTACAACATGACAAAAAGGACTGAACATACATTAAAGTTTGCAAAATTGTAGAAGTCTTAAAAAAATCTTTCAATGATGAATCTTCATGATGTTGTTAGTAGTAGCTATTTTTTCAATCTTGATTATTATGTTGGTGCTTCTCTTTTTATGTAGAACGTTTTTTAAGGATGAGCTCAAATTTCTCCTCATCGTTCCATGGGTCCATAAAACATATGATGTTTGAGCTTTAATCCTTGTATGTGTTACTATTTGTCCATGGGCATATCCTCCTCTTGGCCTCTTTTCCTTGCCTTGGAAAAGGCATTCAACCTTAGGTATTCCTTTCAACATCATTTGTAATCACCAAAGGATCTTTCTTGGATTCTTAGTTAGCTCAAAATTTGAAAAAAATTAACATTTAGGCTTAAGTTGATTATGAAATAATGTTCCCAAGGCTATGAGGTAACTAAAATAATCAAGTTATTCAAATAATTTTGATTATTATTACTATTAGTTACTATAATGTTCGAAAATGGGGTATTAGAAAAAGTTTAAATATACATCCTTAGCCCCAACAATAAATGAGCTTAACTTCGAAAGTGCAAAATTTCCTAAACATGAAAACTAAAGGTCTAGTTAACATGATGATCAAGATATATTGAAATTGAAGGATAGTTATATAAAAGTATATAAAAGTGTTAAAATTAATTGGAATCAATGAGAAGTAGTTTCAAAATCATGCATAAATTTAGAGAAGTTGCCCATGATGTCTTTGAGGATGTGATGTTTTAGTTCAGAGCCATAATCAACAAAAGTCATGCAAGTGGTTCCTTCGCAAAGCAAGTTTCTACCATAATGTCCTTGCATAACAACTTCTAGAGATGTTTTCGGGCACCTTTAGAAGTTAAATGTAGATCATGCCTTTGTTCCAAACAACACAAAATTGCCATAGTAGGGATCCTGCACTATACTATATACAACCATTAAGTACATAATTGCATGCATCAATGAGGTTAATAATGGGATGAGAAGGGATTGCAGAGATTAGGATGTGAGATACGTTACCATGTCTACAATAGTTTCTTGTGTCAATTCCAATTAATATGATCATCATACCTATTTGTCTAAGTTTCAAAGCAATTTCCAACCATTAATAGTAGCCTTGCATTGATGTGCCCCTTCTTTCCTATCATCATGAGTTANCATTAATAGTAGCCTTGCATTGATGTGCCCCTTCTTTCCTATCATCATGAGGTTACAACAACCATAGAGAATGAACATCACTCCAAAAAGAGAAGAAAAGAGAAGAAGAAAGTAGTTTTTAGAGATTATTAAGGAAGAATTTTGGATCTTACTTAGAGAGGTGCCTTTAGGCATGAATGACATGTCTTTCCAGCCTTCTAACCAGTGCTTGTATCCCAAAATATCTTCAAAGAGGTGTGCTTTGAATTCTCACCCTTTTTTCCTTCTTTCTTTTTACTTTTTTATGTTGTTCTCTTTTACAAAATGGGACCCATACGTTACAAAGACATACTTCCTTTTATGGTCTACAAGAGAAGTGATAACATGTTTTGTGAGAAGTCATAGGCCTCAAGAAGGAAGTCAAGAAGAGAATCCAACAAATCTCCTTAAGGTCATACTCTTTTCCATTCCTACTTGATATTTCCCTTTTCTTCAAGACACAATGATCATTAGTTAATTTAGTTTCATGTGAGAAGAACCATATTACTTTCATGATAAAGATATTTTATTTAGAGAAACTAGAGGAATGGATGATGTAGTCTCACTGCATTACATAATTGTTTACCCAATTAACTTGATAGCATAAGACAAAAATCCAACACGTAGCATTGAATTTTGCATCATAACTGGCAACATTGTTATTAACAAAAACATAGTAGACATCCATGAAAAATAAAGAAAATGACTCAAGAAAAGAGAAAATTATAAAGAAACGAAAAATAACAAGAAATGGAAAACATATTAAGAATTGAAAAATTTTGAAGAAATAGAAAAATGATAAAAAATTGTAAAAAAAATGAAAATGCATTTATTAGTTTTTAGTTCAAGATGAGACAGATCCCCCATGACTAAACTCATTCGCGAATGTTTGGAAAATGGACCACACATTCTCTTGATTATACACCATAATTTTTCCATTTATCATTTATAGTGATTTAAGTTTTTGCTTCTTAACACATTTAACATTGATGATAATCAGGTTTCAATTACTTGGATACATATATTTAGTTGGACTAGAGGCTCCAAATGTGATTTTCTATTTTTGTTTTAAGGCCCCCTTGTTTAACAACTTCTTTTGGTGTATAGTCAAAGTGTAAGATGTCTTTCCTTAAGTTCTCTCTTTGGTTCATTTTCTTAGGAGTAGAACTAATAAGTGGGTTGGATATTTTTATGCATCTTTTGAATAGTTTGGTATTCTCATTCTTGAGCCATGAGGTGTCTTTTGGTTTAGTAACTATTGTGGAGACTTGGTTTTGCACACACACTTGTTCATTAAGTTTGTTGTGGGTTGGCATAGATATCATGTTAATACTTTAAACTTTCGACCCACAACCACACCCTTTATCATTATCAATAATGCATGAAATTTTTTGTCTTTCCATAGTAATAGGTTCATCTTTTAAATTTTATGTTGGAGTAATAATGGTTGTTGGATTTTATATAGGATTAGGAGACATTATTTTTGTATAAAAGGGCATTACAACAAATTGGCCTTGTGCTAGTTTTGATGAGCTAGTAGGTCTACTAGTTTTATTCAGCTGTGTGGCAACCATCCTAAAGAAAGGACATTTCTAAGACCTATGCTCACATCTAGTAACATTATCATTCACTTGTATGTTCATAGCACAAGTGGCATTCTTCTATAGAGGTTGTGGTGCTAATCCTTCTTGCATTATTGGTGGTGACATATGTTGGAGGGAGGTATGAGAGTATTGAGAATGTGATGGATGATGAGAGGCATGGGATGGTGATCCCACAGGAGATGTTATGGGTTGATCATATTCAAGAGAGTAGTAGTAATGAGTTAAGGCATGGAAAGTAAAACCATTAGGAAAAACATGTTGTTGAACATAATATCCATAAAGATATGGTTAGTGATAGGATTATTGTTGGTTTGTTGATGGCATCCTCCATGATTGTAGGTTTTGCCACTATGGTTGATGATAGTTTTGAGGTTGATTAGAAGCTCCACTAGGATAGCACTGTTGGTTGTAGGTGTTGCAACTAAAAAAATTGATCACTAAAAAATCAAAAGATCTAGCACAGCAGCCTCAACCTTGAATCCCAAGGGCCTCCAAAAGATGGGATTCAAGGTATCCTTGATGCTCCAACAGATCAACTAGGGACTTGTAGAATGAAAAATGGGGGGTTGAGAAAATAAAATACAAAAATTATAGATCTAGAAAATGAAAAGCAAATTTAGATTGCACACAAAATGAAACTTTAAAAAATTATTTAAAAGAATAAAGAATGAGTTCTAGAAATGTGTACAAGAAATGCCCATGAGAGAGCAAAGGGGGATTCTTTGGGATAGGAGTTCAAAGCCCATTGAAGTTGATGTGATCTACTCCACAATCTAGGTGCTAAGCCACTCTTGATGCTTTCAAACCTCCTCTGCTACAAATTTTAGATCTGCAACTTGGGTTGCTACTGGAGGGTAAGAAGAGTGAGGAATTTAGCTATAAAAATGTTCCATGATGGGAGTTGGGGATCCTAGAAATGTAACATTGAAACCAAAAATCCATAAGTCTCGGGGGTAGCAAGGGGGATAACAAGGTTGCAAGGGTTCCATGCTAGGAGGCTCCAAGAAGCTATGTTTTTGCAAGGTTGTAAGAGATCTTGGAGAAGAAAATTGCCATGTGCTCAAAAATGTCAAAGTGTGAAACCTTAAAATGGTGTAGGGGTTTTGGTTTTATAGGTTTTGGGCCATGATTTTTTCCATAAATTGTTTGATAGATTTGCTGCAAATTTCTACCTTGTACAAGTGAGATGGATGCCCAAATTTTGGGGGTTACCATATATAGTAAGTGCCAAACCCCCATGGCCATTATATTTACTATAAATAGTAATAGAAGCACACCTTCTACGCTAGAGGTAGATCTTCCACACTAGGCTTTCAATCTTCCAAGCTAAAGTGGTTGGTCAACCTTGAAGTCACTGGAGTGTTGAGATCTTGCTCATGTTGCTTCCATGCTTAGGGCATGCAGTTTCTATGCTAGGGGTGAAAGCCTCCACTTGGGAGGAAACTTCCATGCTGAGGGGGGAAGGTTTCCACACTGTGCATGCATTCTCAACATTGGTGGGGGGGGGGGGGGTGAAATTTCCATGTTGAAGGGAAAACCCCCACCCCTCCATGTTGGGGGTAGGTGAGATTTACCCCTATAGGTGTTTTCAGCATAGAAAATTGTATACCCCTACAAAACCCATCAATTTACCATTTTTGGCATCCAAAAAGGCATTTTTAACCTCCACAAGCCCAAATATAGATACTAGGTAACTTTTTTCACTTGGGAAATGATGCTTTGACCACTTATGAGGCATTTTCAACCTCAAAAGTATGAAGTATGTGAGATTGCATTTCATGGATTACAATTCTTTCAATTTCCAATGAAGTTTTGCCCAGGTTCCATGGGGTGAAGGCTACATGATGGAAATTGGTTACAACATGAAAATTTTCATGGTGTTTCAATGGTTCCTCTTTGTTGGTGTTTGGGGGATTAACTTGAGAGGTATTGACAAAGAATACAAAACACCACTATAGGTCCACCATCGATGTTCCCTCTTTGTACTTGATCCAATCATGTTGAACCATGTTGAAGAGTGCTTGTGATAATGAGATAAGGCTATGATGATGAAATGATGGTGTTAAGGTCATAAAGAAATGGTTATCAAGGCTAACAATGTGTTCCAAGTATTGACATCATGGCTACAATGTGGTATTGACATGTTTTGAAGTGTTGGTCACTTGGCAAATGCGTTTCATGATCCAATAATTTTGCTTCAAGATTTCTTTGGCCATTGGGCTTCAAGGCTTCATTAACCATTTAGTCCCTTGGCAATTTACTTCTCCTTTATTTTTGTTATGTGGGGTG
The DNA here is from genome assembly GCA_015680685.1 of Gnetum montanum. Taxonomy (NCBI): domain Eukaryota; kingdom Viridiplantae; phylum Streptophyta; class Gnetopsida; order Gnetales; family Gnetaceae; genus Gnetum; species Gnetum montanum. The sequence goes on along the minus strand of MNCI01001941.1, from coordinate 408,781 downwards.
AGACCTTGATTTGACCTCATTGATAGGGCTAGTTCTACATAGTTTTCCTATTGATTGAGTTGCATTACATCCAACGGACTTGAGGGTTATCCCATTGAACAAGATGTGTTATGCTCGATGGACTTAATGGTTTTTCCAATGAATGAGCTATGTTACATTCAAGTGGACTTGAGGATGGAGCATGATGAAGAGACTTCATAAGATCATAATGTATGATTGTCAAATATTGGTCAACATTGTTGCTCAAGGTATGGAAGGTCATGATGAGGTTATGGGGTAGGAGTGGTGCTAGAGGGAGGGCAATGGTACAAGCACTCTTGACATAGTAGGACAAACTCACCAAATCTTACACATCAAGATCGCATGGTGACTTGTTGTCATAGTGAGTTGCACCCTTGTGATGGCTTCAAGCTTCATCTTGTAAACAAAGCTCTAAGAGGAGAAGAAAACTAAGCAAATATAACATGTTATAATGTTATAATGCATACAGGCCACATGAAATGATAAACCAAGCCACCTAGGTCACCAATGTTGCCATTTTAAGGCCATGGTGGGCCATGATACTAGTTTAAGGCTCTGGTAGGTTGTGGTACTAGTTTAAGATCATAGTGGACCATGGTGCTAGTTTAAGACCTTAGCAAGCTATGTTGTTACTAGTTTTAGGCCTTGGCAAGCCATGTTACCGATTTAAGGCCTTGGCAAGCCATGGTGAAGTAGGCTTGCTTGTTGATGATTGTCGACTACATGTTATATGGCTTTAGATAGGAATGATTAACCAAATTGGCCAACTCATTCCCATCCATGTTGGCTATCTTGAATGCTCCATTACCATAGGCTCTAGTGATAAGGAAGGACCCTTTCCAGTTGGCTGAGAATGTATTTGCATGCTTGTGGATGGATTTGAGAACCAAGTCATCCTCCTTGATCTTACACTTGGTCAAGTTTTGGTGGTGTTGCCATTTTTGCCTCTCTTGATAGTGTTCAACATAAGCATTTGCTTGCATGTTACTCCTCCACTAAGTTCGAGTCTACTACTTGCAACTCCTTGCATTGCTCATCATTAATGAAGTTGGCCAATGGCACGCAAAGTAATAGTACATGCAATTCAAGAGGTAAAATAGCTTCAGAACCATAAACCAAATTATAAGGTGTTACATTAGTTGCCATGAGGTAAGTTGTACAATAGGTCCAAAGTGCATGGACAAGCTACTTATGCCATTTGCACTTACTGCTGTTGAGCAAGTTGATGATGGCCTTGTTGCTTGCCTTTGCTTGTTCATTGGCTTGAGGGTAATAAGGCAACAAGAAACAATACTTAATGCCTAGGTCGTGACAGAAATATTTTGTTTCTTGGCTACTAAATTATGGTCCATTATTTGTAACTATGGTCATGGGTATGCCAAAACAGGCTACAATGTTATCTAGGATAAACTTGCAGACTTTATTAGATGTAGCCTTCCTTAGGGGAATAGCCTCAACCCACTTGGCAAAGTATTCGGTTATAGTGATGATGAAGTTATGTCCTGCGAAAGACTTAGGCATTATAGGTCTAATGATATCCAACCCCCATTGTTGAAATGGCTAAGTAATTTGAGTTGTATGCAACTCAATTGGTGACACATGTATAGGGTTGCTATGTTGCTAGCACATGGCACAACACTTAACCTTCTATAGCTAGGCATTTTCCATATAGGACTAGTAATAGCCTAACCATATAATCTTAGCAGTCATAGCTCTAGGTCCTATATGTCCCCCACAAACACCCTTGTGAACTTCCTCTAGGACTATTCTAGCTTTGGTTTTACCCAAGAATTTTAGTAATATGCCATCATTGGATCATCAACATAATGTATTATCACCTACAATGACATACTACTTCAATCATTTACGTACAACATCCTTTTGAGTAGTAGTAAGGCCTTGTGAGGATTCATCATGCATAAGATAAAATTTGATATTGTCATACCACTCCCTGGTAGGAGTAGTATGAACAATGACAACAAAGGTATCCTAAGCATTTTGTGTGATGGGAATAACATAGTCCATGATTAAGGTGGAAAATTTACTAAACACATCTAGTGTCACATTGAGGGCTAACGTTACAAATGCATTGACAATGACATTATTGTTTTGGGATATGTGTTGGATATCAACATCTGTAAATTATTGTAACAATTATTTTCCTATGTCACAGTAAGGCTGTAAGTGTTTGGATTTACACCCATTAACCTTAGTTACTTGGTTAACCACAAGTTATGAATTGCCTTTGATCATTAAGTGTTTAATTCCTAGGTCACGAGCTATCATCATTCCTTTGATTAAATCCTCATACTCCACTATGTTGTTGGTGCATGAAAACTTAAAATAATAGGCAAAGGGTTAGATTTCACCAAATGAAAATGTCATGATGGTAGTGGCATTTGCCTCATGGCTAGTTGAAGCTCCATCAAAGTGCATGACTACCTCATAATCCTTAAGCACTTGGTTAACAATGTTAATGTGCTCATCAATGAACTCAAGACATATGGTTGCTTGGTCATCAATAGGTGAAATTGTGAGTTGTACAGCTATAGCTTGACTATCTATCAAGGATTGAGAGATGTAATGAAGGTCAAACTCCTTGGTTATGACTTTCCATTGGGCTATGTACCTACTTTCATAAATATTGGTCATTATTGCTTTGAGCATGTTATCTTTCCAAATGATGTTGACTTAGCTTCTAAAGAGGTAGTGTCTCCACTTCTTCAATGAGAAGACTAGTGCTAGACAATGCTTCTCCACTTTAGTGTATTAGGTCTCATGGGCAATTAATGCATGGCTATAATAGTATACAAGCATTTCTACTTGATCATCACATTTCGAATAAAGTAGAGAGGCAATGGATTTTTTGGAGATGACAAGGTAGATGTAAAATAGTTTACCCTCTTATGGAGGATAGATTGTTGGCAATTGTGCCAACTCTTGCTTAATATTTTCAAAGGCCTCATGGCATTAAGCTATTCACTCATAGTGAATCCCTTTCTTAAGCAAGTGTTTCATGGGCTGTAACTTATCCATAAGCCTAGTGATAAACCTACAAATAAACTGTAACCTATCCTATAATCCTTGAAGCTCCTTAAGGTTGGTACATGTTGCTAATTTGGATATGGCCTTAACCTTCTCAAGATTGACACATATCCTTGCTTCAAATACTACAAAGTCAAGCATCTTACCGATCTTGACATCAAAGACACATTTCTTAGGATTGAGCCTAAGCTCATACTTGAGGTAATATTTAAGTACAAGATCTAGGTCATTAGCATGGCCACTAGCCACTTTAGACCTAACAATAATATCATCCACATAATTGTTGAGAAAACCTAGCATGTAATCATTGAAGATATAGGTCATGGCTCATTGATAGGTTGCTCTTACATTCTTAAGGCCAAAGGGCATCATGGTATAGCTAAAGGTACCCCAAGGGATCATGAAGGTCATGCTAAGTTAGTGTTTAGGGTTGATCCTAATCTAGTTGTATCTCAAGAATCCATCCATGAAGGACAACAAGGCATGTTTAGACGTAGTATCAATAAGTTGATCAATACTAGGCAAAGGGAAGTCATCCTTGATAGTCACTTTATTTAGGTCTTGAAAATCGATGAAAATATGGATACTCCTATTTTTCTAAGGAACTACCACTATGTTGGATACCCATTCTATGTAGTTAACAACCCTAATGAAACCACCTTGGTAGAGTTTTGAGATCTCATTACAAATTTCCAAGGCCAAATCAGGTCTAATTTTGCACACTTTTTGCTTAAGTAGTCTAATGCTAGGGTCAAGTATGATGTTGTGTTGCACTAGGTGTGGGTTTGGGCTTGGCATATCTTCATATGACCAAGCAAATGTCTCAATGTTACCTTGTAGGACCTTAGTGATGTTTTGAGCCTACTGATGTTTCAGTGAGGAACTTAGTTTAAGGGTTTTCTCCTTACCACTATGTGTTATGACAGGAACCTCAACCAGAGAGTATTTAGTTATGTCACCTGTCTCTATGTTAAGGGTTTTGACTAGGTTTTTAGGCCATTCTAGAGGTTTCTCTATCAAGGCTATGCAATTGATATGACTCTTAGGCTTTAGATCTAGGCAATTAGGGTCGATATACCATTGTACATTACCATGAAGCCCACTTAGGCTTAAAGGTATATTGATATGCTTCTAGGTATCCATACTTTGGTCCTACATGTCAACCATAAGCACATTAAGTGGCATCTGGGTAAAAGTGAATAAACAATGCTAAAATGCTATAAAATTATGGAAATACACATTATTCTAATACAAACAAGGTCATCTAAGGCTATAAGTAGGGTAGGAGCAAATATATAAAGTTCAATAAGGGTCAAATAAAGGTCCAAACAAAGGGAAGTATGAGAAATAATGCTACAAATGGTCAACAAGGGTTACAGTTTTACTAGTTTTAGGCCTTAGTGGGCTAGGATGCCAATTTAAGGCCATAGTGGGCCATGGTTACATGGTGTCAAATGATCGTCAAGGAAGGTCAAACCCCATCATTCGATACTAATAAAAGGCTAAACGAAGGCAAATAAGGCTCTAATAATGTAAATAAAGAAGATATAAGGCTATATAAAGGCCATACAAGGTCTAGAAGGTTAACAATGGAACACAAGGCTAAAAACAAGTTAAAACATCATGTAACAAGGCCAAATCAAGCAAAATAGGCTACATATGATGAAAATTGGCTAATATAGGTAAAAAGGATTATGTTTTGCTAGTTTTAGGACTTAGTTGGCCATGGTTTAGGGCTACAAGGTTGTTATGTAAGTTTGGGTATCAATCAAGGTTGTCTCTTGGTTATTTGGACCTAGAAATTAGGAGTTTTGGGGCTTCCATGCTAGGCCCCCCTGTTTTCATGCTGGCTAGTGTGGAAGAAGGGATCCTTAGTGTGGAAACCAAGGAAAGTATGTTTTGAAGCATCTAGAGATCCAAAATAAGGGTTCTAGGGCCTTCCTAAGGTAGTGTAGGTCTAGATTTGTCAGAATTATGCACTCCAGAGGTTGGTAAAGGCCAAAAAGTAGGTTTTAGAGTTTAACCCCCCTATTTCCTTGTTGGTTAGTGTGGAAGTGAGGGGGATCAGCATGGATCACCAAAATCCAAGCAAAAACAAGGTCAAACTAGTAGCTAGAACATAGATATGGGATTGGTACATCCCCTAGCTTCATTTTGAGCCCATTGAGTCAATTTTAAGTGTCAAAACAAGTTGAAATTGCTTCCCCCTTTTCTTCCATATTGAGCATAGCATCCTCACATTGGAAGATTNGGGGTGGGATGTGTGGGGTGGGGGGTGGGTGGGAGAACACTTGTTTCATGGTTTTGGGATGATTTGGGAGTACATCAACTAGGTTTCTAGGCCCTAGGACTATAGATCATGATTCTCCAAGTTTTTGGCTGGTTTTGGTCATGTTTAGTGGTCATTTAAGGGGACTTAAAATTTCACCTCCCCTATTTCCATGCTATAGGAGTTGAGGTCCTAGGCTTCTCCAACAAAGATTTTTGGTCTCCAAAAGTGTCATGTTGTCATCAATAGTGAAAAAGTAGCTTCACCCCCTATTTCCACCTTGCCTAGCATGGAAGGGGCCTTCTCTAGCATGGATGGACTAAGAATCCTAGATCTAGGCCAATTCAAGTCACAATCGACTATGCATGTCATCTCCTAGAGTTACTGGGGCCAAGGGATAAGGTTTTAGGTTAAAATTTGGTAGTTTTGGATGTTCTTATGTGGTTTTTGGTCTTTTTCCCTTTTTTACATGTAGAGGGTGGAGTGTCCAACATGGATCTAATTGGGGAGTTCAAGGGGGATAGCTTTTTGGCCATTTGGATTCAGTTTTGCATGATTTGAGGGCTTTGGAAGATGCAAACATGGTCTTGGGATGCATGCAAGGTTGTAGGATGTATGTTTGAGGTATCCAAGAGTCATTTTTGAGTCCCCCCAAAGTTCCCCCCCTACTTCCATGCTGGCCAATGTGGAAGAGGTGGCTCCCAACATGGAAGAACCATGGGAATCTACTTTTTACTATTTTTTTTCTTTTGGCCATGCATCTGGATCTCCAGGGTTGCTAATATCGATTGTTGACACCTAGGGTCAAAACTTGGTCATTTCAATAGTTGTTAAGTGGTCTTTGCTATTCCCCCTTTTGTTTCACATTGGGATTCTTGTGCTTAGTGTGGAAGATTAAGGGAGCTATCTTTTTGGCTATCTATGGTAGTTTTGGAGAGTCTAAGGGTTCTAGGATGTACAAATAGGATCCTAGGATGCACACAAGGCCTTCTGGTGTTAATTTGAGGCATCTAAGGGCCATTTTGTGAGTCACCCCCAGTCCCCATGTTGGCTAGCATGGAAGGGGTGATCCATAGTGTGGAAGACCTAAGGGGCCCTATTTTTTTGCTATTTTTTAGTAGTTTTGACTATGCATGTGTGTCCACAGGGTTGCTAGTGTTGATTGTCAATGCATAGGGTTGAGATTTGGTTATTTTGAAGGTTGTAAGAGGGTTTTTTTGGCTTCTCCCCTCTATCCATGCTAAGGTTGCGATGCTCAATATGGATGGGGTTCTCCTTAGCATGGAGAATCCAAGGGGGGCAAGTTTGGACTATTATAGGTAACTTTTAGAAGTTTGGTGGCTTCTGAAAGAGTTGACTTGCTTCAAGAAGTTAGTTCTCATGCAAACTTCAATAGTTTTGGCTTTCCCCTTTCCATCCATGCTAGGGCTAGAATACTCAACATGGATGGGTCCCTCCTTAGTGTGGAAGAACATTAGGGGGTTGATTTTTATTTATTTTTGGCATTCTGATGGCTTCCGTAAGGGCTATTAAGGTTTTGGTGTAGGTATAAGGCACTTTAATGTTGTTTTCATGCATCTAGGACACCCATTGACCTTCCTATCTGCATCCAAATTATTTCCATGCTAGATAGTGTGGAAGTGGTCTCCCCCAGCATGGATGAACCAAGAATGCCAAATCCAGGCTAGGTTGATAGCCAATCAACCGTGCATGTTAGCCTTCGGGGTTGCTAGTATTGATGGTCGATGCTTGGTGTCAAGATTCACTAGTTTGGAGGCTCCTAGGTGCCTTATGTAATCAACCCCCCTTATTCCACATTAGGAATGATGGCCCTAGCATGGATGAGAGGGGGATGGCAGTTTTGTACCATTTTGACTACTTTTGAAATAGTCGAAAGCTCTAGAGGATAAGTGTAGGGTCTAGGGATCACTAGAGTAGGTTATTTGGCTATTTTAGGTCACAAATAAGGTTTCCTTGTATACCCCATAGGTTCCACATTATCTCCACACTAGTCAGCATGGAGGGAAGGTTCACAAGTGTGGAACAAGCTATGGGTGAAAAATCAACTTGTCTAAAGATCAAATTAGGCTATCAGAGGTTATGAGGAAGTGTTAGGCTAGAAATATGGCTACTAGGTAGTCAATTTAAGTAATTTTGGTTATCCTTCCATCCATCCATGCTAGGAATAGAGTGCTTAGTCTGGATGAGGCCTCATCCACTATGGAACTACCAAATCCCAAGGTTTTGACCACTTTCAATTAGGTTTGATGGGGTTTTAGGGCTATCAGGTGTTCTTGGAGGGTTTTTGGGTCATGTGGGCCCACTTTGGGGATCAAACTTAGGCTAGATGAGTGTTGGGAGATAGGAATGGATGTTACCCCCCTTCTTCCATACTAGGTAGTGTTTCCCTAGCATGGAAACCCAAGAAGTTTAGTTTTATTTAGGTCTAACCTCCTTTTGAAGCTCAGGATTGAAAAAGGTAAGTTATAACTACTAAAAATGTTAGAAAAGTAAGGTTTTAAGGGTCCTAGGAGGTGGGAGATATGTATCCACACTATGCATGATATCTATGGATCATTGAACTTAGAGGGGGGAGAGGGGTGCAGGGGGCGCAAAATGAATAAGTTCCCCAAATCAAACCTTTATGAAACAAAACACACACAAAAATTTATGTGGTTCCCCAACTTGGGCACTCTACACTTGGAGGGTAGATTACAAGCATACCTTTAGACTTTTTTGCTCTCAAAATATGGTTAAAGGATCCATATCTTCTGTACTCTTCAAGCTTTGCTATGGAGTGTTGTATCGCAACACCAATCATGCAACCCCGCAAGCTCCTATCAGGCTTGGAAACGCGGTTTTAGGGCTTCCACAACCTATACAATCTTGAGCTCTGCTTTAGAGTATTGTACTACATCAATAATAACTTAATCTCTCAACAAGCTCAAGAACATCAACCCGGTAGGGCAACAAGAATAAGAATTACAAGGGAGAATTGTAACTTAGTTTACTAGTCCTTGTATAGTTAGGTACACCACAATTTACAATGCCAAAATGATAAGACAATGAGGAGCAATAGATAATTCAATGATTGAAAATGATTATACAATGAATAGAATAAGGCTTGCACATTTTCCAATGCACATCAAATCTTTTTATAGCTATTGTGTTTCTAAATCCATCTTAGAACTCATGCAATGGCTAGCTAATGGTCAATAATAATTGTGGGAGATGTCTTTCTCATGCTTGAGATGTTTCTTTGAATTTGCCTTCAATATTGGGAAGATATCTTTGTTTTCTGAAAGACATCTTTCTGAAGTCTCTCTTTTGGAAGACATCTTTATCTTATGAAAGGCATCTTTCTCATACTAGCCTTCATTCTATAAAGATGTCTTTTCTTCATGAAAGATGTATTTGTTTGAGAAATACATCTTACTATTTTTGATGGCGTCTTTATTCGAGTTCACTCCAATTTTGCCAAGATGTCTGCTACTTTCTAGAGATGTCTTTCTTATGCTTTCTTTATCTTTGGAATGCATTATTCCTTGTCCATAGTCTTGATCTTCTGCATGCTTTAATGATGATAACTTTGCTTGTGTATTATCTAGTCCTTGTCCACATTCTTTGAATATTTGTTTGAAGATCATGTGGGTGACCTTCAACTTTGAGCTCTAAACAGTTCACTCCTTATCCTCTTTAGCTCATCTTGATTTTCATGTATGTGGTCCTACAAACACAATAGCCATACAACCATGAAAAAAACTTGACTCCATTTTGCTTAATGTTTTGACACACACCAAAACACACTAAAGGGTCCACAATCTCCTCATTTTGGGGTGATGTTCAAAACTTAAGAAAATGGGTTAGTGATCATACAAATATAATCATACTACTCTTTCTCTTTTTGAACTTTAGTAAAAAGTATGAAGTGCTCAAACTTGCTTAGAAAAGAATAATAATATCTAGATAATATATAGATCTAAGTAGCACTCACAATCCTAAAGAGTTGTAGTAAGTATGTATTTATCAAGTCCATGAGGAGGTGCCCTAGGTTTGGCAAGAGAAGAACCAAACTTTCCAAGTGAAATTCAACCTTGAAGTGTAGCAAAGGCTTTGAAAAGTAAGTAACTTATCTCTAAAACAATAAGTCATTAGTAGTGCATGGTGCTTGAAGTGTTCAGATATTATCCATCTTTGTAAAACATTAGAAAATGGGCATATCTTTATGTTGAGGTAAATATAGCCATATAATGTCACAATGGAAAACCACTTATGTTAGAGTTAATAGTTAGGAAGAATAGATATGGATACTTTTCCATAGAGTAATCATGTTATTGCTCAAAATGTAGTAAGGAATGTACTGCATCCTCCACAATTTGAATTTGATTGTGAAAATTGAGAACTACTCTTTTGACATCAAAGCAAGGAGTTGCAATTAATTCAATAAGGACCATCAACATCTAGTTGTCTCATGAAAATTTGCATTGCTATATTAATCTAGAAATTTGAAAATTTTCATGAAAATAAGGAACCTATGAGTAAGACATTCATACCCATTGTTTGTTCAAGGTAATGTAACATCGATAACTATTGATAAATATATGTGTATACACTTCTTGAAATTCTTAATCAAGCAAAAAGAGCCTATCAATAAACTTTAGCATAAAATACCAAATATAGAGTATGTAGGTACTTTGCCAAAGAAAGAATGATCATAGTCATATTCAAAACATTAGCTAAAGGAAATAGGTACTTCTTTCTTCAGCTTATAATTGAGTATTGAGTAGGAGGGTTGAAGTTACATCTAGATTTGCTCTTATTAGTTCAAAAATGAAGGAGCTATAGATAAGCTTGATACAAAAGACTAAAGATAGATCAGATAAGACTAAGTAGTCTATTTAGGTGCCTCATTAAGATTTGTATCTTTTTTAAAAAATATCTGATATTAACAAAGGGAACATAAAAAGGCATAGATAGGTTTTTGTATAAATTAGTACAACAAACACAACATAATCATTTTTCAACCATAACTCATGTTGATAAAGAACTAAGTTGATATTCATATACCTTATTTTGCTAGAGGATATTAGTAACACAAATGTAAGACACAATCATCATAAAGATCTTTCTTTTCTCATTTTAGAATATCATTTTAGCATTTCTTGGCTCAAGTCTCCAAAGAATCCCCCTACATTGGTGTCCTCCAAGATGAGGATGAATAATGAGGAGTAGGCTCCTCCTACACATGTTTAGCTTTTCTTGGGCCTTTAAATCATCAAAGTAATTCAACTGAAATTCACTTATTTAAATCCAATGTAGAGAATAATGTTTCCAAATTGTAATATTAACAAAATTTTTAGGGATCAATCTTATTTCATAAATAGCAAAAATATTCCAACAAACATGAGCTTAAGATTAGATCATTACAAGAAGTTCAAATTAAGCATGATTAAACGCAAGACAAAAAATTAAGCTAGAATTGTTATAAGATAAAGATCCAAGCGAAATTATTACAAGTGATATTATAAATTCTCACAAAACCAATTATGTCAATATGTAAGAAATGTTCTAGACACTCATTCCACCATTTTTAATCTAGACAAGATGTAGATAATTTTGAACTTCTCAAACACTCTCCTAATTAACTAGTGAGCAAAAAGATAGAGGCTTACCTTGCTTGTTGCTAAGAAGAGAAGATCAGTGGAGTTTGAGGTGCAGTCTCCTCTCATGAGATACCTCCTCATCCTTAGGTTCTCTTTCATTAGATTGTGCATGTAATGTCTCTATGTGTTCCTTGTGATAGAAATATTGATCACTTTTTGCATTATTTTTAGGACCCCACTTCCCTTCATTGTCACTTATTGGCACTTGCACAATTTCCTTACCCAAGCCTTTTTGACAAGACTAAGCATTAATCCTACTTTGATCATCATAGCTAAGAGCTTGCTTATTGTCATAATTTTTACACACAAATAAAATATTACCCTTAAAATTATCAAACCTTACTATGCTTGAGCTTGCATTTTTATGTGTTGCTTCCTCCAAATTCTTTGGCTAATTTTTAAGAGTCTCTTCTTCTTGAATCTTGTTATAATCCTTAATCAAAGAGGTTAGTTGTTGAGTCTAGACTTTTATATCTGAGATTTATTTCTTCACTTTAATATGAATAGCATCTAACTTAGAAAGTACTAGTTTCTTTACCTTATGAATCAATTAATGTAAAAGAAAAATTTATTCTTTAAATTCACTATACCTCTTTTCACGCTTACAATCTTGTTCAGCCACAAGTGAGGAATCTTCATTAGTAAGTTGCATGTATATGAGATATGAATATTTGGAAGAGTTGCATTCTTCTTCTTAACTTTTCTCACCATCATCCCAACTTGTATAAAAGTTGGTCTTTTTTGATTCCTTATCATTGGAGCTATTCCTTGGTTGTACCTTGCTATCACTTGAATCACTAGGACATTCGAAGGCCATATGACCTCTTCCTCCACAAACCCAGCATTCTGTAGAAGAAAAATCTAGATTAGAAGAATTTAAAAAATTTCCACCTATTTCTCTACCTTTGAAGAAATTAGGTTTTTGTTGTTGTTGAGATGCCCCTTTGTTTCATCTTGTAAGTAATTGTTGTAGTCTCCTCAAGAGAAGAGCAATCTCATCTTCATTTTCCTTATCATGCTCATTGACCTCATTCTCCTTGGAGGTAGTCATTAGAGTAATAGCTCTTTCTTGAATTGCTCTTTCACTTATGAGATTCATTTCATAGGTGTCCAATTTGAAAGTTGAGAGATCTCTAATTTCCTCCATGGCTGTGACCTTAGGCATGAACCCCAGTTGAACATTTCTAATCATTTTGATAATTACATCACTTTTGGGTTCCTCTAAGTGCTACAACAAGATCATTAGCTCTAGAAAAATAATCCTTAATTTTCTCACCTTCTCATGTAAAGTTTATTGTATTCACTTTGTAAAACTAAAAATTTTGATTGCTTAACACTAGAGGTTCCTTCATAAGTAGCTTCTAAAGTTTGCTGAAGTTATTTGGCCATTTTACATCTTGCTACCTTATTAAATTCAAATTTATTCAATGCATAATAGAATTTTTTTTTTATTTTGAATCAAACATAAAATTATCCTTTTCCTCTTGAGACCATTTGTTGTGGGGCTTGATGATGTTGGTGGTTCCATCGACGAGTGGAGCGTAGCCTTCTAGAATTGACTCCCATACTTCAAACTTTATGAATTAGAAGAACCCTTGCATTCTGGCTTTCCAATAGGCAAAGTTGAATCTATCAAACATGGGTGGCTTTGTGTAAGATGTCCCCTCCATTATTAACTCTTAAAGTTGATGATAATAGAGAAGACTACTAAGCTCTGATACCACATTTGGATCGATGAACTTAGAGGGGGGGGGGTGTGTGTGTGTGGGTGCGGTGCAGTTGGAGGAGGATGAATAAGTTCCCCAAATTGAACCTTTATGAAACAAAGCACACCTCTAGACTTTGTTGCTCTCAAAATATGGTTGAAGAGTCCACACCCTGTACAGTCTTCAAGCCCCACTCCAGCATGTTATAGCACAACACCAATCACTCAACCTTGCAAGGTCCCATCAGGCTTGGAAATGTGGTTTTAAGGATTTGACAACCTTTATAATCTTTAGCTTCATACCAAAGTGTTGTACCGCAACAACAACTTAATCCCATAGGATCCCAAAAAGCTTAAGCACATCAACCTCACAGGGCAAGAAGAACAAGAATTACAAGGGAGAATTGCAACTTAGTTTACTGGTCCTTCTATAGTTAGGTATAACATGCTTTACAATGCCAAAATGATAAGACAATGAGGAGCAACAGAGAATTCAATGATTGCAAATGATTATACAATGAATACAATAAGGCTTGCATATTTTTCAATGCATATCAAGTCTTCTTATAGCTATCATGTTATAAATCCATCTTGGAGCTTATGTAATGGCTAATTAATGGTTAATAATGATTGTGGGAGATGTCTTTCTCATTCATGAGATGTCTTTCTTATGCCTGAGATGTCTCTCTAAATTTTCCTTCAATACTGGAAAGATGTCTTTGTTTCCTAAAAGACATCTTTCTGAAGTCTCTCTTCTAAAAGATGTCTTTATCTTGTGGAAGACATATTTTTGGTGCTAGCCTTCATTCTATAAAGACATCTTTGCTTTGTGAAAGATGTCTTTGTCTAAGAAAGACGTCTTGTTGTTTTTGAAGACATCTTTGTCTGAGTTCACTCCAATTCTGCCAAGACATTTGTTGCTTCTTAGAGATATCTTTCTTTCACTTTCTTTATCTTTTGAATGCATTGTTCCTTGTCCATAGTCTTGATCTTTTGCATAGCTTTGCTTGTACAAAATTTGGTCCTTGTCCACATTCTTTGAATATTTGTTTGAAGGTCATGTGAATGACCTCCTCCTTTGATCTCTAAATATTTCATTCCTTGTCCTCCTTAGCTCACCTTGATTTCCCGTGTACGTGGTCATACAAATACAATAACCATACAACCATGCAAAAAACTTGCGAGTCCATTTTGCTTAAGATTTTGACACACACCAAAACACACTAAAGGGTCCATAATATCCCCAACGTGGATGCATGGGAGTTAAGGTTTAGACATGGCTTTAGGTGTCCTAGGGGTTAAAACCCCAACATTAATAAGGTTTGTACATCAAAAACCTCTTATAAGGAAGACATATGATGGGGCCCACTATCCATAATTTGAAATTTTTAAAAAATTGAAGTTATCTTCCATCAATCCTAGCATGAAAAAGACTCCCCCCCCTCCCCCCTTACACTTTAGTGCACTTGGAGTTATGGTGAACTAAATTAGCAAAAGGGGTTGGGAGGTGGGCGTTTAGGTTTAAATTGGATTTTTATGTCAAACTTTGCCAAGTTTCAACCACAATCTTCATTCTACACAAATAGCACATTGGTGGAGAGCTCTAAAAGAGATTTTTTGCAGTCAACACAATCGTTCTTCAGTGTGGAGGCACTAGATCTTTCTTGCAACTAGTGTAGAACCTCCATTTTTCCTAGATTTTAGAGTTTTCCAATGTTGGTGCAACTATGGTGCTCAAGTAGCATGGAAGAAAGAGAAAAATGCACAAATTTAGAAGGCAGATGAGAATGCAAGAAACCTATCTTGACTTCCCAGACCCATCTCATCCAAGCTTCATCTATGGCTATCCTAAGGTAGACAATTCTAGCAATTTTCCCTTTAGTTTCTACCCATTTTTTCTTTCTTTTATTGCTATGGTATGACAGTTTTTCTTAGATCTACATTGATAGAGGATGTAAAATGAAATTCCAATGAAATCCTACCTCATGTTTTGGATAGTTCTACATAGATCTAGGGTTGTTTCATTGTTTCAACCTTGGTAGATTATATTTCTAAAAATAGGCTTAATGTTTTCTTGCTTTTTTCTAAAATTTGGGGATAGGGCCATTTTTCTCAAATCTAGGCCTTAATGTTTGTCAAAATTTAATTTTAACAAAATCCTACCCCCTTATTTTGATGTTTTTTTAAATGGCTATGAGTTTTTTTTTACTGTTTTGGCTATTTTTCATGGCTATATTAAGTTAGGTTTTATGAATTTTAAGCTTTTTGGTGATTCTTATATGAAAAAAGAAAGAAATGTTGTGTATTTTTTACTAAGAAAAAGACTATATTTTTAAAATCTAATGTTATAGGTTTGTAGCTCTATGTTTAAGCTTTTTAATGGCTATGCTTTTGTTCAATTTTGGTTTAAAACAATGAAGTTATGGTTGTGTGGTTACGTTTTTGTGCCATTTTTCAAAATTTCATGTAAGTTCATGAATTTTTTCTAAGCAAATGGTAAGGGTTTTGGCTATTTTTTGGTTGTGGCCAAGTGGGTCTTGATTTTAGCTTTCTAACAAAGTGGAATCACTTTGTCTGGATTTGAAATGAATTTTTAATGAATTTTTTACTAAATTCATGCAAAAAGGATTTTGTGCCATTTTTAGATTTTTGTCCAAATTAATGAATTTTTTCTGAATAAATGTAAATGGTTTTGAATTTTTATTAAGAGTTAGTGTGTAGGGCTCAATTTAAGCTTTATGGTGGTAGAATCACTCTATTTGGAGTGCAAATGAATTTTTGGTGTATTTTCTCCTAACCCTATGTGAAAGGAGGCTAAGGTTGATGGCTACGATTTTGCTAGTTTTGGTTATGTTTAATGTAAAAATGATCATGTGCTTTTGGTTGTAATGGTAATGGCTAAAAAAATTGACTTAAGGATTAATTTTGTGGTGGAATCACTAAAATTGGAGCTAGGATGAATTTTTAGTGAATTTTTTATCAATGCTATGTTAATAAGATTAAATTCTGGTTGTAACACTTTATCCCTTTGGAGATGGATGTCATTGACATAGTTAGAGGTTTTTGTTATCATCTTCCATGCCCTTGGGGATGTCTTGAAGCATTTTTAATTCTCTAAATTTGGTTTTGATGGTTATAAGAAATTTTTACTATTTTTGGTGATGTTCATTCTATTGGCTATTTTCTAAACTCTAAATTTGGTTATTGTCAATTTGATGTGTTATCTAGGCTACAATGTTTTGGCTATGATGTATAAGGCTATGCAAGGTTGTAATAATATTGTCATGAATTTCTTAAGAAAACTTAAATAAACACCTTAGAGCTTTTTACATATTCTAATTTCACCCCTGACTAGGATGTTTTTTTTTAATTGTAAATTTGTTAAGAAATTTCAATCGATCATGATATTTTTTCTTTTCCATGCAAGGTCTTCTTGAAGTTCATACTGATCATTATTGAGTTGGTGGGCATTCTATGCTACATTGGCCACCCTAAGGCAAATACCCCTTTATTTGACATGACCTTAGATAAGGTCTCATGGTGTTTCTAGCCAATGGCAAAGAACTTCATTACCTATATCCTTTAGAATCTCAATGTGAAGCTGTGCTCATACTTTTCTGTGGATGTGGCTAGGATCATAGTGGAGACACTAATGCCTTAGGCATTTGGTTTGATCACTAGGTTCATCATTGATGATCCATTACCTAAGAGAATAGGGAAAGTTGTAGACATGATTATCCCACACTACCTCATAGAGATTTGGACTATGCTAGAGTATAGTTAGTATAATGTTGACAATACTCTGATGGTGGCACATAGAGTCCACACATTGTTTCAAAACCTACCTGACACTGTATATCATCTATAGGGATAAGCATGGTTGTTATAGTGTTTTTATGTTTTTTGGCTTTGTTATCTAAACTACATTTTCTAACTTCATCGGTTTTATGAACTTCTTGTAGGTATAACGTCAATGATTAAGGATTGATCACTAATGATCAAACCTTGGTGATGGATCAAACTGCCTTAGATGTATTTACCAAGGGCCCCCAAATTAGAACTATTGTGTATGAATATACTATGAAATTTGATGAATACACTACAAAATTTGACCCTATCTATAAGAAGTGTGTGGCTAGCAAGATGGTACACAACTGGTCGGCGGGCTTCAAGAGCACCCTAGATCAGAGCCTTGCAACAAGGACCTCTACTTAAACCACACCGAAGAAGAAGAAGAAGAAAGATAAACATAAGAGTTATGGCATCTAGTGTTTTATGATCACTAATGTTTTAAGTATTCTATCATTTTAACTAGTCATTAGACATGCCTATGTTGATGCTAAATGTTTGGTTGTTTCCTTGTAGGACCTTCCACCTTTGCCAACATCACCTATTAGTTTTAGAATGTCATAAGGATATCCTCATCCTAAAGTTTGGTGAGGTGATACCGACATAGAAGTGGCTAAGGGGATAGACACCTAGATACATTCAAGTAAACATTGAGCGTGCATGTTTGCTTAATCTATTTATGGCACCTATCCCTTCCATCCCTGCTATAGAGATGCTACACATCATCAACTCCTTCAATAGAGAGACTAATCATTTTAGCACCACCATTTAAGACATGTTGATTACCATAGCCATTGATGAGGGCACCTTTTGCAACTTGTTTGGTATCCTTGCTAACAAGGGAAAGGTTATCACCATAATAGTGAAGGAAGCAAGCCATTATGAGGAAGTTTTGGAGTGGCTTGGTGCTAGCATGGACCACTCTTGGATTTCCATGGACATCTTCATGAATCCTAAGGCAAAGGCATCATATCCATTATTTAGGTCCCATGCATTTCCTAAACTATTGCCATAAAATAAGGTAATCAACATCATGTAGGGGTGGACCTTTAAGAGGTTCTTGATGGATGGCATCAGATTCAACAAGATGGCTACTTTGGTTATTGGGCTTCAGGATGAGCTTCTCAAACTTCATGATGACATCTCTATGATAATCCACATGCATTTTGTATTCTTTATAGGCTATTTGAAGAGGCTAATGGAGTTCCTAGTGGTGTGGAGGAATGGGTGAAGGGTTTCCAAAGACCTAGGCCAACTTTCTAGGCCTTGGATAAAGCACATTTATTTAACCATGTAGGCCTAGAATCCACCAAATGAGATCAATGATTCCTTGCTTGTTACCACCAAGGATCTTGGTGTTAGGTGATGTACATTCCCTAACAACAAGGTGGAGGAGCCTCTCACAATTCTAGTAAGCATCCTAGAGGCCAAATGATGATGTAGAGAAGCTGAAGAGGCAGCCATGGCCAAGCTCAAGAGGCCCATAGAGGAAAGACCACTAGTGTCAGACTAGCCCACCCAAAAGAATCTTAAGTTTAAGCTTATGATATCACATCAGGTGGTCACAAGTATGTTTTATCTATGTTTTACGATTTTATGGCTACATCATGGCATTGTTTGCTAATCAATTTTCTATGTGTTATGGTTGTAGATAAGCATTGGAACATGGTAGCCCACGTTTCCATGGAGGAGGAAGCATAGAGATGTGTAGCCACTATAGCAGAGGAGGAAGAAAGGTGTGTAGAGGAGTTGCTCTTATAGAAACATGAGGTTTAAGGGATAGCCAACATAGATATAGATGATCTAGAAGTCTTTTTTGGTGAGGTAATACTCAGTACATCCCCCATTATCATCCCACAGAAAGAAGAGAAGGAGCTAGGTATGCACATGTCTTAATGCTTCTTGTTATATCCTATTGTTTTAAGTTTGGTTTTCATCCTAAACATTTGATGATTATTATGCTTATAGTAGTTCCTGAGCCACTAGTGTAGGTTCCTGTCCCTAAGTTTTGTTCAAAACCATGGGTAGAGGTCCTAGATAAGGTGGAGTTCATGCATGATATGGCCAAGGACATCATTGACCAATTGCATTAAGTTGCACCTGAGATAGGTAAGAACTTTGTTTCTATGCCTTAGTCATTTCACTATTTCATAGGTTGTATTTATGTTATGGCTATCTTAGGTTATAGATTATGTTTATGGTTGTATTTTATGATTATGTAGTGCCTTCTATGGAGTGGGATCCTAGTGGAGACATGGAGATCAACTCTTTGCTAAAGCTTCCCTTTGATGTCCCTAGTGTACCCTTGAAGTTGTATGAGACTACTATTGATCTAGCAATGTCGTGTGCAAAATCTTCATGGGAGCTAGAGAGGTCCAATGAATCCCTATGGGAACAGGTTGTGGCCTTAAGGGAGAAAAATCAATGGTAGGAGGAAATGATTAGAGATCTCTAGGACCACAAGGCCTTTGTACAAGCCCAAGTGGCTAACTCAACGAAATTATAGACCAAAGAGATCACGTGAGCCTACTATTAGCATACCATCTAGGACAA
Source organism: Gnetum montanum (assembly GCA_015680685.1). Classification (NCBI taxonomy): domain Eukaryota; kingdom Viridiplantae; phylum Streptophyta; class Gnetopsida; order Gnetales; family Gnetaceae; genus Gnetum; species Gnetum montanum. The sequence goes on along the minus strand of MNCI01001941.1, from coordinate 389,676 downwards.
GGTATTGCTCTCATGGAAGATGGTAGAGTAGTAGATACACATGGACCTCATCTCCTAGAAGGTTGAGGATTAGAAAGATCACTATGCTTAGGTCCTAGAGTGGGGTAGGACACAAAAGGATCATAAGCAATAGTATAAGGTTGATCATGAGACCTACCTAAAGTGGCTTAAGGAGAAGTTAGTTGAAAAACACGAGAGAGTTGTTCATTTAGGGGATCCAAGTAGGAAGTACCTATCAACTCTTTGAGGGTGATCTCATGGTGGAAAAATCCCCTACTCCTTAGATTACCACTATTGTAGTTGAGACCTTTGTGGCTACCATCACCTGGAAGCCACCTACTTGGACCGTAGTAGACAGGGCTAGCATCCTCACTAGTGTTGATATTGGGGATATTAACTAGGCCAATATGACGGAGGACTAGATCCTCCATTGTTTAGAGGATGGCCTTCAACATCTACCCTCAGAAGTCATGGAGCCAGAATTTCCATAGGTTTGATGTCTTCTATGTTTTAGTTTTATTTCTATTTAAGTTATGGTTTTGTTTAAGTTATAGTTTTGGCTGTTGGTTACTTATGTGCTATGTGTTGTTGTATTTTAGGCATGAAGAGATATTGGCAGTACCAGTGGTGAGGGTGGGGATGACCCACCACTTCCTCCTTTGGATGCCCCTTAGCATCCTCCATCTGCCTCTTTTAGCTAGCTAGCTATATTATTTTTGTTTTTATGTTGATGCCTATTGTTAGCCAAGACTATGTCATGGATGATTATCATTATTCTTTTTTTTTTTTGACATTTTTCCATACAGTATGGCCATGGTTATCTATGTTATAAATATTTTAAATTTACTTTTTTGGTTTTAGTTTTGGCTACATATATTGTTCTAGTGTTATAAGCATCATAAATGGCTATGTTGATGATTTTGACTATAAAGTTAAATAGCTAAACAAAGCGTTTAAAGGCTAAATGTAAATAAGATAAAAGAGATATTTGTTAGTTTTAGGCCATGGCGGGCACAGGTTGCATTTTTTTGACAGTTTAAGGTCATGATGGGTCATGTTGTGTTTTGGTTATGTTGCCAATTTTATGCCATGGTAGGTCATGTTATGTGATTGTTTTTGCCAGTTTAAGGCCATAGTGGGCCATGTTGCTAGTTTAAAGTCTTAGTAGACTAAGGTTTAAGAGAAACTTATATTTTTGGAAATTTTTTCTATTTTAAATTTTTTATGATTTTTTTTAGTTTATATCATGCTAAATAAGGAAAATAAAGAAAAAAGAAGGCCATAATAAATGGAAACACAAATAAAATAAACTTCTAGGCTACATGCATAAAAAGTAGAATAAACATAGAAAAAGGCAATAATTGGTCAATAAAAAGAAAACTTAGGCTAAATGGTTATGGTATAAATGGTTATAAAGGTCACAAGGTTGCAACATGGAAGGAGTAGGGGTGCATGTTACTTGTGCAAAATTTTCCTAATCTTTGAAAGGTTAGGAAACATATAAGGCTTGTTCTACACAAGTTTATTATCACCATCCCCTTCACTAATGATGTTGAAAGGGAGTTCATCCCATGACACATCCTATTGCCCATCATTATCATTCTTGGATTACTCCTCTCTCTTGGGTTGATGGACTTCATGGTCGGAAGTTTTCTCTTGAAGCTCTAGTTCAAACCCCTGCTCTATGTTCACATTGTTGATAGCTATGGGAACTACGTTATCATCGTGAATAACGATTTTACCTCCTTCATAAGGAAAGTGAATCTATGGATGTATAGGTGAAGACATGGATTTTAATTTAGCCAACCAAGGTCTTTCCAAGAAAAGGTTAAACCTTGACATTTCCTTCACGAGCAAGAAATTGGTAGTTGTCGAGAATTGATCCCTTGCCACAAAGTCCAAGGAGATTGATCCCTTAATAGCAACTCTTGATTCCTTGAAGGACTTAAGAGTTGTAGTTGTTGTAGGATGTATCTACTCTATTAAGCCCAAGCATTCAATGATGGTGCATGGCATGATGTTTTTTGTGGCTCCATCATCGACATGCACCCGATGCACCTTAAATTACCCTACTTGAATTGTGATGAAAAGAGAAGCCTTAATCACTTTGCCATTTTAAGGATTGACCTTAATTTCACTATTGCAAAATATCACTAATATTGATTTTCCTTTCCTTAGTGAGGAAGGAACCATTATCACATGGATAGATTTCTCATTAGCAAAGGTGTCCTTGGTAATGAGGATGGAAGTCAACATCTTGACTAGAACCTCATGATGTGTGGTGGAAGTCATGATTAGGTCATATAAGCTTAGAGTTATGTTCTTTTTCTTGATAGACTGTCTAACCTAATCTATTGCATTGAGGAAGTTCTTATCATTGGCCATGGGCTCGTCTTCTCGGTTGTGCTTTACTTCCTCCATGCTCCCCAAAATGCAAACTTTAGCCTTAGGTTGTTGGGGCCTTTCCTCGTTTTTTTGGTTTTGAATTTTGGGATCCTTCTATGGCTTGTTGGTTGAAGTGGATTTAGCAAAGGAGGTCATGGGTATAGCTGATATGGGAATGAGCTTTGGTAGGTCCACTTCCTTTCATGCCTCCATCTACTTGTCACCCTTGTTGTTAGGCTTTTGCTTATGCTTCTTCCTTTGCTTGGCTGAAGTCTTCTAGTTGTTAATCATTGGTTGTGAGGAAGAGGCAATAGCATTGGCCATCATATGAGGTCATTGTGTCGTCATGTTAATTGGTTGGGCTATAGCTAGTCATGTTATGTTAGGTTGGGACATCCCAATGACAAAAGGTTTTCTTGGAGTTGCCTATGATGGTACTCTCACCACAAAAGGGGGTCTTGAGCTAGTGAAAGCTAAAGAGGCCCTTTCATCATGATGGGGGTACTTAGATCACAAATGGTTCCCTCATTGGTCTCCAATTATCATTAATGTTGAATGTTGAAATAACGTAGGGGTTGTTATTAGCATTAAATGGGTCCTTGTACACTTGCATTAACTGATTTTATGGTTGGACTAAGCTGGAAGCATCTAAGACGAGCTCTTTCATATCTATCATTTTTTACAAGTCATCCTTTAGTGTGAGGTAGAAGTCTGTGTCATGACCAGGCAGTTCATGAGAGTGGCAAAAGCGATCTAGTTTAAAGTACCTAGGTAACTGAGGGTCATTCTTTGTTGCATGAGTGGGGTTTTTAGCTATTTTTTATAGTCACTTGTGCTTCTTTGAAGTAGCTTTGATAATTTTCTTGTATTACATATGCACAATATTAAATAGTTGATCTAGCAACTTGGATGGTTTTAAAGGTATGGTAGTATACTTGCTTCGATCTTTCTGCTCAAAGTTTGGCCTAGTTATAGTCGATACAGCGACCCCAGAGGTTGATGGCTGGTCATTGTAGTTATTAGTAGGGGCCTTAGGTGGGTTGTTCCTTAGCACCTGGTTAGTGGTCTTGGCCTCCTTGGTTACTATTTCTATGACCATGTTGTTTTACTTGTTCTTCTTCTTGTCCCTCCATGTATGTTGATTTTTGTATGCTACGTAGGCCATGTCATGATTGCCCTTCGCAGCATCCTCTATATTCTTGGTTTGGGAGAATGCTTGGCTAAGGGATTGTAGGTCAATGTAGTAAAGCTTGGACTTGATAAAGTCATTAATTTTCCCCTTAAATATAGCCAAAAGGTGTGTTTTAGCTCTAGGCTCTGGTATTTCATTGAGTAGACTATTCCATCATTGGTTGCACTTCTGCATGGGTTTTGGGGATCATTGCTTGACCTTCATGAGTTGGTCAAGAATGGTGTCAAGTTTCAAGTTATACTTGAAGTGGTTAAAATATTGGGCTATCAAGTCCTTAAGAGAGGATATGGATCCTCTAGGTAAGATGTGGTACTAATCAAGCACTTTTCTAGTTAAGGACATAGGAAAAATCCTCATGATAGTATGAGGCCACAACTACAATAGCAAGCACTCGAATATGAAGATTATAAGGTGAGCATTAGGGTTACCTTCTCCATTATATTTAGTGAACTAGGAAATATGGATACCAAGATGAAGTGTCAAGGGTGGGACCATAGGCCTAATAGGATCATCTTGGTAGATATCCATAATCTTAACACTTTGGCAAGTAGAGGCTTTGAGCCTCATTAACTCCTCCATCAAGTCCTGGATCATTTGGAAGGCTTGATCCAAGCCTTGTGATGGCCTTGTTGGCTACGAGGCTTGCACATATAGTTGTGGCATCTATTGTGAGGCATGTGGCCTTACTATTGGTTGAACGATGGAAGGGAGTAGTTGCGTTATCGTTGTAGTTTGTGGGCCAAACAAAGAAAAAGATGTTTGTGTTGATACTTGAGGCACAAATGGGATAAAGGGGGTTTATGACCCCTAAGTTGCTTAGGTTCCCATGATGAGACCCACATGAATGGTTAGTGGGTTTGTGGTGGTGAAAATCACCATCGATGCTTGCATAGATTGGGGTTGTGTTGCAAACGACATTGATATGATATAGGTCATTGGCTATGGCATGAATTGAGTTTGATGCATGGCTATGAATGGCATGGGACCAACCATAATAGGGTAGGAGGGAGTAGAAGATGGTGGCACCATTCCCATGGAGAAAGAACAAAGGTAGTGGAGGAAGGTGTTATGGCCTTGGGGAATGTTTGTTGAAACAACATTCCTAGGATGTTTTAGGGCTCAGATTCTACCCTAGACTCATCCTCCTCTTCCTATTATTCCTTTGAGCTATGCTTGTCATCCTCCTCCTTCATTTCAATCAATTAAGCTAAGATACTGGCATAGATATCATTGAGGGGTATTTAGTCATATTGGAAAGGGATATACTCCTTTTTTTGGTGTGTGAGATCATAGTCCTTTTTGGCTTCTACTTCCAAATGTGGAATCAGCATGCTAGCCTACAATTTAGCACAAATGTATTTGTAATGATCTTTATTTATGGTTGAGAAGGTAGGACTTTTTCCCCTAACCCTTAAGTCCTACCTACGCTCAATGATAGCTAGGTCTTTGGGGCCATATACCCTTATGGCTTGTTGGCTAGGACCTTCACCAGTGAAGGTGAGAGGCAGCTTGGTGGACTGCTGAAAAGACATGGTTATAGGATTAGAAAAGGCTTGAAACAAGTTGTAAATGGTAAAAATAGGATCAAATTCTAGCAAGTGAAATCTAAAAAGGATCAAAAGAAGTAAAAATTTCTAAAAATGAGGTACTTACTATAAATGGTAAGTTGGTGTGGGGGGCCTAGGGCGAAGGTAAGGAGGTATACCCCTTTACCAAAAATAGAAAGTTGGAAACATTGATACCAAGCCTCACCTAAGTTGGCCTCCTAACTATNAAGGGAAAAAGTAAGAGATTGGAAAAATAGAGAAATTTGCATAGGAGAGATATAGAAGAATGATAGCACATGTGTGAGCGTGCATCCACACACACACACACAAACATAGAGAGAGAGAGAGAGAGAGAGAGAGAGAGAGAGAGGATGTTGGAAACCAAAGTGAAAAGTTGATGTTTTCCACTAGAAATTAATTTTGGCAAGTTGCCAATTTTCTTAGTTAGGAAGGATGGGGGTTTAGCTGACTTCTAGAAGGGTTGAACCATTAACATTGAAAAATTAATGAAAGAATTAGTAGTAAACAAGGGGAAGGGGGGAATGGTATCAATGCTGGCCTTGGGATGAAAAAATTCATAATAAGTGTTGTAAAAAATCAATGCCCAACCACCTACAACTTTCACATTGAAGTTTTCATCATAGGGGGGAAGGGGTAGTGTTCATTTTTCAAGGTTTCTATTGTAATAAATAAAAAAAAGCTTTTAAATGGCAATGTTGCCAATGAGGGAGATAGATTTTTGATAAAGAAATCGAGTGGAAGCCCTCTTTCTAGCACTAGAAAACTATTGCAATTGAAAAAATTGATCACTAGAAAATTAAGTATCTAGCACAAGAGCCTCAACCTCGAATCCCCAAGGCCTCTGAAAGATGGAATTAA
>MNCI01001941.1:363759-383610 GCA_015680685.1 Gnetum montanum | reverse complement strand
GGGGGGGTTGAGAGAATAAAATACAAAAATTATAAATTTGAAAAATAGAAAGCAAATGCAGATTACACACAAAATAAAACTTAAAAACTTTATTTAAAAGAATAAATAATGAGTTTTAGAAATGTGTATAAGAAATGCTCATGAGAGAGCAAAGTGGGTTTTACTAGGGTAGGAGTTTAGAGCCCATTGAAGTTGATGTGATTTGCTCCATGATCTAGGTGCTAAGCAACTTGTCATGCTTTCGAACCTTCTTTGCTACAAATTGTAGATTTGCAACTTGGGTTGCTATTGGGGAATGAGAAGAGTGGGGAATGTGGTTACAAAAATTCTCCACACTAGGAATTGGGGATCCCAGAAATGTAGCATTGAAACCAAAAATGCACAAGTCTGAGGGGGGGTAGTAAGGGACATAATAGGGCTATAGGGATTTCACACTAGGAGGCTACAAGAAGTTGTGTTTTTGCAAGGTTGCAAGAGCTCTTAGAGGCCAACATTGCTTTGTCCTCAAAAATGCCAAAGTGTGGATCCTTGAAATGGTGTTGGAGTTTTGGTTTTATAAATTTTGGGTGATGATTTTTGCTATAAATTGGCTAACAAATTGGTTGCAAATTTCTACCTTATACAAGTGAGATGCATGTTCAAATTTGGGGGGTTATAATATATAGTAAGTGTCAAATCCCCATGACCATTCCATTTACTATAAATAGTAATAGGATCATACCTTCTATGCTAGAGGTAGATCCTCTATGCTAGGCCTTCAATCTTCCACGCTAAAGTGGTTGGTCAACCTTAAAGTCAGTAGAGTATTGAAATCTTTCTTATGTTACTTCCACACTGGGGTCATGTAGTTTCTACACTGGGGGTGGATCCTCCACACTTGGGTGAAACTTCCATGCTAAGGGGGGAAGGTTTCCATGCTATGTATGTAGTCTCCATGTTGGGGTAGTGAAGTTTCCATGCTGAGGGAGAAACTAGCAGTCCTCCACATTGGGGGTAGATGAGATTTGCCCCCTGTAGGTGTTTCCAACGTAGAAAAGGATATACCTCCCATAAAACCCATCGAATTACCATTTTTGTCATCCCAAAAGATATTTTTAACCTCCCAAGCCTAAATATAGACACTAGATGACTTTTTTCACTTGGGAAATGAGGCTTTGACCACTTACGATGCATTTTTCAACCCCAAAAGTATGAAATATGTGAGATTGCTTCTTCATGGATTACAATTCTTCACATTTACAATGAAGGTTTGCCTCAAGTTTCATGGGGTGTAGGCTACATGATGGAAATTGGTTACAACATGCAAATTTTCGTGGTATTTCAATAGGACTATCTATAATTATCATATGGATAAGACAATATCCTAGGAATTTACTTTTCTATGAATTTGGGATTCAAAGCCCCAGACTCTTGTAGATGTAACATAACTAGGAAATAGTTCTTTGAATGTTCATATTGATAGATGCCACATCCATCCTTCTCCTCTGAATTAAATTCTATAGTCTCTTCTACTATAGTAAATTTTCCTTTTTATTGATAAGTATCCTTGTTTGTTTTCTTATTCTTTTTCCTCTTATTATTTTGACCAATTGATCCTATTTTCTTTAACTTCAACTCTATTATTTTTAAATTGGTTGTAACTTTTTCACTTATTACTCCCACATCTTTATTAGCCTTTTGGTATGTTAAAATTTTAAGAAAAATGGAGAACATAGAATGTTGTGAAATGTGATGATTTTTTAGGGCATGAATGAGAACTTAATAAATGAGATCTACATAGAGATGCCAAAGAGAAGACTACAAGAACCCAAGGGAGTATGGACGAGTACAAAGACTACAAGCTAAATGAAGGTGCTCCAACAATCAAGAGGAAGCTAAGTTAGCAAGAAGAAGCCTATGGAACCAAAGTTTAAAAGAAGATGTCCTGGCTGAAGTGAAGTGCATTCACAAAAGATGTCTTCCAAAAATAGGAGATGTATCCTTTTCAAAGAAGATGTCTTCATAGAGACATCTCCATAGAGATATTCTACTTTTAGAGGAGACATATTCCCAAACTTTAAGTTAATTTTAGAGAGACGTCTTAATCTTGAAGGATACATGTACACTAGTCATTAGATAGCTGTTGCATGAGTTTTGACTTGTTTTTTGAAACTCTAAGGCTATAAGAAGAGTTCAATCTCTTGGGTATTACATAAGTATTGAGCAAGCATTGTCAACATTAAAACCATCATTATGTAGTCTATTCTATTGTACTTGTGAACCTTTTTTTATCATATCACTTGCTTGATTGTAGAACTATGCTTCAAAGTACAAGGACCTATAAATTTAAGTTACATTCTTTTCTTGTGAGTTTATTTCTCTCTTGTAGCCCTACTAGGGTTGATGTACTTGAGAGAAGGCATTATTATTGAGCTTGTCGAGATCCTATGGGATTGAGTGTTTGTGCAAGGTTAAAACACTCTAGAGTGGAGCTTAATTTGTTAAAGGTTATGGAATCCTTGAAATCACATTCTAAGCCTTTTGGGACCTTGCGGGGTTAAGTGGTTTCATAGCGATGAAACACTCTAGAGCAAAGCTTAGAGCTTGTATAGGATGTGGTGCCCTTCAATCCACATTTTAGAGAAACAAAGTTTGAAGGTGTATAAGGATTCTACCTTTGTAGTGTGGATGTACCAAAGTTTGGAAATCAAGTAAAAAATAAGTGTTATTTTTTTGTGGTTGTTGAATTTTATTTTGGGAAACTTATTCATCCCACTCTTTTAAGTTCTTGATTCTTAAGTGGTGTTAGAGCTTGGTATTCTTTTATTTATTGTCAACTTTTAAGAGTGAGCAATGGAGGGGACATCTTACACAAAGCCACCAATGTTTGATGGGTTCAACTTTACTTATTGGAAGGTGAGGATGTAAGGCTTCTTTGAGTCTATGAAGTTTGAAGTATGGGAGTTCATCCTCGAAGGCTACACACCACTCATTAATAGCACAATAAAGGCCATCATGCCCTAGAACAAATGGACACAAGAAGAAAAAGATAAGTTCATGCTTAATTCTACAGAAAAAAATTATTTGTATTGTGCATTGAATAAATTTAAATATATAGTAGCTAGATGTAAAATAGCCAAAGAAATTTAGGAAACATTAGAAGCTACACATACGAGGGAACATTAATAGTTACGTAATCTAAACTTATAGCTTTGGAAAGTGAGTACAATAAGCTTAAAATAAAAGAAGGAGAAAAGATGAAAGATTATTTCTCTAGGGAAAACAATCTAGTTATGATTATTAGAGATACTAGTAAGGATTTTCTTGAAAGTGATGTCATAATAAAAATGATTAGAATGCTCCAATTGGAATTTAGACCTAAGATCATAGCCATGGAGGAAATTAGAGATTTTTCTATTCTAAAATTCAAAGAGCTTTAAAGTAATCTTATTGCTTATGAAATGAACCTCATAAGTGAAGGGCCAATAAAGGAAAAACCCATTACTCTAAAATCTTCTTCCAAGGAAAAAGAATTTGTCAATGAAGATGTAAGTAGCAATGAGAAAGTAGCTCTTTTTCCAAGAAGAATCAAATGGCTACTTGCAAGAAAAGGAAAAAATATTCAATCTATCAGGTCCTAATTAATCTAATTTTAAAGGTAAGAATTTTTCAAATTAAAATTTTGATGCTTTTTTAATAGAATGTTGAGTATGTGGAGGAAGAGGCTAGTGGCCTTTGAATGTCCTAGAAATGGCAAGTTGCAATGAAAAGAGAGGGTTGATATGGAAATGAAAAAGACCAACTTCTACACTAGCTTGGATGATGGTGAGCAAAGTGAAGAAGAAGTAAATGAATCTATGAAAGATTCCTAGCTCATATGCATGGTGCTCAAAAATGAAAATTCACTACAAGTTACAAGCAAACCAAGAGGTAAGTATGATGAGAGGTATTGTGAATTACAATATGACATATCTTTCCCAGATGTCATGGCAAACATCAAATATACATCATATTAGACATTATGTGTATAGAAATTAACATGAAAAATGTAGAAAGAAAAAGAAAAGAATGCCTGATTGATATGAAATATAGTATTTAGATCATGCTTTGAGAGTGTTCCTTTGGATTTTCTTCCTTAGACATCTATCCCTTAGAGACAATCCAACATTGCCACCATGGTTATGCCTACAACTTGGCCAAAAGGGATGGCCAATCCTCTTCTTATCTTGCTTCATCGAACTCTTGTGACTTGCTTGTATTAGCTCCATCACTCCATGATAGCATGACCTTTAAGCCTAGGTATAAATGCCTTAGGTCAAACCCCAAAAGGTTACCTTAAGAGAAATATTTGTTATTACAATGCCTCCTTTTGGGTCCTAATTACAACATGTCCATTTAGGTCTTGTTACTATAATGAGAACACTTGTTTTGAAGAGGCAACATCTTTGTTGTGTAGTAGCACCATTTGAGAATTGGGAAATTACAATCTACCCCCATTAAGTTTTGTTCATCTTCAAATAAGTCCATGTTTATTGCCTTTTTCTAGCTCCAATGCTTCTGTTATGCTCCCATGCTCTAATAGTTTGACTTCTTCTTTGAACTTGAAGTTGTTTCTTGCTTATTCTACAAAGAAAATATATGTGAGAAGAATATATATAAGTATTAAATATTAATTTATTATTATTTACATAATTTTCTAAGATAATGTCAAGAAGTGAATTAAAGATCTACCAACCACCAATCACTAGTCCATCTTCCTGATTAATGTGTGTTGACCATACATACACATCTTCTTGATATATGGACTTTTAGAATTACTGCTAAGGCTATGTGATTTTTCTGAAATTTTGATTGTTCTTTCCTTTCCATTACTTGAAGTTCTAGAATTTCAAAAATCATATTTTCTAAACTCAATTCAAACCTTTATACCAATTCAAACTTGACTTCTTTATAAAAGATTGTGCAACCATCCATGTTGTGATTTTTGCAAGAGGCTAATCTTTATGGCTCAAAAGAAGAACTTCCACAAGGACCTTTTTGATTGTAAATACTGCTATATCCCATCTTTTCCAAGTCGAGTTGGAATTGGGATAGAAATTCCCATGAAAAGACTTCTTGTAGGCACAAGACATCAACATCCAACTCTTGTAATTTTGCTAAAATGTGTAGGATTGATAGTCATGCTAGTCTAAGGCCCATGGTGGACATAGTAGATGTTGTTTCTCACTCTCTAGTGATCTTACAAGCACATTGTATGTTGCAACTTTCATTCTCATTCTTGGATTCTCTTCTAGGTCATTCTCTTCATGGATATCATACACCTTGTTGAAATAAGATTTTGAGTCTTCATATTGTTCTACCATATGATTTAATTGCAAGAAAAACTGATATACATCTTCTCAATTATTGAAGACTATTTTGTTTCATCAACTGATTCTCCAACTAATTTTGGTAATATTTAGCTACATTATGTAATTTTGGTAATATTTAAATGCATTGTCTAACTTTGGTAATATGATTATATCATCTAATTCTTAATGGCCTTTCTACCCCACTTGAAGACACTGACTCTAGTAGTGTGACTAATGACATGCCATAGTGATCTTAAGACTACAAGCAAATATTAAGCACTTGATCTCAAGGCCCAAAAGGTTAAATTCATTAGTCCCAATAAGGCATGATTAGTTATCCTTATGTTGTTGACTTTTAATTCACAATTCATGATATAATCAAACTATTAGGTTTCTAGATGATAAATTTGACCTCATCATTGAGTTTAAAAAGGCAAAAAATATTGGAAATGACTATTCATATGTTAAAAAAGGATATCGTATGCTTAAGTTATGCTAAAATTATACTCTTGAGGGTGTTGAGGCATTATGTTGGGCAAGTGGTAAAAACTAATTTTTAGGGTTTTATGGGGTAGATCTAAATTCACTATTATGTTTGGAAGGTTGAAATCTATAGGAAATGACTCTTTACTTGCTGAAAAAGGCTTTCAAAATCAAAGTTATGGCTTTTGGAGTCTAGAACCTTTGGCGCAAAAAGTGAGACTTCTTGAGAGGTCACCCAGTTCTACTCTAGGGCAATGCACTTAATTATGAAGTTTTTATCCGATATGCTGAAAACACACCAAATTTTATTTTTGAAATTTATTTTTGTGCATTCTTCATTTAAATTAATGGTTTGAAGATGAAATTTTTAAATTTTCCATTAGTTGATGGGAATTTTGAATTTTCCGTTGACAAATAATTTGAATCTTTCATTAGTTGATGGAAAATGTTTTTATTGTGATGTCGGGTAAGGATGTTAGCAATAATAACTGTAGTGGTGCGCTAGTTTTGGCATTGGGAGTAGATTGAAGATGTTGGGTGAAGATTGTCATCAATCAGTGCAGATTGGCATCTAAGAAATGGCTTGGAGTGTAGTAGACCATCGTTGTTTTTCTTTCTCTCTTTGTCATTTAGCCTACATGAGGGCTGATCTAGTCTATGCATGGCTTGTGTGGCCTACAAAGGGGCTAGCATGGCCCTCGCAAGAGCTTGTGCAATCCTAAGTAGGGCTTGCATGCCCTATGTAGGGGTTAGTGTGGCCCAAGTGGGGCTTGTGTGGCCTATGGTCTTGACATAAATAGTGCATGCATCAATGGAAAAGGTTTTTGGCACTAGAGGGTGCTAGTGTTGGGTAGCATCATTAAAGCCCATGAAGCGCTAGAGGTGGCCTTTATGGATGGCACCGTTGGTGCCCATGATGCACTAATGGTAGCCTCTATGGGAAGCACCATCAATGCCCACAAAGTACTGGAGGTACCCTTTATGGATAGTACTACTGGTGCCTAGGGAGTGTTGGAGGTGTTTTTTATGGATAGCACCATTGGTGCTTGTGATGTGCTAGAGGTGCTCTTTATGGATGGCACCATTGGTGCCCATGGAGCACTTGAGGTGCCCTTTATGGATGGCTCCATTGAGCTCCATTGATGCCCTTAGAGCCCCAGAGGTGCCCTTTATGGATGGCTCATTAGTATCCATGAAGCACCAGAGGTACCCTTTATGAACAACATTATCGATGCCCATAGAGCACTAAAGTTGTCCTTTAGGGGTGGCACCATTGGTGTTCATGGGTATTGTGGGTAGCCAAAAATTGTGGAAAATTTCCTAATGATGGTGGAGGTGATGGTAGCAATAGTGGTATAATCAACAGTAGTGGTGATGGCAGTGTAGGTGGCAATGAAAATAGCCTGTGCAGTAGGGGGCGGTGGTAGTGTAGATGGCAATGAAAATAGCCTATGCAGTAGGTGATGAGAAATGCAACGAGGATTTTAGTAGCAATAGAAATTGCAACGAATATTGTTGTTGGAGGTAGTGGGAGATAGTTAAGGATGATGATGCAGAGCAAAGCATGCTAGAGTAGTTAGAGCAGTGGTATGGGAGCAAGTGGGTAACAAGCGGCATGCATAGCAAGATGCAAAGGAGTAGTAGGCATTGCATGTAAAGGGGCAGTAGGCATGTAGAGGGCGGCAATAGCCTATGGAAGCACGAATGAGCAATAGGCGTTGTGAATTGACGGTAGCAATGGTGGGGACACATGTGAAGGTAGTGGAATATGCAAGAGGGTGGTGTGTGTGGTAGTAGCAGTGGTGGATGGACGACGATGTGTCATGGTGGCCCTCACAAAGAACTTGTTCTAATTAATTTTCTTATATAAAAAAGTTGGGGCTTGGGGTTAAACCCATGACCTACCACTCCCTCTTTTTTCAAAATAAAAATAAAAATTAAATTTAAAATTTAAAGAATCATTTTTTTTGAATTTTTGTACTTCACATAACCTAAGAAACACCATACCTTTCAAATTGTAAGTTTGATTAAGACAAAATTTGTACTATTGGAATCATCTTGACAAGTACTATGCATTGGACATAGTCTTAGGTTCAAGAATGAAGTTGAATTTTTCAATATTTTGAAAGGTCCAACTATCTTATTCTACCAAAACAACATTACCAAGTTAATATATGGAAGACATGATGACTTATAAATGACTCTAAGTTGCTTTTATATGATATACCAATCTTCAAACATGAAGATAATACTTTGATCCTATAAGTTGACAAGCATGATATAGCTTGTTTTCTCAGATCATGGTTATACCTTTGAAAAATATTAAGAAGAAGATTATGACAACTTCATTCACTAAGTATTGGTTTCCTTATGAGGATCAGACAATCTTATAGATGGGTTGACTCCCTGATCTTATCAATGCCTAGGTCTTAGTATGGTGGATAATGCCAATGTTACAAGGGTTAAGTGCTTAGGATGATAAGTTTTAACAACAAGATCAATTCATGTCATGATTACTAACTTTTTTGGAGAAACTTAACAATGACCTTAATCAATTAATATTTATAGTATTAAGATGGATAAGAGTTACTCAGACCAGTGTATCCTTGTCTTACCAACATCTCTTGTAATTGATGAATCTTGATGAGGCATAATCAAATCTTCATTGGTCAATGATATCCATGAAAGAATTTTGTTGGTTGGTGGGATCTACATATTTTTTAGATGTTTGATTTATTATTCATGAAATCAATGAAAAGGTATCTTCTAGCCTACATCATAGACATATGGTGCATCTCGTGATGATCAATGACTTTACATGTTTTGTAACTTCATGGGTCATCATCAGGTTCACATTGTATTCAGCCCATGATTTGGAATGGCCCTTAGGTCATGGTTTGCTCCAATACCTATTATGACACATTGTTCCCAGATGTCATGGTTAACATTAGATATACATTATATTAGACATTATGCGTATAGAAATTAATAGGAAAAATGCAGAAAGAAAAAGGAAATAATGCTTTATTGATATGGAATAGAGTTCGAATCATGCTATGAGAGTGTCCCTTGGGGTTTCCTTTCTTTGGCATCTATTCCTTAGAGGAAATCCAGCACTGCCATCATGGTTAGGCCTACAACCTAGCTAGAATGGATGGCCAGTCCTCTTCTTGTCCAACTTCACTTAACTTCTGTGATTTGCTTGTATTGGCTTCTCCACTTCATGCCAGAATGATCTCTAAGCTTAGGTATAAATGCCTTAGGTGAAACCCCCAAAAGTCACTGCAAGAGACACGTCCATTATTACAATGCACCCTTTTGGATCTCAATTGCAACATGTTCTTTTGGGTCTTAGTACAATAATGATAACACTTGTTATAAAGAGGAACCATCTTTGTTATGTAGCAGTATCATTTGGGAATGAGGATGTTACATATGAGAAAGAATTCTCATTCTAATTATCTACTTAAGAAGGTAAAGAAATTTATGAATAAAGAATTTTTTGCAATTCACACCAAGTTAAAAGGAGAAATCTTAGACATAAAGGTTGAGATTCAACAACTAACTCCTTTAAATAAAGAATGCAGAGGTTTTCATGAAGGAGAGGTCCATGAAAAATAGCCTAGAAATGAAGATTTAGAAAAAGTCTCACAGGAGGATATAAGCTCCAGCTTTCAGCATAATCAGGTTTGATAATCCCATTAATAAGGAAAAAAAATTATTCATTTGTAAAAATTGTGGAAGTAAACAAAACCTTGATTATCCTTGTATTGGTTAAAATAATATTGATGCTTGGTCTTGCCAAAAAATTCCTAGTAAGGATCTATTGTAGGAAGTAGCAATTGGAAAATTCCTTGAAAAGATGGATGATAAAAAAGGTGATTAAAAGTTCTTTCATCATAAAGAACATGAACAAGCTTGGCAATCATACAAAAGAGCTAATGAAATAAAGTTAAAGGATAAGAAGGTACTCTATGATTGAGGACCTCATTTCAAACTTCATTAGTCTCTTGTATCTTAATTGCAAGTCAGGTAAGTTATGGTAAGACTCTATTTCCTTACTTGCTAAAAATTGTGTTAGTTTTTAAATGATTTTTTAAAGGGAATTTGAATGATCAAAAATACTAGTTTATTTTGATATGTACTCACATTTTTTATTAAAAAAAAAAGGTCTAAGGAAAATTAGCTCCAAGTTCTACAAATGTTAAGATAAGGACATATGTAGGAAGAGATATTGGAATATTTGGTTGTTAGATTAAATGCTATCTTTTGTGATTATATGAGCATGATGTGATGAAAAACAACTTGATTAGTTTATGGAGACTTATGCTATTTTCAAATTTTTTATTGAAAAATCATCCTTTGAATTCCTAACTAAGATGTCTTGGTTTCAAGTAGTTAAAAACCCTTGCATGTAATTCATGGGCCAAAAAGCTTTTTGTTGAACTTTCATTATGTCTTGTGATATGTGTTTGTTGCTTCCTTATAAAATCATTAGGTCTAGTTTTTTATGTATGATAATTGAAGCATTTAAATTAGTACATTTGATGAAATTTATGAATCTTCTAATAAAAGAAACATTTTAAGAGGAATTATCATGAAATAATATTAATAGGAGACCTTAGACTCCATACTTGATCTTAATGTTGCATTGCAAGGATAGTACTTTGATGATGAAAGGACCATGATAATTACATTTTTGAAAAGAACAAGCTAATCTGAAAAAGCCTAAAGAAAGCATTGAAATGAATAGGATATCTGCACATATGTAGGAGGAGCCTATACCTCATCACTAATTATCATCCTATAGGCCACCAATGTGGGGGGAGTCTTTTGAGACTTTTACCAAAAGATACATAAGCAACAAAACTTCATACTCAAAAATCCATAGATGAAAATGAGTAATAAGAGGACTATTCATTTTAGAGTATGGCAAAGTATCCAAGGTAAAAGTATGAGTTAAATTTTGGTCAAGATATGTTTCGAATATTTTACCTTGTGATGTATTTCCTATTGCTAGTATTGAAAATTAACATGGCTATATACAAATTACTATATGAACATCTTGTTAAGAATTAGTTTGGTTATTTTTGAGATATTTAGCATGATAAGTTGGTATCTTGTTGCTTTGACCTTTAATTTACTCTCTTACCATGAAATTGCTATGCCTTGTTATATTGTTGAAGCTTTAAAAGGAAGTAGAATATTAGGTGAATATAGAATCATGACATATTGGTTTATGGGATAATTGGTTTAATAGACAGGTTACATGATTCTCAATGCTCAAACTTTGGACTTTGGCCTTCGGTTTTAAATACTTCTAGCTTGGCTTAGTTGTGTTTGGATCAGTTGTGGCCCATTGATTTTAAACTTGTGAATAGATAAGGGGCAACTCTTAATTAGTTTGTCATCATCAACCCTATACAATCAATGCTAAGTAGTATGTACTTTTTAATTGATTGTTTATACATATAGTCTTAGAGTACTTAAGTACTCATGTGTTCATTATGAAAGTTTAAAAATAAATGTCAAATTTTTCTTGTGCATTCTCTTGAACTATCATATTGCATTGCTTCACTCCTTTTTGATGATGTCCAAATAGGGGGAGAGTTTGATATGATGAGGTTAATATTATTATTGATAATTATGATGTGTTAAATGTGATTTATGGAATATAGTGTTTTGATTGTAATGTGTGAATGTTAAATGACTTAAAGGATGTGATTCATAGAATATAGTGCACTACTAAACTAGTGTTATAAGTGA
Source organism: Gnetum montanum (assembly GCA_015680685.1). Lineage (NCBI taxonomy): Eukaryota > Viridiplantae > Streptophyta > Gnetopsida > Gnetales > Gnetaceae > Gnetum > Gnetum montanum. Next base: position 372,031 of record MNCI01001941.1, on the reverse strand, counting down.
TAGTGAAAATATATGACTTGATGAATTCTAGAAACTACTAATCCATTTTCTTATTTTTTTAACATCACAAAAAAGAGGGAGATTGTTGAAATTTTGGTATGTCAAAACCTTAAGATAAATGGAGAACATAGAATGTTGTGGAATCTGATGATTTTTTAGGGCATGAATGAGAACTTAAGAAATGAGATCTATAAAGAGATGTCAAAGAGGAGACTACAAGAACTCAAGGGAGCATGAAAGAGTTTGAAGATTGCAAGCTAAATGAAGATGCTCCAGCAATTGAGAGGAAGCTAAGCCTATAAGGAGAAGCCTCTAGAACCAAAGTTGAAAAGAAGAAATCTTGGCCAAAGTGAAATGCATTCACAAAAGCTGCCTTCCAAAAATAGGAGACATTTGCTTTTTAGAGAATATGTATCCATAGAGACGTTCCACTTTCAAAGGAGACATCTTCATAGAATTGAAGTCAATTTTAGAGAGATGTCCCAATCTCAAAGGAGACATTTACACTAGTCATTAGATAGCCATTGCATGAATTCTAAGGTATTTTCAGAAACTCCAAGGCTATAAGAAGACTTCAATCTCTTGGGTATTACACATGTATTGAGCAAGCATTATCAACATCAAAGTAATCATTTTGTAGTCTATTGTATTGTACTTGTGAACCTCATTTATCATATCATTTGCTTGATTGTAGAAATATGCTTTAAAATACAAGGACCTATAAATTTAAGTTACATTCTTTCCTTGTGATTTTGTTTTTCACTTGTAGCCTTACTAGGGTTGATGTACTTCTTGTGAGAAGGTATCATAATTGAGCTTGTTATCATCCTGCAAGATTGAATGCTTGTGTAATGTCAAAACACTCTAGAGTAGAGCTCAATTTTGCAAAGGTTGTGAGATCCTTAAAACCACATTCTAAGCTTATCAAGATCTTGCAAGGTTGAGTGGTTTTGCAATGATGAAACACTCTAGAGCAAAGCTTAGAGCTTGTACATGGTGTGGTGCCCTCCAAACCACATTTTAGAGAAACAAAGTCTAGAGGTGTGCAAGGATTCAAGACTCTAAGTGTGGATGTCCCCAAGTTGGCGAATCATGTAGAAATTAAGTGTGGTTTTTGTGTTTGTTGAATTTTATTTTTGGGAACTTATTCATCTTCCCTTATAAGTTCTTGATCCTCAATCTTCTATGCCCTTGATTTAATCTTAGTGATGGACTTTGGTATTGGTAAGGTTTTGTGTGAAATCAATTCATCAATAGCTACCTCTTTTTCCTAATCATAAATATGGATATCTTTTTCTTTTTCTTGAATAATTGGATCCTAGTTATATTTCTCTACACTCTTCCTTTTACACAACTCTCCTTGTTCTTTTTCTACCTATTTAATTAGCCTTTATATTTGATGGGCATTCAACTCTAATTATTTTCCTTAGGCATAAATCCCAAGGATCTCCTTCATTTTGTTATGAAGCCTATCTATGATGTGACAAAGTTGTTATTTTTGAAAAAATCCATGACTTGGAGATCTATGTAGTAGCGAATAGTGTTTTCCCAATGCTACATTTAGGGATTCATGATTTTTTTTTACTTTCACTCTTGGAATTTTTTTAGATTATATATTCTTGAATAGGTTTATTATTTTTCATTAAAGAGCTCAAGCATTGTGGACCATCAATGGATTCAATCTAGTTCTAATGATCTATACCATCTTTCAACTTTTTCTATTAGTATCATAGGAAAGAGCTTATGCTTTTTTCACTTTCTTTTGATATTTTGCAAGGCAAAGACATCTTGGAAGGCTTGTAAATGATGTTGTGGATTAATATTTTAGCCTCCCTTAAATTTAAAAATGTTATTCATATGAAGTTGTTTAATGTGGCTTTCTTTTGATGCTTGTGGGATACTGTAACTACCTCCATGATCTATATCATGCTTCTAATAGCCAAAAAGGGTTCATCATCATTAGACATGTCATGGTCATAATCTCTATTTATATTTATTTAATTTTGATAATCTCATCTATGCTGCATTTGGTATCTGATATATTATCATTGATCTCTATTTCTATCTTCATCTTGATATCTTAGTGAAGCTTTATTTTCATATTTATGTTCATCTTTGTCAGAACTAGATGTTGAAGATGAAGAGAAAGATGGTGAACTGGGAGAATTGCCATGGCTTGTATATCTTCTTCTATGGTCTCTTGATTCATCTACTCTAGGTTTAGAGGAGGTGTTAGGCCGTGAGATCCTCCTTGTTCTAGGACTTATTCCATCCCCTTTAGGATTGTCCATGATGATTGAACATAATCCTTAACTATAGTAAGGACAAAATGAGCATACGAGACTCCTGCTTGTAGTGGTTTACTTCAATTCTCTTCAATATAGATCCCATTATTACTCCTACTAGTGTTCGCATCGCATCACGAACTATAGGTCCTATGTGAAGGAGACATATTTTTAGTTGATAATTTGTGTGGCTTGAAATCTTAATATTTTTGAAAAGATAAATCATTAATGCTTTAACAAAATTTTCTTATAATATAACTAATCTAGATCACTAGCATGATCCCCTAATGATAGCAATGATGAACATAAGGTATTCCCTACACCAAACCATACAAATCACTAGCATGTACACATGATCTAGTCGAATTTCATGGACTTATTTACCTAAGTGACTGATATTCCTAGACAGTGAATTATGTAGTCATTAATCATTGTCTTCCCAATCCATACTTGTGTTAATCTATGAGTATGGTTAAGTATGGTTAAGGCATAAGATATATATTTTTATGCTTGTATTATTTTCTCTTGCTTGTTAAATGATTAAGTAAATAAAGATTTAGTATTTAAATTATAACTACTTGATTAAATAACTATCCTAATGTAAAGTATTTGTTCCCACTTTCTCTACATAGCTTGAATGTATGTTAATCCTATTAGGTTACCAAGTGTATACTGTTAGCCATACCAAACATCCATTTTTGGGATTACCAAGTGTGACATCGTGTTCTTGGTTGTCATAAAAATACAATCACTTAATTTATTTCATTCATAATTTTCTTAAATAATATAATGGAAACATCATAAATACTTAATAAATAAATTAACTGGTAAATAAATAATTGGTACTATGGAATAGAAAAGAAAAATAGAAAAATTTTATTAATAGGAGAGAGTACTATAATGCCCTCTAGGTTTTATTCCCATGCCACTTAAGCCTTAGAGGCAATCCCACACTATCACCATGGTTAGGCTATCCTGCTAAAGGGGTGATTAGTCTCTTCTTGTTTCGCTTCACCTAGCTCCCCATCACTTAACTTTCTAGACTCTACAACTCCATGCTAGCACAACCTCTAAACCCAACCTTAAATGGCATAGGTTAAACCATTTTTTGAGGGATACATGAATAATCGTAACCTTTGGGGATTTGGCCTAAGGCATTTATACCCCAGGTTAGAGGTCATGCCAGCATGAAATGGTGGAGTTGGTATATGCATGTCATGAGGTGGTAGAGCTGGTATAGGCAAGTCATGAGAAGCTAGGTGAAGCTATTCAAGAAGTGAACTAGCCATTCCTTTTGGCTGAGTTATAGGCCTAACCATGGTGGTAGTGCTAGATTTCCTCTAAGGGATAGACGCCAAAGGAAGAAAATCCCTAAGGAACACTCTTAGAGCATGATTTGGATACGCTATTCCATATTAATAAAGCATCATTTTCTTTCTCTTGCTACATTTTTCCTATTATTTCCTTTATACATAATGTCAAATATTACTTATATTTTGCATTTGGTATATTTTCTTTGTATGCATAATGTCTAATATATCGTATATTTGATGTTTGCCATGACATCTGGGGATGGGATGTCATAATTGGTATAAGAACAAACCACAACCCAAGGGCCATTCAGAACCATGGGCCAACAACTACAACATGAACCTGATGATGAATCATGAAGCCACAACATAGGGAAAGCCATTAATCATCATTGGATGCACCACAAGTGGATGCATCATATGTTTGTGATGCTTCATCAATTACAAAAGATGTTGGTAAGACAATGATACACTAGTCCAAGTAACTCTTACCTATCTTAATACTATAATTATTAATTAATTAGAATCATTATTAAATTTATTTTAAGAAATTTAGTAACCATGACTTGAATTAATCCTATTTTATTGCAATTCAAGTAATCTAGAAGATTCTAAGTTATCATATGTCAACCTAGAAATGTCAGTTCAAAAAAATAGGCTAGTTTGATAATTTTAATTCCTAAAAAATAAAATTTATTTTTAACCCTAAACTTAGTTTAACGTGTAGTACTCGTTGAGATGATTCCAATAGTACAAATTTCGTCTCGAATGGACTTACGGTTTGGGAGATATCAATGTTTAAAGTTTCTTGTTATGCATGCATTTAATAATATTAAATTATTACATTATTAAAATAATTAATTTATTATTTCAAACAACAAAATCAATTATATATATATATGTAAAATGAAATCAATTACTTATATACATCATTAGAAAAAAACATAAGCAATTGTTTTTAGTTCATCAACATTAGTGCCTAAATTTTCTCATACCAGCTTGGGAGAGAATGGAAAAAATTAAAAATATACAAGAAATACATAGCCACAAAGGTATATTATGCAATAACCTACAAGGCTTCCTTTCACTTTTTTGCATAGCAATGTTACTATAAAGGATTCCACACTGAAATACACCTGAAATTGTTACTCTAGCTGAGAACCCATGTAATAGTGTTTTGTAGTTAACCTACAACTTAGAAATTTCATACATCTTGAAAATGTAACAAAGCATACATGTTCAACATCGATCAACCTCTTGAGGTTGAGGTGGAAGTGCCTTTGCTCAATGAAGATGTCTTCCTCTTTAGTTGCATCTTTTTATCAAAATCCCAAAATATTCATTCCACATAGACCAATAAACACAAATTACACAATAGTTGATTTGATAACAAACCTTTCCTTTATCACCAAAAACATCACTAAGAGGGATCTTATATATGAGCATGGCCCTTACTAGTTGAACTGCCTAAAAATGTCACCATATATTAAATATACCGATTCTTGTAAATGACAAGTGAGGAAAGAATATAAATGAAAGTAAGAAACCGAGTTGTTAGTAGTGAAACTAAACATAAATAAAACCTTTAAGAAACTAACAGGGACCTAATGCTCCTCCAAGCATGACAGGTTAGTTACTTTAAAGTTGTTGGGCATAGTGATACTAGTGATGGTGGACTGGTTGAACCCACAAACCTACTATAGGGCTTGCATGGGGTTCATGATTTCAAGGTTACAGAGGTTTCTCGGTAGGAGGAAGAGTAGATCAATTTCTTGGTCTGAGAGAAGAGAAGGTTTGTGATGTGATTTTTGTTTCTTCGTAATTTTTTGAAGCCCTAATTGAAGATTTGCATGGTGTGATCAGTGTCTAGATTTGAGGGTGCCTGTGACAACAGGGTGCATGCAGCCTACCCATACCATGCAGTCATACCACCACACCATGTGCCAACACACCACACCATTTGCCTACATTTCCATGCCACCTACCAAGTGCCAGGCTACCTTTTTTCATACCATGTTTTGTGCATGTTGGCCTCTACCATTGGTTCCCAAAGGCATCAAAACCCTTACACTACACTATAGCTGCTCGTTGTGCCAAAAATCCTTGTTGTGGCTGTTGCCTCTAAGGTTGTTGTCGTTGCCCTACCCTCACATGCCCTACTGCACACCATCCATTACATGCCCTGCCATTGCCTATTACATGCATACTGCCATCCATTGCATGCCTTGGCGCATGCCTTTTCTACCCATCATGAAGATCTACAGAAACCCTTGCTACAATTTTTTTTACCATCATTGATAATTACCTACTGTTGCCCATTACATGCCTATTGCCGCCCATTGCATGCCCTGGTGCATGCCTTTTTTTCCTATCATCTAGATCCACAAAAATCCTTGCCACAAGTTTTTTTTCTGTCACCAATAACTACCTTCAACATCACCGATAACTGCCTCCAACATTACCAATCACTACCTTTAGCATCGTTGATCACTACCTTCAACACCATCGATCACTATCTCTAGTGTTGCCAATCAGTACCTTCAGCACCATCGATCATTGCCTCCAATGCTACCAATCATTACCTTTAGCATCACCAATCACTGCCTCTAGTGTCATCGATGACTACCTTCAACATTGTCAATAACTGCCTCTTTGAACATTGTTGATAACTACCTCTCCACGAAAAGTCACGTAGACCCCAAGATGGGCCTTGTCAGCCTAAAGGAGGGTCTTGTGGACCTTGAAATGGTGCATCACCATGGCCATTGTTGTCATTTACAACAAACTGGTAAATTCTCTATCATATGATGGAAAATTTTCAATTGTTTATCAACTAATGGAAAAAGTTGAAATTCTTGTCAATTAACAAAAAATTAAAATTTTCATCATTGAACTATTAGTTTAAATTAGGAACTTGTGAAAATAGTTTCTAAAATTAGAATTTGGCATGTTGGTAGCAATAGAGATAAAAATTCCACAATTAAATGTGCTTGCCCTGGAGTATAACTAGAATGGGTGACTTCTCAGGAAGCCTTGTTTTTCATGCCAAAGGTCTTAGAATCTAGAAGCCATAACTTTTGATTCTAGAAGCCTTTTTTGCTCAAAAAAGAGTCATTTTATATAGATTTCAACCTTTTGAACCCAATGGTGAAGTCAGATCCATCCCAAGGAACCCCAAAATTATTTTTTGCTTCTTGCCCAATATAGTGCCTCGAGATCCTCAAAGATTTAATTTTGGCATCACTCAAGAATATAATGTCCATTTTCAACATATGAATAGTCATTTCCAACATTTTTCACCCTTTTGAACTCAAGGGCAAGGTCAGATTTATCATCTGGACATCCAACAATTTGATGATATCATAAATTCAACCTTTTGGAGATCTAGTACATAACCCTTATAGATAGTCTTAAGATCACTATGGCATGTCATTAATTACAATACCAAAGTTTGTGTTCTTAAGGGGGGTAGAAAGGCCACTAAGAATTAGATAATATAGTTACATATTACTAAAAATATATGATGTCATTAAATATTAATAAAATTAGATAATGTAATTATAAAATTAGATAATGTAGTTAAATTAGTTGGAGAATAAGTTGTCGTATCAGCATCAATTGATTATTAGTTAATGAATTAATTGATGTATTAGTTGAAGATCAATTGATGTATTAGTTGGAGAATTTGATAAAGAAATATAACAATCTTTAACCATAAAGAAAAGGGTATATTAATCCATTCTGTAATCAAAACATATGGCAAAACAAGATGGAGACTCAAAATCTTGTTTCAACAAGGAATATGATACTCATGAAGAGAAATGATCTAGATAAGAATCCAAGAATGTGAATAGAAGTTGCAACATACAAGATGCTTGCAAGATCACTAGTCAGTGAGAAACAATATCTGCTATGTCCATCATGGGCCTTGGATTGGCATAAATATCGATATCCATGCATCTTAGTAGAATTAAAAGATTTGGATGCTGATGTCTTATGCTTACAAGAAGTCTTACCATGGGAATTTCTATATCAACTCCAACCAGATTTGGAAAAGATGGGATACATAGGTATTTATAAGCAAAAAGGTTCTTGTGAAAGTTCTTCTTTTGAGCAATATATATTAGCATATTGTAGAAATTACAACATGGATGGTTGTGCAATTTTTTATAAAGAAGCCAAGTTTGAATTGATACAAAGATTTGAATGGAGTTTAGAAAATATGATTTTTGAAATTCCATAACTTCAAGTAATGGAAAAGAAAGAATAGTCCAGATTTTGGAAAAATCACATAGCCTTGGCAGTGATTCTAAAATTTCATCTATTAGGAAGATGTGTATGCGTGGTTAACACACATTTAATTACCAAACCAACATGTTTAGATGTTAGACTTTGTTAAGAAGCATACTTGATTAAGCAAATAGAAGAAAGTTTGAAGAAGAAGTTACTCCTAAGTTGTATCGATCTAGTTCCATTTATTCTTTGTGGAGACTTCAATGCAAAAGTTGGAAGTAGCATTTATCACTTCTTAAAATATGGATCTATAAAGGAATCTTTAGAAGATGAACATAACTTGAAGAAGATGTTTTTTTTTGAGAGAATGTTCGGGAATGTATTACTGAAAGAATGGTACACGACTATACAAGTACAAGCGGGGGTGGCCCACCCCGAAGAGGG
>MNCI01001941.1:321693-363590 GCA_015680685.1 Gnetum montanum | reverse complement strand
GGGGGGGAGGGGCTAGGGGTGGGTCGGCAGCTGGTGGCAGGCACACTGAGGCAACTCCAACTCGTGGAGTAGGTCCAGGGTGGCACAATGGTCCTCTATGTCCATGAAGTTCGCAGCCTGTTGAAACCCCTGTAGAAGAGCCTCGTGCCTACGCCGGTCCGGCGAAGAGTCCCCCGCATCCGGGTGGAATCTAGCGGATGTGCGCCAGATGTGCCGTCTGAGCTCCCCCCAGGAGCTCTCACAGCTAATTCAAAGGATGCTATACGGGCAACGCCCCCCTGAGCCACTGCCATTGCACCTCTTCCTCCTACAAACGTTCCTGCTCCTCCCGGGCCGCTGCCTCCTGGGCCTGTCGGTCCGCCTCTTCCTGGCGCAGCTCCTCCCTAATCCGGTCCCGGAGCTCATCCGTGAGCTGGGCACGCAAGGTCTCCATTGCGAGCATATGCTGCCTGTTTAGCTGCTGGGCCTATTCCTGGAGCTGGGCATCGTGGTCGGCGCGCCACTTGGCCAGGGCCTCGGTTCACCGACTCTCCGAGGACCGTTGCTCGGCCTCTCGAGCCACCGCAACAGCCTGTTGAAGCTGCACCTCCCAGTGCGGGGGGCATTGGGGGGTTGGGCGAGAGGGCAGGGTTGCGGTGAGAGCGGCGGCCCCAGGAAAGGTGGAGAGTGGCCCATCGTCGCGTAGTGGAGGAAGGGGGGGAAGCAGGGAGGGGGGCAGCGCGACGGCCCCTAGTGGGGTTAGAGGATGGGCCCGGTGCCCCCTGCACCCCTGCCCCTCTCCACAGGGCCAAAATAAGCCCCGAACGGTGACCCCGCCGCTGAAGGCGGAGGGCTTCGAGGAAGAAGCGTGGCAGGTTAACCCGAGTGCCCTCCCTCAAGCACCGCAGGAAGGTGAAATGCAACCCCTAGAGTTTGGACACATTCCCTGACTGCACAAAGAAGTGCTCGACCAAGATGGCAGCATGAGCCCAAAGGCGCGGAAGGGACGTCCGAGGGACCTGGCGGCTCTGCGTTCTCGGGGAAAGCCCCTCGAAAAAGGTCACCGAGTTATGGAGGCCACGGGAGGTTGGCAAGATGATCTCCCTAGCAGCCGAGATCCCCAGGTAGTTGGCCAGAGCAGCCTCTGTCAGGCGAATTACACGGCCATGGAAGAAGGTCTGATCACCGCGCCAGTTGGTAAAGAAAGAGTTGTCAGACAGGTCAGGGTCCCCGACTAGCCGCTGCAGCAGGGTGTCCCATCCGCATTGGCAAACCATCTGCCACAGCTCCTCATTCGCTTGGAAGTCTGCGCAGCCAGGCTCGTACGTCGGTGTCTGCCCCATAGCGGCCACGAGCTCATGCCACGGCCGTCGAGTCTGCTGGATAAGTTGCTGGGGGGGTAGCCGCCTGGGTGAAAACAGTGCGATTCCGTGCCTTCCAGGTGTGCCAAAGTAAAAGCGTCGACCAGGAATCGTCGTCAAATCACTGCGGGGGGGGGGGGGTCTTCTGCATGCACGCCAAGTGGCGCGCATGCAGGGGCAGTCATAAATGAACTGGTTAAGGGTCTTGGGGTCGTGGCCACAACGCAGACACGTGGGGTCCTGCAAGATGTTACGCTACTGCAGGAACACACGAACGGGGAGCGCGGCGGACTTGAGCAGCCAGAGAAAGATTTTTACTTTCTCGGGGAGCTGCCCACGCCAAACTGCCATCCAACCATCCTCAGGGTGTATTTATGGATCAAAAGGGCGCACAGCTCGAGGTGGAGCCAGTTCAGATTCAACATCTGCCGCACATGCTGGCAGAGAGTCATCCAAGGCCTCGAGACATGCGGACCAAACAGCCAGAGCGTGTACTTCCGGTNGTGGACCCGGGCATTGATCTGGTGGATGATGGCCGCGGGGGGCACGACGACCACCGCCACAAAGCGCGAGGTGGCCGCAAGGATCCTAGTGGCCACGAGGAAGCGGCCTTTGCGCGTAAGGAATCGGTTTGCCCAGTGATTGATGCGGCGCTCAAGCTTGGCCAGGAGGGGGGCCCAAGAATTGTTCCGCCCCCACTGGAACAATGGGATACCCAGGTAGGTATCGGTGTTCTTCCCAGGTTGCACGTTCAGAGTTTGTGTAACCCGGTGCTGCACTTGAAGAAGATGTTTCCATCAATTCAACATGTAATTTCACTAGCTAATGCATATTTTGCTTACTTTGAATCTTCAGTAGATAAATTAGACTCTAAAATTCAAGAACAAATGATGTTGATGGATAACACTCATCAAGAACCACAATTTGCCAATTACTCTGCAATGATTAATGAAGATGGATTAACAACATTTCTCATTGAGACTTTGGATTATATTTGGTATGATACTCAATTCTTTCAAGTTACCAAGTTACTAGAGTTGATTTCTAAAGAAGAAGTTGAGAAGAATCAAGATCAAGCCTTGCCATCCCAAACAAGACCATCTGATCATATACCACTTATGGTAGAATTACAATTACTCCCATTAGTTCATAAGGTTGATCAAGATAAAGAAGTATCTTACTCTTACTTTTATTTGATGATCTTATTATTTGTTCAATTTATATTTCAATTAGATACATAAAATATCCATGATAATAAAAATTGGGGATAAAGAATTTTTCTTGCCTTCACTTGGCTAACCAGATCCAAGTTGCACTTTGTGTAATCTTGGTTAGGGCTGGTGATTAGTGGTTGATAAATCTTTAATTCACCTTTTGTCATTATCTTAGAAAATGAAGTAAGTATCAAGAAAGTGATATTTAATTTCTCATACAATATTTCTCACATATATCTTATTTGTAGAATAAGCAAGAAATAACTTCAATTTTAAGGGAGAAATCAAATTATTGGAACACACAATCATGAAGGAAAGCATTGGAGTTGGAAAAAGATAGAGAACATGGACTTGTTTGAGGATGAATGAAACCTAAGGGAGGTAGATTGTCACATCCCCATTCACAAATGATCTTGCTACCTAATGAAGATGGTGTCTCTTCATAACAAGTGTTATTGTTATCTTAACAAGACCTAAAAGGGTAGTTGTGACTAAGACCTGAAAGGGTGCATTGTAATAATGGATGTGTCTCTTAAGGTAACCTTTGGAGGTTTGGCCTAAGGCAATTATACTCAAGGTTAGAGGTTGTGTTAGCATGGAATGGTAGAGCTGATATAAGCAAGTCATTGGCTTGCATAGCTGGTATAAGAAAGTCATGGGAAGTTTGGTGAAGTGGCATAGGAAGTGGACTAGCCATCCCTTTTGGCTGGGTTATAGGCCTAACCATGGTGGTAATGCTAGATTGCCTCTAAGGGATAGATTCCAAAGGAAGAAAATCCCCAAGGAACATTCTTAGAGCATGATTTGGATATACTATTCCATAGCAATAAAGCATTCTTTCTTTCTCTTTTTGCATTTTTCCTATTATTTTCTTTATACATAATGTCGAATATCACTTATATTTTGCATTTGGTATATTTTCTTTGTATGCATAATGTCTAATATATTGTATATTTGATGTACACCATGACATTCAGGGATGGGATGTCACATCTGAGGTTGGGTTACTTTGACAACCAACATTGTAGTAGACTTTTTGACTAATCTTTTAGTGCTCTTAATGATTATTGAATGAATTTGCCTTGCTATTCCTACCCCCCTTAGAACCCTGACTTCATCGGTGGTTGGGACTTTTAAAATATGAGTTCCAAAGTAGGCAGTAACATCAAATTTTTGTAGGAAAGCCATTCCTAAAATTCCATCAACATCATCTAGTTTAAATTCGAAAACTTCATCAATGAAAGGCATGTTTTGCAAAGTAAAGTTAATTTCTCCATAGCTGGTATGCTTGCTCATGGTCATTCCATCTGCAAGTTCTATCTTAATAATTTTCTTGGAAGGTAAACTTAATTTCAATAAATTAATTAACTTTGGAGGAATAAAATTATCACTAGCACCACTATCAATTAAAAATTTAATTTTTTTACCTTTAAATGAACCTTCAAAAGTCAGTAAAGAAAATTGAAATTTATGCAAGCTTGATTTAGTTGATGTAGATATCTTCTTCATGATTGTGGTGGTGGTTGGAATTTTTCCTTTGTTCATGTTTGGGTTGGGTTTTTAATTCCTAGTTTGATTTATCCCTTGTACCTTTGTTTGTAATTTTGGATAGTATCATTTGAAATGATCTTCACAATAAAAAAAACATCCTAATCTTGATTAATCTCTTTTGATTGGTGTTTCCTCTACCATTTCTTATGGAAGGGTACCTTGTTGAAGGGTAGCATGTACATGATTCGATTCTTCATAATCCTTAGCAATTCTATATGCTTCATCAATGGTTTGAGGATTATGGGCTCATGTTTGGGAATGTAGTTGAGCATGTAGTCCACCAATGAACTTTGAAGCTAATTCTCCCTCATCCTAGTGGCTTACATACCAAGAAAGATCACATAATTCCTTGTATTAATCCATTACAGATCGACTTCCCAATCTTAAGAAATCAAGTCTCATTTTGTGCTCTTTGAGGAAAGAATTGGGTACAAATTTTTATTCAAAATATCGATAAAAATTAAGCCAATTTGTAATCAAACCTTGAGATCTCAATCCATTCCACCATGTTTCTACAATTCCTCTTAAATACAAGGAGACAACTTATAAATGTTCTTGGCTTGACAAATTGGACCTATCAAAGTAGTTTTTCATTGTAACAAGCCAATCCCTCACCTTGGCAATAGATCTGAGGGCTCCATCATAATGATCTAATTTTACTTTCTTGACATGAACTTGTGTCAGCAATTCTCTAGGTGGACTAAACTAGTTCCCATATCCCTCACCTTTAGTTTCTACTCTATGACCTAAAGGAGGGATTTTGGTATCTTATTGACCAACAAGTTGGGATTGATTTTAGTGTGGATCCCTAGGGGAAATTTGATCTTAATCTTGATGTTGATCCCTAGGTGGAATGTGGGTAGGATTTGAATGTTGAGTGAGATGGTCAATTAATTGCTTGATGGAGTTTGCAAAGGAATCCATCTTTCCTTGCACGTTTGACCCTTTGAACTCTAGGATAATTTCCTAATATCCTTAGAAATATTTTACATTTCTATTCCAAATCCTTAATTTGAGTAATGAAGCTCTTCTTAAACATCCCTGATCTTGTTAATTTGATCTTCAACTACATTCATCTGATCGTTGACTTGGGCCTCCATTGCTCTCTAGTTTATTCTTTGGGTTCTACACATTGGTAAGTTGAAGAAATCAGGTATGTTGGTAATCCTTAGCTTCTATGACCCTTTTTATGGATCTCAAAATAGTTAATTGGTTGTATAAGAAGTTTAGATTGTCATAGATTTCTTCTCTTGCACCAAATCCTAATTTTTTTGGTACCTTAAATATGAATTAAAATACTAATTTTCTATAATTTGAAAGCTAAATATGATAGTTCCATTGAGTCTATAAGGTTTAAGTATATTGGAAATGGTTTTTGTTTATTTGAAAATGAACTTCAAATTCAAAATTTATAGCCATTTTAAATTTACAAAAACTTACACATTTTCAAGACTTTCCAAGGGTTCACCCATCCTAGTTCTACTATAGGATGAGCATGCCTAATGATGAAGTTTTTATCTTTGTTGTTACTAAGGTGATAATTCTGAATTTTTGAAAATACTTTTGCACATTTTTAATTTAAATTAATGATTTGATGACAAAAATTTTAATTTTTCCATCAACTGACAAGCATTTTGAAATTTCCATCAGTTGACAAGAATTTCAAATTTTTCATTTACTGACAAAGAAAATTCCCATTGCACAGCAACATAGATGATGGTGCTAATGGTCATAGTGTCACACTGGTAGTAGAGTCTAGGGAGGCTATTAGCGACATTGGCAGCTAGGCTAGGTGACAACGATGCATCGTTTCCTCTTGTTGGTGGCAGTGCAAGGCCAGTGAAGGTAATGCTAGGCGATGTAGCCATTTTCTTAGGCCTCCCTAGGGCCTACGCAGCCCATTTCAGGGTCTGCATGACTGTTCACTAGGCTTGCATAGCCCATCTCAAGGTCCATGTGGCCTTCCACTAGGCCTGTGTAGCCCATGTCATGGCTAGCATGACCCCTTGACTAGGCTTGCGTAGTCCTACTAGGCCTATGTGTCCCATTTTAGGACCATCATGGCCTATCATTGGGTTCATGTGGTCCCTTTCTAGGGTCCATGTGGCTCGTCATTGGATTGCATGGCCAATGCAAGGCTTGTGTGGCTTCTGTCAGTGCGCTTGGAAAAATAGGGCTGGCATGGCGCATCTTGCCAAAAAAGGTGATGATTGATGGAACCAGGAGAGGCACTGATCGACAATAGGGGAGGTGATGATTGACAGTGCAAGAAGTGATGATCTATAGCATGGGAGGTGATGATTGGTGGCATGGGAGGTGATGATTGGTGGCATGGGAGGTAATGATTTATGGCATGGAAGGTGATGATCTATGGCATTAGAGGTGATGATCTACAACATTGGAGGTGATGATTTGATGCATGGGAGGTGATGATATATGATAAGGGAGGTGATGATTCACAACATGGGAGATAATGATTTGCAGCATGGGAGATGATGATCTACAACACTAAAGGTGGCTAGGGACATATGCATAGGTAGATGATGCAGAGAAATGAGAGTAGTGGATGGCATAGGTTTTAGGTGTGGCAGTAGTTGCAGGGTAAAATGTAGTAGTGGATGGCAAGGTAGCGATGGTTAGTAGGCAATAGACTTAGGATGACGAGTTGCAGGCATAGCAAGGTAGTGGATGATGCGATGATAAGCATAGGTGTGGGCATGATAGGGATAGGTAATGTGCGGTGCATGGCCATCCTTGGGTCCAACCCTTTTGCAGCTACCTATCATGGAGGGTAGTAGGGCTTGGCTGCGATTGGTAACATGGCCGATCATGGCTAGTAGGGGGTCCATTCATGGCCCTATTTAGGGTTTGGTTTATTTTTTATTTTAAATATATATATATATATTATATAAAATTTTAATAAAAATTTGGGACTGGGAATCAAACCAGAGACCTTTGGCCCCTTTTTTCTTTTTAAATAAAAATTTAAAATTAAATTTAAAATTTTTTAAAAAATACTTTTTTAATTTTAAAACTACTCGTAACCTAAGAATTGTCGTATCTCCCAAATCATAAGTCATATTTTGATGAGATTGGTACTGTCGGAGTCATCTTAGAGAGCATTATGCATTGTGTTAAAGATAATGCCATTTTGGTAAACCTAGAAATCACAAAATTAGATGAAGTAAGTGTTAGCTTTATTAAATCCTTAATTAACTTAAGTTAAAACTTCCTCTTTACTTCTGTTAAGAATCTTGCTATTCTATTATAAATATGAGAAGAATAAAGACTTGGCCCATCACAACTCAATATCAATAGAAGATTGAAGGATTCTATTAGTGGAGAAGCTTGAATATTTTCTATGATCAAAGGATTCTAACCATCCTTATCATGGCCCTAAAGTGTTAGTCTTCACCTGTACCTCAAGCTCTTTCAGGTAGCTCTCAATCAGCCACTATTATTTTGTATCAAAATAATGTACTCTGTATTTCTAATTATGTTTGTAGCTTACTTGGGAAGGGGGGGTTTCAGTACCTTACAACTTCAAGGTTATCTAATTTACTTGGCTTCCCAAATTTTAAACTCTCCCATTGCAAAGATGTTCTCATGGGATGGTGTGAATAGTATAATAGTAAGAAAAATTCCACTTACCAGTTAGTTTTTAAAGCAATAACAATCATTCCTTTTGATATTCAAATAGCCTTGGGTTTTTAGTGAGGAGACGATCCTTTAATTCCATTAATTTCCTTTGAAGAATTTAAATCATTCTGCAAAAAGAAATGATCTAATCACTTTATTGATTCTGCTATTGGCAAAAGCCAATTTATTCATGGAGATTTCATTAATGAGATTCACTTTGAATTATGCATACTCATCTATAGCAAGGTTTTATGGTATAATCACCAATGCTATGTTAATTCTTATTCCATTTACATACATCATGATGCCATAACTGGCAAAGTTTATGATTGGTCATCGTCTTGTTTTTCTCCTTGGTATAATGCCATGATTGAAGTTATTGTTGTCGAACAAAATCGTGTCAAATCTTATACCA
Organism: Gnetum montanum; assembly: GCA_015680685.1. NCBI lineage: Eukaryota > Viridiplantae > Streptophyta > Gnetopsida > Gnetales > Gnetaceae > Gnetum > Gnetum montanum. The sequence goes on along the minus strand of MNCI01001941.1, from coordinate 355,431 downwards.
TATGTTATGTACCCTTGTTTATGTGTTTGATCCTAAGTTATGATCATCCAAACAAACATTTTAGTTATTACAATCCTTGATTATGTCCTAAATTTCTTGAAGATGAGAGAGTTATAGGGGGATAGGATTCTAGATGCTAAGAAAGGTTAGATGGGTTTATAGCAAGCTCAGAATTAGGAGGAAACCAACGAGGTATATATATATATATATATATTGTTTCCTTATTGTTGATTATGTATTTATTTTATGTATTTGATAGTGCAATCTGGGCTACAAAATGAATTGATTTAGAGTGCTGCACAGGCTGAAGATGTTCAAGGTACTTCAACCTTTGGTACAGTTCAACCATGAGAACAAATCACACTTACTACTTCAAAGGTACACACACACACACACACACACACACAATAACTTAGTTTAATGTTTTATTTTCTTTTCTAATAAATTTCTTTTGGTATAGGCAACATACTAGGCAATGTTCTTACAGTCTAATAGTTGTAAGATAATAAGCCCAATAATAGGCTCAACAACAACCCTAACAAAAAAATCAACAACAAAGTACAAGATAAAATAAAGAAAAGCAACAAAAGATGTGTTTTAATTATTTTAAGGTTTGAATAATTTTCTTTTTTCCTTTCTTGTATCTTGTATGATGTTCTTTTTGTGTTGTAGATGTTTGTGGAGTGGCAGTACTTTATCCAAGAGATGAACAGAGATGATACAGGTGCCACTTCCAAACAGACTCCCATTCCTCCATCTAGATCACTGGGAATGCCTTCTTTTTCTATGACACCTATAAGCGGTTCCTTTTCATAAGTAGCACTGACACCAATTCTTGAGTTTGTTCCAATGGTTTCTTCTTTCTCTATCTTAGGTTCTCCTTATTCTATGGGATAGATGATGATGGCTGTCGAAGAAGAACTTGTGCTTTTTCAGTGTCTTGGTCATAGGATTTCTAATAACAAACTCTATTCTATCTATGAGGATTTTTATCACTTATGGGTGTCTCAATTATGCAACTTCAAGGTAGACTATGATTTAGTATAGGTTGGAGTTCCCTCATCTTTGCATCCAATTTTTGAGGATGCACCAAAAGTTGTCAAAGATCTAGAACAACTCTTAGGAGAATTGGAGAATGCAATGTGCTTAGCTTGCCATATGGAGACTTGTGAATGGTTCCTCCAAATTAACAATGATTGATTTTAGGTAAATAAATTTTATTCTTTTCTTTTTCATTTTTCTCTTTTTGTTCATAACTCATAATTTTAGTCTTATTTGTATAGAGAAAAGAGAAGGAATGGCAAAAGGACATGGATGATTAATATATTTAGATAGAAATGCTAAAGACCCAACTTAAGAGAAAGGAGGAATCAGTGACTACAACAATGAGTGTGACTAAGTACATCAAACAATTGTATAATGGATTGGCAAGATGTAAGGTAGTGCTTGGCAAGATGGATGCCATTGATAAAGAGAGGGAAGCATAATTGAAGATAGTCAAAAATCTCCTTGACTCGTTGGATCACAACAAATGATCATTATTGTTTTTATACATCTTTCCCATTCTTGTATTCCTCTTCTTCTCTTTATGTATTTTGCTTGGATGTACTTGTGTTTTACAATAATAATAATAAAATAATGTTTTTCTTCCACTTTGGCTCCTAAATCGTGGTTTGCTCTGATACCAAACATGACATACCATTCCCAAATGTCATAAAAATACGATAACTTAATTTGTCACATTCATCATTTTCTTAAATAATATAATGAAAACATGATAAATAATTAATAAATAAATTAATTGGTAAATAGATAATTGGTATTGTGGAATAGAAAAGAAAAACAGAAAAAATTTATTAATAGGAGAGAGTATTGTAATGTCGTCTTGGTTATCTTTCCATGCCACTTAAGCCTTAGAGGCAATCTGACACTACCACCATAGTTAGGCTATTCAGCCAAAGAGGCGATCACTTTCTTTTTGTCTCACTTCACCTGACTCTCATCACTTGCCTTTCTAGGCTTCACAACTCCATGTCAACATGACTTCTAAACCTAGCCTTAAATGGCATAGGTTAAACCCTTTCCTGAGGGATACATGAATAATTGTAACTCCTCATAACAAGGTGCTCCTTCATTTGAAGGTTAACTACATAGTAACAATTTGTTTCCACCCTTAATAAGGGATAGGACATTACACCAAGTGCTAATATATTATGCTCAAATTGGTCATTCTTACATTTCTTACAAATGATAATATCAATTGCTTAATAACAAGAAAATAGATTGCATGTAAACTAAATTGCTAGAAAGTAAAGTTTTGCTAATTCAAGTGCTACAATGGATAGAAGAAATTTCAATTTTATTTTTGTTCATGAAAATGTATCTAGGTATAGATGCACTTGAATAAAATATTGTATAATCACTTGAATCCATCCTACAGGTGCTTAGAGGAAAAATATTCTAACTTCTATGAAAAGAAACTACAAGATTTCAACTAATGAGATGATTAGAAATTACCATAAATGTGAGGGGTATGCACATTTATATAGGTAACACCTACATCAACATCGATGTACCTACATCAACACATCCTTGGATAGATCGATAAGGCTATGTTAATAGGGATACATCAATGGGGTTGCATCAATAGACATGCATAAATGCTTTCATCCTATTTAATATTTCATCATGCTCTCACAACTAATTGAAAACTTGTGCTTGAGTGAACAAAAATGGAATTTCGTTTCTTAAACATTTGGGGAAGTGTGTAACTTTATTGATTATCTAAATAACTAATTGGCTCTAACTAGCTATAAGTGGCATATTGTACAAGTTACAAAAATTGGTGCATTTTAAAATAAAATTTTGGACATTAAGATAAAAATAACCAGGAGCCTACTGAATGAATGAAGGCATGATAAAATCTTCACATAGCGCCTAGAGTTGAAGGATCCTATGGTTCTAATGGTCCTTCATCATGTCAGTGCTATTGAAGGTTAAGGCTACCTTGTTGCTACCATTACTACTACTAGAAGTTTGAAGGCATCCAAGAGCACCTTCATTTTCTCCTCCTTGCTCCATGGATCATATATGATCTAGGTTGATTTGCCTAGAATAGTCAATGTAGGGACATCCCATGAGCATTGAAATGAAGGAAACATCTTTTTCACATTGATGAACTAGGCTACAAATGTTTTACATTTAACATCAAATGTTCTAACAAGGTTCTATATCTCCTAGTAGTAATTCATCCTCCTTACCATGTTCTTAGTTCCAATTCATTGATTTGCAGATATTCTACTTAGAACTTTAAGCTCTATGTTGGCTATCTTCAAATTTTATTTTGTATCCTTGTGGAGCTGGAATTCTACCATATAGAGGAGGTAGGAGCTAGTGAATTGCTTCTCCAACTCGATTCTAAGCCTTCCCACTATCAACATTGCTAGGTTTCCATAGTCAAGGGTGACAAGCCCCTTGTATTCAATCGTTTTTTTGATATATAACATCTTCACATAGATTTCTACTTGATTATATGTGTTTAGTCCATCAAAGATGGACTAACACACATCATCTCTTTACTGGAGTTGTTGGATAGTCTTGTTCACCTTTACCTTGATTAATTTAATCTCCTTTTCATTGAACTCATTAAGTAGTCTGACTTGGTTCCTATAGTTATTCTTCACTTTTTGAAATTTCAAGGCCTCATTTTTTCATGTGGCTATCTTAATTATCATTCTTTTGTGAAGGGCATAGATGTCCTCCATTGAGAGATTCCTATTTTTAATTGCTAACCTTCTCAAATCCAAGTTTACTTTGGAAAGCTACTATTTCTAGAAGGTGTATTCAACCATTTGGTCCTTTTTTTACTTAGTATTTTGTAGGCCATGGTTGTCTTTAGTAAGGATTAAGTTTTCTTTGTAGACTTGCAATAGGTCCTTGTTAGTGTTATTTTCCATAGCTTTTGACAAAAATGCATCAAAGATTATCATCTTCTTCACATTTTTGACCTCCTAATATTTTTTTTGAAGCTATTAAAAAGCTTTATCTCATGTTTACTCAAGTCAAAGAATGGCAAGATCTAAGATACAAGCTTGTCATTCTAAAACTTCAAGAGTTGATTGTTAATTGATTGTGGTGACCTCCTCAAGTTGTGCATTGGCTACCAAAAACTTGTCCCTTGTCTATAATAGCTGCAATTGGTTGGCTGTGATATCATCTTAGAGATCGAAGATCTCTGAAAGGGGCTGTCCAACTCCCACCAGTTGTTCTAACACTTCTTTGTATTAGATAGCACTCATCTAGCCACTTCCTACTCCTATTGATGCATGGATTTCTACCATGGTAGTAATATCTTGTACTAATGTAGCAAAAACATTTATTACTTCTACTACTCTATCAACCATGACCTTTGCTACTATCTATTAGCCCTTGTGTGGTGTTTACCAAGATGGTTGCCTCTTCTCCTTCCTCTAACATGACATAGAAGGTTGTTGCATTTTCTAAAATTTTGTGAAAGGATTATTTGAGAATGGACACAATGATCTCTATAACATTTGGATTTGGTTTGAAAGATGTCTAGTTTCATTATGTAGAGAATAGTGATACCATCTCATTGTTCTACCAGTTAATGATCCTTGTAATCTCATTTAAGTAGGTCATGATTTCATTGTAGATGGATGATTTTCCATCATCTATAGATCCTTGTTGTTACCACAGTTGTTGCTCCTGAAGTTTCTTGAGGTGCTTGGTAGTTGCAAGCATACCTAGTGTTGTTTCTAGGGCTATAGATGGTGGTGGTGGTGGCTACTTCTCTTCCTAAAGCTTTACAACAACCTTATTCTTTATCATCTCCTACCATGATGTGGTAAGAGTGTGATAGATCACATCATTAGAATAACAAGCTATTCCTTCCCCTTTGCATAATTTTCTAATTAAGTATGAAAAGGACAATGTTTTCCTACCTTTTTTGTTTTCCTTGAAATGCTTTTTGATTTGAAGGAAGATGAGCTAGTGTAGGTTGATATGGAATTTCCCACTTAGAGTTGGACATGCCTTAGTAGAAAAGACTATCACCTTAGCCTTATCATTGCATTTAGGTGATAGATCATGTTCTTAAAATAAGCTCTTTCCTCCTTTGTCAAGGCACCATACTCCTTACGTTCCACTTTATAGCATTGATGGAACCATTCTTATTATCATTCATGAAATGTATCCAAGTACAATGCTACTTAAATAAGATGCTATACAAATAACTCAAATCCATACTATGGGCACTCACTCACTGTTTTCTAAGATTATAGAATAAAACTACAAGAGTTTTACTACACTATTGACCAAATGATGTTAAATACATGGTGGGTGATCACATATTTATAAGAAAAAATAGACAGTGCATCGATGAGAATATGTTAACTCATTTGGTTTTGTAGATGGGGATGCATCAATGTAGATAAGTTATAATAGATGTAATATAACATTTACAAATATAGTGCAATGTAGCATCTATGATGTAGTAGCCAATTTAGACATATAAATGTTGATGCATTAGTGCAAGGAAGCCAACAAATCCTTACCACCACATTTCACTTTCATTCTCGAGAGACCTACGAACATGTTGGAGCCTTTCAAGGATATTTGAATGAAATTGAAAAATTTCTAAGAAGCTCAAAACATGTTCCAAACCTACAAGTATGAAATAGAAGGTAAGGATGCATACCTAGAATATAGAACCTTGAATCATGCATGCAAAAACCATAAACATTAGATACATGAGATATATCCTAAATCTAGGGCTTATAATTGACCTAAAAAATTCCATTGTATGACTCATCACACTCTGAATGCTAAGCTTGCAACCAAAGACTTGTTCTTGAAAATATTCAAGAAAGATAATATTGGAGTCATTCAATGATGAAGAGTTCCATGTATTGCATATAGTGATAATAGGTTTAATTTTATGTAGAAAATCTAAACCACAAAGCAAGGTAACATTCTAGCATGCAAAAGATATGTCAAAGATAGGTGTGTACAATTGTGTCTGTATGTAGCAATCATAAAGCAAGAAGACATCTAGTAGTTGACTAATAGGATAGAATATGAAACATATATACATAGAACTAGTTGAAAAGATCACAAGTGCCTATGTAGAAAAAACTGATATAATAGAGCAAATGTGAAGATACATTTCCTATAATAAGTTTCAATAAGAAGATGATATTGAATGAAAATAATTAGAAATACTAGATAAATATGAATCAAAACAACTAGAATAGAAAATCTTATTGGGTACCCTTGAATATTCTTTTCTTAATAATGAAAACTAGCTATCATTAATGCCAATCTTTATAAAGAATAGAAATGAAGATTAGTAAAAGTTGTAAACTAATCACCAATTGCATTTGCATGGTCCTATGATGAAATCATTGGTATAGATCCATGAATCTATTAACACTATATTTATATAGATCCATCTATCAAACCACATCATCAACCTCAATGAAGATTGAACCTAAAGCTCAAAGAGGTTAAACTAAAATTGAAAAAGCTATTGAAGGCAGTATTCATCTACCCCATTGAAGACAACGAATGGATTAGCTCATTGATTATTCTTCAAAAGAAAGATGGTAAGTGGAGGACTTGTATAGATTTCAAGTAGTTAAACATGATGACATTCAATGACCATTTCCCTTTATTATTTATTGACCATGTTTTGGATACTATTATAGGGCACTAATATTATTGCTTCTTCGATGGATATAGTGGACATAATAAATTTCATATCTCATTAAAAAATCATGAGAGTACAATGATCATCAATTTGTGAGGAATGTTTATGTACAAGTAAATGTCATTTGGCCTATGTAATCTTCGAGCAGCATTCTAGAGACTTGTACTTAGTATCTTTTAAAAATATATTAGTAATAGAGTTGAGGTATTCATGAAGGATTTCTCTACTTATGGACTCAACTTTAAGCAAGTTTTGGATAGTTTAGAGAAAATTTTAAAAACATGTGTTAAAAAAACGTTAAAGCTCATCTTGTAGAAAAGCCATTTAATAATCTAAGATGGCATAGTTCTAGGACATAAGCTATCATAGAATGGAATAGAGATATATCTCGATAAAATCATATTCATCTAGAATATTGTCTAAAAATAATAAACAATCAAGAATATCAAATAATTTCTTGGCCACACAGGGCATTAAAGAAGATTTATTCAGAACTTTTCAAAGATAGCAAAATCACTCGTGAAATTAATATAGAAAAATGCATCATTTCACTAGTAAGAAGAATGTGAAAAGACATTTGAAAATCTAAAATAGAAGCTAAGTAAGACACAAAACCTTAGAGCTCTAGATTGGTCAAGAACTTTTCACATCATGACATATGCTTCTAACTATGCAATAGGGGCATTATTGACTTAATTAGATGATTAAGAGAGTCTTTACTACATACATTGTGCTAGTTGAAGTATTACTAAAGCACAAATTTACCACAAAAGAAAAAGGACTTATGATTGTGGTATATACTCTTGAAAAATTCAAACATTATGTGCTCTAGTATTCAATCTATATTTATGTTGATCTAATGTAATTATAATATTAATGAATAAATTAGTGGTTAGCCAAAAAGTAATTAGATGGCTCATCATACTACAAGAATTTAATATTATAATGATTAACAAAAAATGAAGCAAAAACGTTGTAGCTAATCATCTATTAAGACTAAGATGGGATTCTAAAGATAATGAAGAACCTTTGTTAAACCAATTTTCCAATGAATATTTATTTATGAAATTAACAATTGCTATAGATTCAATTGCAATGTCATCGATCACTGACTATATGACTTATTTAACATGACAAGAACTTCTTATTGAATGAGACATAAAGCAAAAGAAATAGTTTTTTCATAAAGTAAAATAATACATAAAAATCTAAGGGAATATGTATAATACGTGTGTAGACAACCAAATCTAATGATGTGTCTTAGAGGAGAGTCAAACAAAAATCTTGCAGGATGCACATGATGGACCATGTGGTGGTCATTATGCAAAAATAAGACAATACTAAAACTTTTAATGGTATGCTAATTGTAGCCTATGATATTTAAGAATGCATATTGATTAGTACAATCTTGTGAAAGATGCCAAAAAGATGGAGGCTTGATGGTCAAGCATGAAGAACCATAGTGATGGTAATAATCATTGGAATCATTTAATACATGGGGAATTGACTTTATGAGGTCTATCAAACTAATGTTAAATGAGAATTCCTATATAATCATGACAATTAATTATTGTACCAAGTGCATAGAATTAATTGTAGTTAAAAATTATATAGAAATAATAGTTGCAAAGTTCTTTTATCAACATGTTATGAATAGGTTTGGAGTATCCAAAATTCTAATCTCAAATAACAAGACCTACTTCAATAGCACTACATTTAAAAAATTAATGAAAAATTTGGGGATGAATCATAATTTTACTAGACCATATCATCCCCAAGTAAATGAACAAGCTAAAGTTACTAGTAAAAAAATTACAAATATACTAACCAAAACTATTAGTAGGTATAGGAAGGATTAGATCACTAAGCTTAAAGATGCTTTATGAGCATATCAATTAGCCTAAAAAATTCCTATAGGGTATTCTCCATATGAACTCATCTATGGTAAATTACCAACCCTACCAATTCGAGAAGAAATAAATATCCTAGCTATAGGTTGTGCACTTGATTTAGGTATAGACTTTGCCCAAAAAGAGCGATTAATGAATATTAACCTATTATATGAAAATAATTAGTTGTCCAAATGAGTAATAAGATTTAACAGAAATACTCCAAATGCCAACATAATGCTAGGATTAGACAGGTTTCTATTAGGTTTGAAGATAAAGCCCTTTACTATAACCCATACCATGTTACCTAAAAGACTAAATTTCATACCTTATGAGAAGGATCCTACATAGCCCATTCCATGTACCAAACTAACGTCATGCAAATTTATCATCCAAATAACCCACAAATATTAATCTATTTTGATATTTAAGAAGTCAAGCCATTTCATGACTTTCCATCATTAAGAAACTCAACCATGCATCCTAACTAGTCTACTTTCCATTTAATATTTTGAATTCCTATCTTCAACAACAATTATGAGGGTATCATCTCTTATCCTTAGGTAGATGATGAATAGCAAGGTACCCCTACACCCAACCATACAAACCATAAAGTGTTCATGCATGATCCAATTGAATTTTGTGGACTTTATCATTTTTGGTGCACTAGTCTTCTAGGAAGTGAATCTTGCCTTAAGGTCAATCATTGTCTTCCCACTTACACTTGTGATGTGCACTAGTATGGTTAAGTGTAACTGAGGCATCTAATTTTTATCATTTTGTATTTTATGATTTTGGTGTTCAAAGGAAGATAAAAGTGATTGGATTAACTAATTTAAATTAACTAAGTAACTAGCATCTAACTAATCCTACCATAAGCATCTGGTACACATCCTGAGCCCACGTATCCACTGTTAGGCAACTAAGCGCTATGCTACTAGGCATACCAAGTAATAACACTACTAGGATTACCAAGGGAATACATGTTACACTTGAAGTAGTTGTACTTATGTGTGTAACCTATCTTGCTTAATTGCTTCATTAACTTAATTTTTGGAAAATATTTAATAAATTATTTAAAACATTTATAAATAACTAAAAAAATTAAATGCATAAATAGAATAATTAATCTATCCAAAGTGCTGCAAAGTCTATTAGAAATCTTGTCTTTATTGCCACACACATTATCGTGCTCAGGTACAACAATGCTTGAATAAATATCCATACACTCAATGACTCTTGCTACAAGCACTCAGGAGAAAAATTCTAACTTTCAAATGGAAAAATTGCAAGAGCTTAACTACAACTACAATCTCTAATGCCATAAATGTGGTTGGTAGACATGTATTTATAGCCAAAAATTGACACTACATCAACGGGGCCTTGTTAACGCATGATAAGATACGTTGACTAGGCCATGTCGATGCAACTGACTGAATGCGACTCATCATACCCCCATGACTAAATAAAAACTCATCCTTAAGTTCTTTCACAAAATTGGGAAGGTATGGGATTATTGACTAACTTTTTGCAAACAAAATAGATTGATTGATTTAACAAAAAATGGAGTGCCCGAGTGTATGGATCAAAAAATTACAAAAAATGATAGTGTTCAGGACACAAAATTGAACATCATGACACAAATCTTCAAACTTGGACAACATGTTCCTTGATGGCATGAAGTTGGATGGAGAAGATCAGATGATCCTAAGTAATGGTGGCTCTTGAGGCTTCAAGAGACCTTCACCATTTTCATGAATGGATAATGGTCGAGGTGGCTGCAACTGTTTTGCTGCTATTACAACCTTAAGTGGGAGGTGGAAAGCATATAGTAGTACTTTCATTTTCTCCTTCTTACTTTTGGAATCATGCACCATCCATGCAGTTTTGCCAATGTGGGTTGCAATGGACACATCCCAGGGACATAGGATTGCTAGAAATAGCTCCTTTACATTAATGAACCAAGCAATGAACTATTTGTATTCAATGTCGAATGCCCTAGCTATGTCCTTCAGCTCTTGGTAGTCATTCATCCATCTAGCTAGGTCCTCAGTGATTGATTTTTGATCTCTGAATCGTGCTCTCAGAACTTTGAGTTCAGCATTTGCAATCTCAAGCTTCTACTTAGCATCTTTGTGGTGCTTGAACTCAACCTCATATAATATATACAAGTTAGCCACTTGCTTTTCTAATTTTGATTGTGGTCATTCGGTAGTTAGCATTGCTAGGTTTTCATAATAGAGATTGGAAAACTCTATATATTCTATCATTTCTTTGATTTGAAACTCCTTTAAGTGGTTCTCCACTTTGTTGTAGGTGTCAATCCCATCAGTGATGGATTGCCAAACTTCTCTTTCCTATTGGAGTTGTTGGTAGGTTTCATTCATTTTCACCTTCATCATCTAAATGTGTTTTTCATTGACTTCCTTTTGTAAGCCAACATGGTCTTTGTAGTGATTCTTCACTTTTTTGAACTTAAGGACCTCATTATTCTAGGTAGTGATCTCGATGGTAGAATTTTAGCACAAGGCACACATTTTATCCATTGACAAATTTCAATTTTTTGTGGCCAATCTCCTCAATTCAATGTTCACCCTAGTAAGTTGCTCCTTCTATTAATGAATAAATTCCTACATTTGGTCCTTCTGAGCATCAACATTGCATAAGCAATGATTCTATGTAGTCAAGGTCTCATTCTCCTTGCACATCTATGCTAAGTCCTTTTGAATTGAATATGTTTTTGCTTTAGCTATGGACAATTTGATGATGGCCATTATTGCCTCCTTCTTTGCCCTCTAAAATCATTCTTGAAACTATTTGAGAGCTTCATCTCTTGTTACTATTGGGTTAAGGATTGTAGGACCAACAAGTCAAGAAAATAGTTTGGCAACCTCCATGGCTAAGCATTGATTTCCTTCCTAGGCCATTTCGAGTTGCCCCTCCAAAATAATGCATTTACACCTTGCATTCAATATCTTTAACTAGGTTGCAATGATGTCTTCTAAAAAATCAAAGATATCTAGAGTCAGTTGCCTAGTTCCCACTAGTTATTCCAATAATTCTTCATGCTAGGCTATGTTTAACTTTTTGCTGACTATGCATGTGGATGTTTGCACATCTTAAAGTGTAGATACATTTGGTACAAACGTCATGGGTGCATTTAGTGCTTTAGTGACATAGTTAGCAACAACTTTGGCCACTGTTTCCTACCCTTGGTGCTACATCACCAAGACAGTTACCCCTTCACCTTCCTCCAAATGCGTCAAGAATGTGGTGGCATTCCTAGAGATTTCTAGGAATAAATGGTGTTGAGATAAATACATTATCACCTCCTGAGCATTGGAATCTAACCTCATGGGTAGTTGCATTCATTGGGCAAAGAAGATTGGTCCACCCCTCTCTATTTGGCTAACTATTTAGGCCACCTTGTTCAGGTGACTCATTGTTGGTTAGTATATAGATGGATCTATCCCACTCATTCCTGCATGTTACTCTTGTTTGCTCAAGAGTTACTCTCAGATTTTGCGTAGATGCTCAATGGCTACACGAGCCTTTGAAGTTGTTTCCTAAGTGAGTGGTGGAGGTAGCTACTCCTCTTCTTGGGTCATCATTGGCATTTTGTATTTCATGATCTTTGACCATGAGGCCAAAGGAGCATGCCTGATGGTATTATTGGAGTAGTAGATTATGTCTACCCTTTTGTAGAGTTTCTGGATGAGGCATAAAAAAGGGTAGGGTTTTCCTTCCACATTCATTTTTCTTGAAAATATTTTTGATCTCTAGGTAGATCAATTGTGAAAGGTTGATGGAAAATTTCCCACTTAAAGTGGTGCATGCTTGGGTAGAGAAGGCAATCAACTTGCTTGGCCTCATCATTAGGTTGAGGTGATATGCTACAGTTTTAAAATAGATGCACTCTGCTGTTGTGAGTGCACCATACTCCTTACTATTAACCCCCTAGCATCGCTAGGTCCACTACTTCTTGGCCTTAGGATCATCTTTCATGGATAGTTCTACTAGTTATATCCCAGTGTCAGGCAACCCAAGTGCCTATGTGATAGCTTCTGCCAAGTAGGACACTTGAATGTCCTTGATTTTTACAGCAGATCCCAACCTTCAATTACTCCAGAAGAGATATGTCTCTCCCATGTACCATTCCCCAATAGATGTGATTATTGGCCACATGATAGAGATTTGTAGTTGAGTTTTGATATCTACTAGAGCTTTCTCAAGGAGTGGCCCGAAGTTGATCTCTTGAAGGACTAATTGTTGGCATCTCTCGAGAACTGATGATGTCTAGGTAGGCTTGAGTTAAAGTAACCTCATGCCTTGGCATAGGTCCAGGCATTGCTTCTTACTATGATTGTTCAGTAGGCACTTATTCTTCTAGAATCTGTCAAATAGATTCCACTTTAGGCTCCTCATGAAGAGGTCCCATTGCATGGGTTACTTCTAGTGATTCTTGGGCTTATTCTTGTTGGCCCCTTCTAGCTATGGGGTACTTCTCCCATGGTTGAGAAGGTTTTCCTTCCTATTGGTACTTTTGTTTTGATGCCATCTGTATTCACAATGAGACCATGGGTTAGCAATCGTTATGTAACTTAAAGCAATTGGTATACCTTTATCTCTTAAGGATAGTTACACTTGGCTAAGTTGTGATTATGGTTGATTTACTTATTCCAATTATTATTTTATTTATATGTTATTGGCAATAATTCATCTTAGAGGTTATTGCAAGGTTAACTATTGAAAAATTTGATGTTTAGATATTGTTAAGATTATTAACCCTTTGTGGGAGTTAGAAAAATTTCCAAAAATTTTCATCAATTTTTCATCAGAAACCTTAAGGTTTGTGAGCCCCACAATAAAGATCTTACCTCTAGTAAGTGTAGGATAGAAAAATGGAGTGATTTGGATGAACAGTTGGGAAGTTATGGGCTCTGGAAGGTTTTGGCCTCTGAAAATTTACAAAAACTCCTTGTGTGTTATGAGCAAATGACAAAAAATTCCTAAGTAATCAGTGGTATATATAGGATGTAAGCACTACACTGATGAAGCCTCATCATTATGGCCTTGTCGATGCAGTGGTTTGCATTGACAAGGTCTTATTAACATAGCTGTTGACCACCATTGACTTTGGTCAAACTTGCAAATACAAGGAATTTTTGAATGAAATTGGGATCAAATGAAAGCTTAAAAAATGCAAAGAATAGTATGAAAACATGAGAAGAGGGTGTTGAAGCTCATAAATTTGAAAAAATGATGAAAAATTGATTTGGAGGATGAATGAGATAAATGATTAAGGAGCACTGAGCAGAATACCCAATGGAATATGCAAAAGATAGGATTGTAGCAATGTCAAATGTAAGGGACCTTAACTAACCAAACCAAGAGCTATGCAAGAGGATCCTCCCCATAGTAGGCTCATGCCTTTGTTGCCCTTACATAATCTCAAATAAGGAGTCTGTGGGCCCCATAATTGATTTAATGATTATGAAAAGTTAAGGACCAACCAAAAAGAATCTAGTCAAGAATCCAAACACATCAGACCAATACATAAAGCATAACATAGAACACAATAGTGAGGTGATTTATGGAAGCATGGATGGATGATAGAGAAGGTGGAATGAAGTTCCGAATTGAGGTCATAAGAAGTCCCTTGTGAAATTTGTGTTTAAATAACCTGGGAAGATCCATCCTTAGTCTAGACCAAAATCATGCACTTTTAGTGACTTCACATCACCACTCTAAGATTGATCCATCCACTTGAGACACAAGAGTGCTTCCACAAGACAACCACCATTCCATAAATTGAAGAAAAGAGAGAAGTAGGAAGTGAGAGAGAGACTTAGTTAGAGGGGATCTTTAGGCATTGGTGCATGTCTTTCTAGTCTCATAACTAGTGCTTGTAGCTGGTTTATTTATCTAAGGGGTGTGCTTTGAATTCCTATTATTATTTTTTGAAATGGAAACCACACCATGCAAGGACTTATTCATATCTAAGGGGTGTGCTTTGAATTCCCATCATTTATGTTTTTTTGTTTTTTGTTTTAATTTTTGAATGGGAACCACACCATGCAAAGAATTATGCAACTTCCTTTCAATGGTTGGTATGGAATAGTAAGAAGTGCATGCAAAACACTCAAGCACTCAAGTAAGTAGACGACTACAAAGAGTATTGAGTTCCCTTGAAGTCACATCCTTTACAGACCTTTGAATCCTTCCTAATTTTGAAACTACCAAGGTCACTGATTGATTAAAAGCTTCTTTAATGGAAGGGACCTCAAATTCCTAGAACAAGGAAAACCATAGAGTTTATTAGATGTGCAAATGACATGGACTTACTAACTATTCCATGAAAAATAAACCATGTCCAATCCATCAGATATTAGAATTCAAAAATAGAAACTAGACATTGACAATCACAACATTAAGCACAAACCATCATTAGTAAACAACAACAGCGACACTATGTCCTATGACAATAAAGCAATTTTATTAGCAAAAATAAGGAAATATCACACTTGAATAAAAAAAAAAGTAAAATATATAAGAAAGTGTAAAATAATTGAGAAAGGTTCAAAGGTACTAATAATGGTGTAAAATTAGAAAAATATAAAAATCAAAAATTTGTAAAATAAATAATTTATAAAATCAAAAATGTGGAAAAAAAAGTAGACAAATGGAGAAGCCATATGGGTTGTTAACATGGATGGCCATCTCCCCCATGACTAAGATGGATGGAGGAGATCTGAAAAATAAAATGTGGTTGTCCATCCATTGAGGTGGTAGTTGCACTGGCATGTCTTGGTTCTAGGAAAGGCTTTACTTGTTGGATGTTGACCAACTAATTTTTATTTAGGATTTCAGGTTTGTAGATTAACATGGCCCCAGAGGAAAGGTTTGATTGATTATATAAGGTTCTTCCCACAATGTTTGGAATTTTTCCTTTTGGGATACATGTGTGGGGTTCCAATAGAGAACCTTATCTCCTAGTTGAAGTTTTACTTTCCTAATTCTAAGGTCATGACATTACTTGTTGAATGCCTTGTGCACCTCATTCAAGGATAGGGCCACTAATTGATTTTTATTTAGCACATTTAGGTTGATCAATCTTTCTTTTTTTGCTAGACTTAGGTTAAGATTCAGATCATAGGTTGTTGAGAGTGTACAAAGCTCAAACTGAATTAAGAGTGTTGGAAGTTTTCCATACATAACTCGTAGGGAGAATAGTTGATAGGAAGTTTCCATGTTGAATGATAAGCCTAGAGAGCATCATTAAGTTTTGTACTCCAATCCTTCCTATATTTGCTAATGGTCTATGTTAGTATTTTTTTGATCTCTTGATTAGTTACCTCTGCTTGATTGTTGGCTTGGGGGTGATAAGGTGTTGTTAATTTATGTTCAACCCCCAAGTGTTGCATTAATTTTCTAAAAGTGGCACCTATGAAATGAGTTCCATTATTAGAAATTAGTGAACATGACATCCCAAACCTATTCACAATATTTTGTTATGTGAATCTAGTAGCAATGGATGATGTACAATTAGTAATGGTTGCTACTTTTGCCCATTTTGTGTAGTAGTCAACTGCTACTATAATATATCCCTTTCCATTGGACATGGGTGTGATGGGACATATGAAGTCAACACCCCATATGTCAAAAGGTTCTAATGGTTGAATCCACTATTGAGGACCTTCCATGCAAATGGTCATCCCCCCATCTCATTGACAACGTTCATAAGATTTGACAAATTGGTGAGCATCCCTAAAGATTTTAGGCCTATAGTATCTTTCCATTAGGATTTTTATATACATGCATCTCCCTGCTTAGTTGCCTCTGCAAGGCCCTTCCTGAGCATCCTAGAGAATGCGCAGTTGGTCTTTNTCTGCAAGGCCCTTCCTGAGCATCCTAGAGAATGCGCAGTTGGTCTTTATTAGGGACACACCAATGAATCAGGCCATTGGTGCACACCTTGTAGAGGTGTCTGTTGATTTCCATGAAGTATTTGGTCTAATGTAGAAAGTGTTGTTTCTTTTTGAAATCAAAATCTTGTGGCATCTCTTGAGTGAGAAGATAAGTGAGGATTCCATTATACCATGTTGTTTTTGCAGGTGTTTGTTCACTTATTGGTCTTGTAAAGAGAAGTTCATCTAGGAATTGATCAAAGAGTGGGCTCTCCTTCTCTTTATTATTCCATCTTAAGTGAGATAGATGGTCAATGACCACATTCTCAGTTCCTTTTCAATCTACCATCATGAGATTGAATTCCTGCAAGATCACAAGCCATCGTATGACACAAGGGCTCACCATTGGCTTATTCATGAGGAAGCGAATTGCACTATGGTCTGTGTGCACAAATACTTTGTAACCAAGCACATGGTGCCTAAACTTATCTAGAGCATACACCACTGCCATCCATTATTTTTCCATGGTGGTGTAATTTAACTGTGCTTCCAAAATGCTTCCACTCATGTAGTGGATATAGTATGGGCATTTCTTATCATCCATCTATGGTAGCACTACTCCTAAGGCAAGTTAGATGCATCCATCATGATGTGGAAGGATTTGAACTAGTCTAGTGCTCATAGGATTGGTGTTTCTATGAGTTTCTCTTTTAACTATTGGAATGCATGTTCATATTTCTTAGTCTAGATGAAAGGTGCATCTTTCTTTGTAAGCTCTACCAATGGCTTTACAATCTTAGAGAAATTCTCTATGAATTACCGATAGTAGCTAGTGTGTCCAAGGAATAACCAAACATCTTTAATGATCTTTGGTTAGTGTGTTACTCCTTGGATGGCCCTTATCTTTTTTGGGTCTATCTCAATCCCTTTTTGTTAAATTTAGTGCCCTAGAACAATGCCTTCTTAGACCATGAGATGGCTTTTTTCCTTGTTGAGTTGTAGATTTATTTCTACACATCTCTTCAATACTTGCTCAAGGTGGTCCAAGGCTTGCTCAGATGTAGCTTCATAGGTGGAAAAGTCATCCATGAAGACTTTAACACCAATACTAATTTGCTATTAGAAGATACTAAGGACCAAGCATTGAAATGTTTTAGGGACATTCCAGAGACCAAATGACATCTTACAATATGCAAAATTCCCCCAGGGACTTGTGAATGTTGTCTTGGCTTGATCTTCTAGTGCAATTTGGATTTGGTTATAGCCACTATAACCATCCAAGAAGCTATGATAATAATGCCTAGATATGGTGTCCAATACTTGATCCACAAATGGCAAAGGGAAATGATCTTTAAATGTTGCCAAATTTAATAGCCTAAAGTCAATGCAGACCTACCATTTTCCATCTTTCTTTAGCACAATTATGAGTGGGCTAACCCACTCACTATCCATGATAGGATAGATGAACCTTTTCTTGAGGAGTTGTTCAATTTCCTCTTTGACAATCTATTTCAATTTGGGGTTTAGCCACTTTTGTAGCTACCCACTAGGCTTCATGGCCATGTCAGTGTAGATGAAATGCTGGCATATCCTTGTATTGATTCTTGTTAGCTCTAGATATGACCAAGCAGAGTCTGTTGGCCACTTGTTAACTACCTTCAATAGCTTTTCTTTTTGTTAAGAAGCAAGTTTGGCATTAATTATGATCAATTTACCATTGTTTAAAAATGCATATTCCATGCTAGCAGGTAAATTTTTTAGCTCTAGGGGCTCTTGCTTAAAGTTATTATGGATTTCCAACTCTCTCCAACAAGTATCATCATCTTCATCAAAGAGTTGGAAATGAACTTCTTCAATCTTATTCATACCTTTAACATAAGTACATATTAGGCTCTTAGTTGGTTCCATGCATAATGTGCTACTATCTAAGTTAGCTATCAACCACTGGGTGCCCTCCTATTTTGTGGTTGCTGCGTATAGATAACTTTGAATATTGATTTATTGTGCACACTAATTGCATGCTTTAATGTGTGTACTCTTGATGGACCAAATCCTTTGCACACAATTGCACCCATTATCACTGTATGTGATACATGAAATATGCTTCTTCTCTATATTGTCTAATTCATTTTCTCTGAAGATTTCTAAAGATAGATCCCTTATGCCCATATGTGCATCGACCATGCTTAACTAATATATTTCCATAATTATAGGGAAGTCACTTTTGCAATTTTCAACCTTAATCACCAAAAAATTAGTAGGGTAGGACCACCCACAAACTATGGTCACAATGTCCTGTACTAACCCTAGAGGGATAGTAATTGATTGATATGCTAATTCTAAATGAATGTTACTCTTCTTGAGAGGTGGTAGGTTTCAAGCCTTGTACATGTCATGGGAGATGGCTCATGTCTAGTGATCTATAAATAAATGAGTGGACTTCCTAGGTTAGATCTTTTCATGGAAAGATTACCAACCTTGATCCAATTAGAAATAACATGAGTTAACATCATAGTGCAAATCTGAGGTGGTAGTTGGTTTGAAGGGCACTCGAAGATATTTGATGTAGAGGATGAGAGTGTTGGAGATGCATGATGATTAGCTAGGCTAGATTGTGAGGGTTGAAAAGGATTACTAGGTCAAAAGAAAGGTCTTTTTCTGAATTGATTGTCCAGATCACTCAGTTAGAAAGCCAGTTGTGAATGTATAACCCTTATAGCATTTCATTGTTGTAGCTTTGGATGAATCTCATTTTACATGGATGGAGCAAGAGGTAACTGGGTTGAAGTTAGAGGTGTGTGTGTAGATGGATGCAAAGAATGATATGGATATGGGTTTTCCCCTATAGTAGATGAATGTGTTCAATGATACTCTGGAGGGTAATAGTGATGCTGAAATGAGGTATTACTTGTAGAACTTCTTGGGGAGATGGGTTGTTGAACATAATACCCATATGGATCTAGTTGCCTATAAGGGTACTACTACCTTAGTAGTGACATTCCTCACAATTGTGTTGGTATCACTATTGGTATTATTCATAAGGTTGTGGAGGAGTTCCACTTGGGTAGTAAGCTTATTGTTACTCATAGAACTACCTTGGATTGCCTTGAGGATAAGGCAATCGTCTAGGTGCCTACCTACATGCTAATTAAGGGTTCAATGCATACAATCCAAACTCTTGTAAGTGTGACACCACATGGCAACATTCCTTTGAATGTTTACATTGATAGCTATCACAATTAGTTTCATTATCAGAGTTGGTTTCCACAACTTCCTCTACTGCTATAGCTTTGGCCTTACTTCTTTGGTAGGCACATTCAGCTTCTTTGTGCCTTTTGCAATTATGATCACTATTTTGCTCTTTGGATTCCTTGGTGATCTTCATAGAAATTTGAAATTTTTCTTCCAAAGAGTTCCATAATTTGTCAACCTTTGCCAAAATATCAGAAATATATTTTTGGATGGGCAAGGTTTTTCTATTCACCACTTCATCAAGTGGTCACTCCTCCTCGTCACAAAATCAGACCTCTTTTTTTCTAATGGAAGGATCCCTATTATACTCTTCTACAATTTTTATTTTTTATAGCTCACCTTCTTCTTTTCCTACCTGCTCAATTAGACTTTGAATTTGATGAACTCTTAGTTCAGACAATCTTCCTTGGGCATACACCCCAAGGGTTCTTTTAGTTTTAACTCTGAGCCCATCTATGATGTGGCAAAGTTATCCCCTTTGAGAATAACCATGACTAGGGCATCAATGTAAGAGTGAACAGTATCTACCCATGGAAGCATCTAAGGGTTCATGTGTTCTTTGTTTCCAGCCTTGGATTTGCCATCTTAGATTAGACACTTTGGAGTACGTTTGATATTTTTTATTAAATAGCTCTAACATGGTACTCCATCTATGAATAGAATCTGATTCCAAGGATTAGTACCAGGTTTTAGCTTCCTTGATGAGTATCCTTGGGAAAATCTTAAGTTTCTACCATTCATTTCCTATGTTTTGTAAGGCACATGCATCATGGAAAGCTTGTAGATGTGTCTACAGATCAGATTTACACTCCCTCTCAAATCTTGGAATATTTTTCATGTCCAAGCTCTTGATCTGAATATCTTTCATATGCCTACTTGGAATTTTAATTGCCTCCATAATGTTGCGCATACTTCGAGTTGCTAATAGAGGTTTATCATCATCACTACATCAATGATGTCGATGATGGTTTTGGCCACCCCTTTGATTTTGGTAGCCTTCATGGTCATTGTTGTCTCATTGATCACCTTCATCATGATTATTTTAATGGTGGCTTCTATGAGAACTATTAGATACAGAGGAATATTTAGAATCAAATGAAGAGGATGAAGAGGAAGGTGGATTTCCACCACCACCACGATGTCCACCACCAATCGTTTTCTTATTATGATTACCATCCTTAGATCTCTTACTATTGTGATGCTTGCTCAAGTCCCTACCTTGGCTATCACTTTTTCCTAAACCTAGTCTATGAATAGTGGATCGTAGGTTTAGGTTCACACCCTCATCACTAGTATCAAGGGGTGGAAAATCTTCATGTTGAGAACCTTTAGTCGGAGGATCCTCATTTTCATCTTGATTTAGTAGGAACAAGGGATTAGTGTAATGTTTCCCCTTTGTACCCTCATGGAGCTTCTCTTGATGTCAATCTCACTTGTGTTTTGTTTTAGTGGAACAGTAGTTTTGAGTGTCATATCTATCCACAATGTATTCTTCATGAAGATCTAAGATGCCCAATGTTTTAAGAGTTTTAAGTAGCATCCCTAGCATAGATCGATTAAGGGGCAAGACAATGTTGCCCTCCATATCACGCCATCGCAATTGTTCATCCTAATGTAGGATGAAGGTGAAGTTTGGTACATACTCATCTGGATGAGTATATACCACTTTGCATTCTTATGGAACTAGCAGTTTAACTTCTTCACACTTGTGAAAAGAAGAAGACATTTTACAAAATAATATTATATTATTAGTGTGCTTTTATAATTGTATCTATAGCGAGAAAGATATTGACCTTGAGGTTTGTATAATGGTATTAATGGCATTTACTTAAACCTAAATAGTGCATGTTTCAACAAACAAATTTCCCAGCAATGGTGCCAATGATGAGTGACAAGGTACCCCTTTTCCCAACCATACAAATCACAAAGCATTCATGTGCAATCCAGTTAAATTCCATGGAATTTATCATTTTTGGTGCACTAGTCATCTAGGAAGTGAATCTTGCCTTAAGGTTAATTATTGTCTTCCCAATTACACTTATGATGTACACAGGTATGGTTAAGTGTAACTGAGGCATCTAATTTTTATCATTTTTTATTTTATGATTTTCGTGTTCAAAGGAAGATAAAAGTGATTAGATTAACTAATTTAAATTAACTAAGTAAATAGCATTTAACTAATCATAACATAAGCATCTAATCTTGTTCTGACCTAAATCATTAGTGTAAGGCTGGAAGGGAAAATGAACACTGAAAGATCATCAGACAGACATAGCTGACCCTGCCTTTGCCTGAGGACAAGCTGGAAAAAGGAAACGAAGGCAAAGTGCCTTGGATGGTCTGCACACAAATCAACCAAGGACTTCCCTGAGCGTAAACTATGGCTTGCGCTGGGGTTATCATAACTAATGATGTAAGAAATGTAAAAAGTAATGAACGAAATGTAAAAAGAGTGTATACAGAAATAGTGCCGCAAATAAAACATAAGCTGAATGTAAAATAGAGTAAATCATATAATGGCTAGCAAAATGAACTGTATTGTATTACTTAGAAAAAGATGTGCACCAGTCAAAGTGTAGCTGCATGTGTGGATGGCAAGTCAAGCACCAAGCCCCGGGGTGATGTGATGTGTTTTAGAAGTGCTTGAGTGCTAGGAGTCAAGTGTGCCTGAGCACGCAAGGATTGTTGGTCTAAGTTTCCTAAGACGTCAACCTTCAAAATTGCCAACCCTATTTATGTGAATTGATAGGGTATTTATAGGTTTTGGCTAGGCTCAGGTGCAGAATTCATGAATGGAATCAACAGCTGGGAGATGAGAGGAAAGCGGATCAAGTGACACATGTCCGATGGGCAGCTGTGCATGAGTTGGACATGTGTGGGCAAGCTATGTTCTTGACCAGGTTCATCGTATCTTACAACGTGTGTCTTACTCAAGCCCATGGAAGCATATACAATTTGGACTATGAGGACTTGACAAGCCCACAAATGAAAATTTACAATGATAATGTACAACAAGAGAAATTGGTTCTATCTCCGTTGAAACTTCTAGATTTGTGACTTGACTATGGTCTGGTGTAGATTTGAGTGGTTCCACTAGACTTCCAGTGTGAGTTGATTTTTTCTTGGCATGACTTGAGCGTGCGCACGCTGCACTCACACTACACTCACGCTGCAGCGTGACCTCACCATGAGTGAGCAAAGACTTGCAAATTTTTTCACCAAATTTCAAACTTTGAAGCCTAATTCCTGAGTGCAACAACTATTTGGTTGTGGTTGATCTTGAGAGTCAGAAAATGAGGTTGAAAATAACCTATTTTGAGCTATTTATGGCAGGTCACGCTGGACTCACGTTGTAGCATGACCTGTAGCGTGACTTGAAGAAACTTCTGAAAACTTGCAATTTTGAGCTAAAATATGACATTTTGAATTTTGAAATTCTAAAGCTAGGACTGGAGGTCATCTACCATGAACTCTGAGGATGATTAGCACCTTGGAAGTTGGATCGTTTCGACTTGTTTTGGAGGCTTCTAGAGTTGGTCAAGCTAGACTCATGTTGCAGTGTGACCTGTAGCGTGACTTGTAGCATGATCCCAAAAATATTCTGAAAACAACTTAGAAATCAAATAATTTTTAACTCAGTTTTGACATTATGTGGAGTTGCTCACGCTGAGGGTGAGCAAGCTACCTTGGGCAAGCTGGGTGTGAGCTCCATGCCTTAGCCAAATTTTGCCTCCCAAATCTTCGAAAGGGCTTGAGTAATTCTCATTTCAAAGTGCTAGGCTGAAATTAGTGGTGTTTCATTGGCCCCTCTTTGTTAACATATGGAGGAATCCACCCAAGAGGCATTGAAAAACAAGTGCAAAACACCATGAACAAACAAGCATCAAGTATTAACTGTCAGCCCTTGGCTGGATGTCATCGCACTATTTTCAAAAGTACATGGGATTGAGGGAATGTGGTTCAAGATGCAAGGGATTGTAACTAGGGGAATTTAGGAGTTGATCAAGGGTTATGATTATTTCTAGGATTATGGGAGAGGAATGATTTCATGTGAATGAGCCATATCTTTGATCCTTGTCAATATCTGGATTTCAGCAGACTTGAGACCAAGACATAGAAAGCGCATTCTTTATAGAAACGGGACTCTTATAGAGCATTTACGGGGCCCATCATAAACAGCCAAAGCCACGTGATGATGTGCAACATGATCTCTTTGAGATACAAGGGTAGCTGTTTTTTTTAGACAATTGCCTTCTCGCCTGGGGCTTGTATGAGAAAAGCCAATAGTTCATGGTTTATGATGTCAACGGGGTCATGAAGACCTTTTTCGTGCATTTTTCTCTTTGACCTTTTTGTTCTTTTCCTTTTTATTTGTTTCTTCTTTTCTTTTGTTTTTGCTTTTTTTTTTTGTCTTTCTTTTCCTTTTCTCTTTGGTCTTTTTGAAAGAGCTTGTTTTTAGTGCTGTGCTCGTATTCGAGTGCTTGCATTTTGTGTCAAGTACCATATATTGTGTTTTGCATTGCAAGTACTTAGAGAGTCACAATGTGCCACAATGTATCAAGAGTTTTGAGATGAGTAGGATGTATCAAGGGGGTGTAATTGAATAGGCTAAGGGGAGCATGATGGAAATAGGGGATGTATCGAGAGTCGGGAATGTACTTATGAATGGGTCGATGATGAAGTGCACTTATGCACAAATGCCTTAGGCATGTCATCCTGCAAACACAACTCCAAGAAGACAAGAAAAACACAAATGAATAGGTTAACTAAGCACTTTAAACAAGGAGATGGAGCCATCATATGCAATTACAAAGAAAATAGAATCATGAACAACATCAACTTCATTAGGTCCATGAGATAAATCATGTAGCAAGTCTTTGTGGAACATGAACATGAACAGCCAATCGCAGCAACACATCCTTTCAAGTTCTTGCCTGGTCGTTGGTGATATCGCCAGTTTATAGTCTTAGTGAACTATTGTGGGTTACTTTCACAACATGACCCTTTGGATGGTGCCAGTTTAACGTTGTAGAGGACGGTGCATTGCTAGCTTATAGTCATGGTAGACTGTAAAGAGGAAAACCAGCTTATAGTCTTAGTGGACTCTGGATACTAGTTTCACATCATGGCGGACAGATGTGGTAGTTTAGCATCATACCAAATAAAGATTTGTGTTGTGATTTATTGTCATGACTCTAGGACATTCTGTGGTATCATTTTTAAGTCATGATGCCAAGACTATTCTGTGGTATCAGTTTTAAGTCATGATGCCAAGACTGTTCTATGGTATCAATTTTAAGTCATGATGCCAGGATTGTTCTGTGGTATCAATTTTAACTCATGATGCCAAGACTGTTATGTGGTATCAGTTTTAAGTCATGATGCCAGGACTTTTCTATGGTATCAGTTTTAAGTCATGATGCTAGGACTGTTTTGTGGTATCAGTTTTAGGTCATGATGCCAAGACTATTTTGTGGTATTAGTTTTAAGTCACGATGCCAGGACTGTTCTGTGGCTCAAGTTTATCAGACATAGTACCGTTTTAGGTACAAATGATTTGTGGGATTACCAAATTCGTTCCTATCCATGTCAGCAAGTTTGAACGCTCCATTATTGTACACTTTGGTGACCAAGTTAGGCCCTTCCCAATTGGTTGAGAATTTGTCTGGATGTTCACAGGCAGCCTTAAGGACTAGATCTCCTTCTTTAATCAGGCATTTATGGAGATCGTGTTTGTGCCTTTTCCTTTGTTGTTTCTAGTACCATTCTATTTGAGCAAGCATTTGCACATGTTCTTCTTCTATTAAATCAAGGTTAGCAATGTGTAGTTCATTATTTTGACTTTCATCGAGAAGGCCTGAAAGAGCTATCCTCAATGAGGGAACTTGTAATTCTAAAGGCAAAACAACTTTAAATCCATATACAAGGCTATATGGAGTTTTACTTGTAGATGTACGATGTGTTGTTCGGTATGCCCACAATGCATAGACTAATTGTTCATGCCATCGTTTCTTGCTTTGATTTAGCATCTTTTTTAGCACAGTGATGACAGTTTTGTTTGTAGCCTCCACCTGACCATTGTTCTGTGGGTAGTAAGGTGATGAAAATGCATGTTTAATACCTAGGCTTTCACAAAAGCTTTTAGTATATGCATTGCTAAACTGTGGCCCATTTTCAAATTGATGGTTATTGAAATACCAAAACGAGTCATGATATTTTCTATTATGAAAGTGCAAATGTGTTTTGATGTGGTCTTCCTAAGGGGAATAGCTTCTACCCATTTTGTGAAGTATTTGACTACGATATCATCAACATAATCATTGAGCAAGTTGAGCATGTAATCACTAAATATGTATGTCATTGCTCATTGATATGTAGCTCTTGCGTTTTTAAAGTCAAATGGCATCATTGTATAACAAAATGCACCCCAAGGTGTCATGAAAGTTGTTCTAAGTTGATGTTTTGAGTTGATTCTTATTTGGTTGTATCCTGAAAATCCATCCATAAAGAATGCTAGTGCATGCCCAGCAGTTGTGTTAATAAGTTGATCAATGCTAGGTAACGGGAAATTGTCCTTTATAGTGGCTGTGTTGAGATCACGGAAGTCAATGCATATGCGTATACTACCATTCTTCTTGGGGACTACAAAAATGTTTGATACCCAATCAAAATAGTCAATGGCCCGGATGAAACCAGCTTGATAGAGCTTTGTGATTTCAGCACGGATGGCCAATGCAACCTTGGGTCTGACCTTCCTTGCTTTTTGCTTCACCGATTTAATTTTTTCATCAAGAATAATGTTGTGTTGGATTATCTGGGGGTCTAGTCCTGGCATGTTAGTATATGACCATGCGAATGTTTTTATGTTATCTTTTAACACTTGAGTGATGTCACCTACAAGTTGCGAGTCTAGTAAGGAACTTAATTTCAATGCTTTGGTTTCGCCATTAACCATGGTAATGGGGATTTCAACTAGAGGATATTCAGTGATATTATCAGCTTCTAGATCTAGAGTTTTAGTCACGTTTTTAGGCCAATCTGATGTTTCTTGAGTGGAGGCTATTAAATTAGTATAGGTGGATGGATTTAAATCCAAGGATTCTGGGTTGATTACTCTTTTTACCTCCCCGTATGGTCCATTGAGACAATGTTGAGAGGATATTCTTGGTGGCCATGTGCTTTCTCCTACCAATTTAAAATGAGAGTAGAGTAAGAGACACCCTCTTGGTGAAGGAGTTACTAAATATGAGCGAACTATGTACTGACAAAAATTCGAAGATGCGGTGGTAGTCATGGTAGTTTAAGGCCATACCGAGCCATATGGCAGTTGACTTGTCATTTGGACTGAGTATATGCACTATTTTTAAATTTTTAAATTTTTTACTTTTAAATTCTACATTTTTAAATTTTAAATTTTCGAGTGAACAATAAGGTCGTGGGGGTTTTAAACTTTTATGAATTTTATGCCATTTCCATATGTTTATATATGTTTATTTATTTATTGTTGTTGATTTTCTGCACTTTCCTCCTCTTCTTCATAAGAAATTTTGGGCCTCATTTCCAGAGGCTGGAATAATAAGGAAAATTGGGCGAACACAAGGCAAAGATGACACAAACAATAACATGTAACTACCATAAATTAAAATTAGAAAAAAGAGGAAATAAAATAAAAGGCAATAAAACAAATTAAATTAAATTGAAAATATTAGGCGGGGGGGGGGGGGGGGGGGGGGAGGGTAGAACAAGGGGTTTTGGAGTACAAGGCCTCATTTCTATTAGTGTAAGTT
Source organism: Gnetum montanum (assembly GCA_015680685.1). Classification (NCBI taxonomy): domain Eukaryota; kingdom Viridiplantae; phylum Streptophyta; class Gnetopsida; order Gnetales; family Gnetaceae; genus Gnetum; species Gnetum montanum. The sequence continues at coordinate 327,869 of MNCI01001941.1, read as the reverse complement.
GTTGGAAATTTGAACAACAGCATGACCTACAGGCAGCATGAGCTAAGGCGTTAGCATCAGCATTAGCGTGAGCATGGAAAGACATGAAGGACAAGGGTAGAGGAAAAGCATGCGGGGGCAAGGAAAAGAAGTAGGTAGCTCTGGCATTCATGGAGGAGAGTGAAGAGCTCCTCCAATGTCTCCCCCAAGCCAGGATTCTGCCATGGAAGGAGGCCCTGCACAGGTAAATTCTTTTCTCCCAATTTTTCTCTGGTATTTTTACCAGCAGCGTTACCTAGGGTAAGATTTTGTGGCTATGATCTTGGGATTTTTGGGCCATAATTTTCTTTTGAATGCATGTTTGGGGTGTGAGTGCGTGGGCAAGGTTTCTGGCTTTCTTGGTGTCCTAGGCCATAGGGTTCCTATTTTTTCTTGGGTGCCAAGAGAAGGGAAAGTCAGTGTGAGCGTAAGAAAGACTTGTTTCTAATTTGGTTGCAACGTGATCTGTGTCAATTTAGGGGGAACTTCGACATCAATTTTTGTCTTTCTTGCCCTTCTTGTAGCATGACCATCCTCCTGCCCTTGTTGGCAGCGTGACTATCCTACCCTAGTTGGCAGCGTGACCAACAAATTTTCTGTTTTGCAACAGACAGCATGAGCTGTGCAATTACTTTGGATCTTTGGGCAGGGTAGCTTTGATTTTAAGTCAAGAATAGCCAACGTTCTAGGGGAAAGTTTAGTCGTGATTTTCAGCCTTCCCTGGCAGCGTGAGTGTCCTACAAATTTTCAATTTGTTGGAGTGTGAGTATTTTGCAAATTTTTGATTTGTTGGGATGTGTGTCTTGCCCTCCTTGGCAGTGTGAGCTAAAAATTTTTAGTTTTTGTTTGGAGGACAATATGACTGCCAATTTTTAATTTTTGAAAGGGTAGCGTGACTGCCAAATTTTGAATTCTTGGAAGGGAAGTGTGACTACCAAATTTTGAATTCCTAGAAGGGCCCAACGTGACTTGATTAGGAAGCCCTGCGTGACTTGTTTGGAGAAGACCTATTCTCTTTTCTGTTTCTCCATTGGCAGCTACATGATTTCCAAGTTTTGGGTAGCGTAAACACAGGGCAAGGGTTCTAGGACAAGTTGTAGGTTCCTAGCGTGAGTTGGATTGTAAACATATACATGAGTGTTGAGGGAGGACTGTGTGACCTTGCTAGAATAACCTTCAGTGTGAGTTGCCTTTGAGTGTTGTGGTGTGAGTGTCAAGTTTTCTTTGCTTGAAAATGTAAAAGTGATTTCCAAGATGTTCACTGATTTCTATATTATTTATATTGTTTATTATTTTTTTCTGAGATTGATGATTTAAACATGGATTTATTGTGAAATCGATTTCAATGTACCCCAGTAAGCGTGAGATACACTAAATAGATGTTAGTGTCTTTGTCTCAGGGGGTGATGCTAGGCATTGAAAGTATTTGTTTATGTGATTTTTTGGTTTATGTGGTTTTGCCCTATTGTTAGCACTTAGATTTTTCACTTACCTAATGTTTTGGTCGTGTGCAGGGGACCCAAATCTTCTCTTCTGGTGGTTGAGCTTGTTGGGGTACTTGCTTGGTTTGGTCCTTTTGGACCGGACACAACCCCCTATGACCTGCACATTGGGCCCCATATGATATGGTTTCACCCCAGTGTCAGTTCATTTTTTTCCTTCATCCTGCAATATTTTGGTGTGGTTATATGGTCTCACTTGAGTGAATAATTGGCTCATGATATCATTGAGATAGCGTTGCCTGGGTCCACATAAGGCATGCTTACCTTTGTTACTGATATTGATGAGGGACTTTTCAAGGTTGCAGGAGGCCCTACTGAAGGTCCTAGATCTACACGTCCCTTGACTCGTGTGTGGGAGCTGCCTACGTGTAGTCATTACAATAGTAGCAACACTCTTTTCCTAGCTCTCTATGTGCACACTCTATTCCAGAACCCACTCGGGACAGTATATAGGGTGGGCAGGTATGCTCCTTTGTATTTTTCCTTTTTCTTTAACTTGTGATTCCTTTTTAAATTTTATGTCATCATCTAAATGTAAATGTGGTTTTCCCATGTAGGCCTCGTTTTGACGAGCATGGGATGCACGATGATGATGGTGGGCTTGCCTTAATGTGCACAACGCTAGAGACATTTATGGTGGACCCCATTCTTTGTGTCGCAGTATTGGACCAGACAAAGGTGGCCCTCATTGACTGCCATAGGTAATTTTCAAGAGCCTTTGAGCATTGCCAAGCTCGAGGTTGGTTACATGAGGAATGATCTTCCAATGGGCCGATCTTCCCTCAAAGAATTGATCCTGCACCTACCCTGCCTATGCCACTTACTAATGGTAAATTGTCATACCCTAGACTTCATTTTTCCTTCTTCTTTTTTGGCTACATTATCATGTACCATGTTTTTAACTTTTTTCTCTATGTTTTCTCTTTACAGAAGCCATCCCTCCCGAGGAAGTCACTGTTATAATAGGATGCACTGAGGCCACCCTTTTTATGAAATTTAAGGAGGTGGAGCAATCATAAAAGTGGTTGCGAAGGGGAGCTTCTGAGTTGACCATAAGTTGCCTTATCTAGGCGAGTCTGATGGACTTGTTTTCAGCTTTGACTCCTAGCATTCTGACTATTGAGATGGTCACCATTATTGACTCTTTCAATGATGATGCTTCCTATTTTAGCACGCAGGTCTGAGGGGTCAAGGTATCTTTCCACTTGACCACTGAGTTTCTTTCCGATCTTTTTGGTGTACCTACAGATGGTGCCACGGTAACTATAGATAAAGCAACAAAAGAGGGTCAATTCATAGAAGAACTTGAGCAGTGGTTAGGTGTGCCTCGGGATCACAAAGGTTTTTCCATGCGAGACAACACCCGATCAGTGGAGGTGAAATTTCTATATCCTCTCTTCCAGGCAAGGGCATTCCCTAAATCTCTTTCTCAAGGGAGAAATCTTGGGATTGAGTCTACACGTGTCATATGTGCAGTCTTAGAGACAGGTCGGCGCTACAATTGGACACAATTTCTTCTATCTGGTTTTTGTGGGGAGATCATCAGGTTATGTTCAAACACCCATGCTAAAGCCCATTTCACCTTTGCCTTATTTGCAGGGTACTTATGTAGGTTCGCTGAGTTCTTAGTGGTTTATGATGATACCTGCTATGTTTTGAGGGATCATTCACAATTGTCCCATCCATGGGTTCGCCACCTATTTAGCATCACCAAATCCCAGGATCCACTGGAAGAAATTGAGGAATCTGCATCAGTTACCATTGGAGGTGCAGTTAGTCATTCCCGTCATTCCCATGATAGCTTGGGATTGGAACCACCTAGGCTACGTGCATCTATGAAAAGGGCTGAACGTTTGATTGGTGAGACCGTTGGAAAGTCCAAGATGAAGGTGAAAAGGAAAGAACGTCTAAGGGAGCCTACCCCAGATGTGATACCATCAAGAGTAAAGAAGATTCATTTTGTATTGCTAGTGGAAAGTAAGTATTTTATTTTACTGTTATAAATTATTTGTTATTATTTTCTATTTGCTATTTTGGCTTATGCATTATATATATTATGTGATACTAACTCTAAGATTCTAGAATTGTCAGAGAAAAGTCCTGAGAGAGAGAAAGAGACTTTGGTCTCGATGGCTGATCCTGAAGTGACTGTCACAGGGCTGAAAGAAGAAGCTAAGGAAAGAGAAGAAATGATCAGAGAACCCCCTACCTTGCAAGAGGAAGATGTGACAAACATCATGGGGACGAAGCTTGTAGAGGCTTTGGATGCACTCAGGAAACCCAATGGTGAAAAAGGTGTTCATTCATGTGATGAAAGAGATTTCCTTGATGGCTTCTTCAATGGATCTTTGCAGCTTGGTGATCCACCCCAGCTAAATGGCAAAGGGCTTTTTGGTATGTTCCTTTTAGAGTAATCAATATCTTTGTGTGCTTTAATTTTCATGCGTTGTTCTTAATTATCCTGATTTTTTTTTTTTTTGCATCAGAGGTAGATGCTGAGACTCTTGAGGCACATGCATCTCAGGCAAAGGTGTCAGGAACACAGGTTCCAATCAAAGTGGCCTCCCCCACTTGTCCTACACCAACCAACCATCTAAGACCATGGCCTGAGATGCCTAGTAAGATAGACTTTGTTAAAGGGATCGTTGATGATGTGGTTGCTCACCTACAAGAAGCTCATCTAGAACTAGGTATATGTATGTCATGCATTATGCTTAGTGTCTAGGTTCATTGTTGATTATAAGTGATTCATGTGTATGGTGCTTACACTTGTAGGCACCAAGCTTCAATGGGATCCCTCTGAAGCTACTCACATTGATGCTCTCCCCGAATTGCTAGGGAATGTTGAGCAAGTCCCAACGAATGTGTATGATGCGGTTTCTGGTTGCGTCATACAGAACACTAAGTCACTTTGGACTTTTAGGTGTTCAATTAAGTATTTATGGGACGAGGTGCATTCATTGAAAGAAGCACTAGCAAAGGAGAGAGAGAAGAACGGGGATCTCCAGTCTCGTTACGATCTTGCTACTACTAGACTATATGGTGATAGCACTTGGTGCACATTTGAAATCACCTATGCATGCTACTGGACGATTTTGAACAGCAAGGTGCAAGCTACACGGGATTTGGCTAAGCAAAGGGCACAGATGGATTTGCTGAATAGAAATGTCACGATTGGAAGTCCTTTGTGGCTAAGGTACGAAAGTGGGGCCAAGACCAAAATGACCACAAGCATCAGTATAAGAAATGGTTCAAGGAGGAGTCAGTTGAACATCGCTGAATGGAGATGTTCATTGATGGGTTAGGCTTGCGGCCCACTTATGACAAGTTCACCTAGTGCACCGAGGTGGAGGGATCTCCTGAGAGAACAATTACCACTACCTCCAGGGAGGCTTCTATAGGCATGTTTTCTCTTGAGCGTCCTACCTGGACCTCAGTGGACAAGGGTAAAACCTTAGCTGGCATTGATCTTGGCTTGGAGGAGGATTGGGCAAATGTGCCCAAGGTGGAGATTCTACGGTGTTTGAAGACTAACTTAGGGCCTTCCTCACTTGTGAGTGTTACTATTTTCCTAATTTTTGTGTTTATGATTTTCTTTACTACTCTTACCTTGTTTGTTTTTTTTTCTGTTTTCTGTTATAANATAAAAAAGAGAAAACACAAAATAAAAAAATGATATGACAACATGGTGGTAAAATTTCAACATATTAGGTCCACATTATTACACTTGTTAACNCCCCCTCCATGAGCTTACTATTAATTAGACTTTGGCTATTAAATGTTTTTTGATTTTTGAATGTTTGATGGAAGTTGCAGTTAACAAGTGTAATAATGTGGACCTAATATGTTGAAATTTTACCACCATGTTGTCATATCATTTTTTTATTTTGTGTTTTCTCTTTTTTATTTGCTTTTTTCCAATATTATCGTGAACATATACGTGTAACTAAATGTAAGATGGTGGAAACAAAACATAAAATCAATTCTTGCAAAAGAAGAAAGCAACGATAAGGCATAAATCGAGACTGAAACTTGTATCATTTAAACTAAAATTTGACATAATGTGGTGAATGTTTGTAAGCTTTACGATGTATTGAATCCTAGTTTAAAGCCATTTCAGGCTGTTCAAATCAATTTAAAGTCATAGTGGACTATTTGTGTCTATTGCTAAGGAAAGAAAGGTTACTAGTTTTATGTCATAGTGGGCCAAAAGAAATAATAGTTTTCGAAAAATTTTAAAAGGAAATGGTCATTTTTGAACGTGGCTAGTTTAACGTCATTTTAGACATATGCTAGTTTAACGTCATTGTNAAACTACCACATGTTCGAAATGACATTAAACTACCACATGTCCGCAATGACGTTAAACTACCACATGTCCGNATTTCAGACATGTGGTAGTTTAATTTCATTTCGGACATGTGGTAGTTTAACATCATTTCGAACATGTGGTAATTTTGTTCTAGTTGTTGAGTTGCCTCTTGATCTTTTGTAGGTTAACTATTTGCGACCGTTTGGGACGCGATCGCCAACGAGTGTCCTCGAACAAGATTTAGGTCCTATCTGGTCTCTGGCAACACCAAGGCCCAAATACCTCCAAATAGACTTAGTAGTTAATGTGAGTATGTGTGTGTGCTGTTGCACCGTGTGGTTGTG
>MNCI01001941.1:268029-321575 GCA_015680685.1 Gnetum montanum | reverse complement strand
GTAAACTACCACGTAGGAGACTCCATTTTGGCTAGATAATGGACGTCAACAATTGCATTCAACAGAACCTTCAAAAGACTTGAAAATTTCTGATTGAAATACCACGAAGATTCACTTTAAAGATAAAAAGAAGCTATTCTGGTCCCATCAAAATACCAAAGATTTTCTGAACCCTCTTGAATATTGAATCGTTCAACAGCATAACTACAAGCAGAGGCTCTCTTACAACGATCTCAATAGAAATTCGTATACATTGCACAATAACCAAATTCACTATTAAAATGCTCTTAAGGCTTTCAAACACAAGCGCTTCTATGGAAAAATTTTAATAGAAATTTTTATCAGGCAACAAGAACAATAAGAGTAATCTAAAAATCCCAAAATTACTCGCCAAGGATGATACTATCTAAACCACTAGCTAGACAATTTAAACAAAATAAAAATAAAACATAACTCATAGGACTATGACAAAGAAGCTGAAATATTTTATTTAGCTAGTCATCTTACAAGCAATCTTTCACAATTTCTTCTTTACAATGCTCTTCTCAAGACCCCAAGTGTGTCTCCAAGTGAGAGCCCAAGTGTGATCCCAAGTCTTCCAAAGTGTGTTGTATTCCCCTTGTGATGATATTTCTTATTACCCCTGAAGCCTTTTTATAGGGTTCAAAAGGTAGTTACATTCAAAATATCTTTACTAACTTCTCTCCCAAGTAACTTGCCCAACAAGTTAGGAGATTACTTGCCCAACAAGTTAGGTAATTTACAAAACTTTTGGATGGTTGTAACCACCGATAAGCTACAACTAACAAGTGTAGGATATTAGACAAATATTCAACAAGTTCTTATTTTTTCTTTTTTCTTATAATACTTTTTCCTTAAGAATTCATAGGGGTATACAATATTTTCATCCAATGTTTACCTCTAGTTAAGTCACAAAGCCGTAGAAATGTTTCATTTTTACAAGAAGAGACCTCCATGTCTAGTGAAGAAATTACTTTACAAATGGATGTAGCAGAATGAAAATGGATTGGAGGAACAACCGATGAGTTTATTTTTTTAAAACATGAAAATATGCCTTATCAAAAGTGAGAACCTTAAAAATATTTGTGGAGGAGATGCTTTGTAGTTTGGCCAGCTGCCAATTTTTCTCAACGAGCTTCTACAACGCGCAGCCATGCCTCCACTGAACTCGTCATGCAAGTTGCACCTCCCAAAAATACCGTAGCAGTTGAAACTACTTCTGCACACGGTTCGTTGGTAGCTGCCACATCTTCCTGTAAATCCTCAGTGATGGTTCACAGTTAAGTTCTTTCAAATTCGTCAGTAACGGTGGTATCGCTAGGGCTTGATGCAGGCCATGAATTTTTGCTAATTTTTGGGTTGACATTGCTATTGAGCACGTTGCCGGGCTGTAGCAAAGTGGTAGGACTTGTGTTGGCTTTCTGTAATAGCTTCTCGAATATCTAGGGAACCTTCAGCAACTAGGATACCTACTTATATGTGATTGCTAGAATTTACAGCAACTGCCTTCAACTGTCTACAACTTCAAAAAGTTTGGTACTTCAGGAGATTGTAGATTGCCCTCCATTGAAAGGATTGCTATCCACATTGGCAAATCTTTCAAACATGAGATGGCTCACTGTGAATACATGTACGATGGTTGAATCTATCCACACGCAGTTAGTCTTCAAACTTTCAGAGCTCAGTGTAGTTGGTTTTGACCACCTCAGAAATGTTGCTAGGATTGAAGGGTGTCTCAAGTCTTTGGAAATAGAGATGATCCAAGGCTGCAACCAGCTTATGTTTCTAGATAGCATTGTGGCTGTTCAGTCGCTTAGGCTTAATGGAATATGTTTGTCACTCAACCAAGAATTTCTTAGAAGATATAACTACAATGATTTTGCAGTAACTCTGTTTTAGATTAGTTTGTATTCATTTACATAATATGGTTGCCTATGGACGATTTGTTCTCTCATCTTATGCCTCATGTTATCTTTGAATGTAGAAATTAACAGGTTTGATGGAAAATCTCCCATCCCAAATTAATTTAAATACAAAGTGAGCCCCTGTTTTCTGCCAAAGAATTACCACTAACATTAAGGTACATTCATTATGCAAGGAATTGGGAGATGTGTAGGAATGTTTCCAGTAAGCTCATTTGAACTCAAATCAAGAAACACCATACTCTTACACTTGCTCAACTCCTTAGTAATTGAACCAGAAATGAAGCTTTGCATAAAACTGACCATTTGAAGAATTAATATTAGGGAGAATAGATGCAGCCCATCTCATCCAATATTTTTTTAGCGAGTGACAGGAATCAATACCTTTTCAACCTACATCTTGCCATTTCAATAGTTCTAATGAAATAATTTGAAGGTTTCAATCATCTCATATCTCTGTTCCATGAAATGGCCAAAATGTGCCAACATTAACATGTGGGGTTGGGCATGTGGGTATGATTTTATACTCACCTTCTCCTTCATCGGTGATGTCAAAGGGTAGTTCTGACCAGGAGACATTGGTAGGAATGGCTCCTATGTTTGCATCTTCCTATGTTTCTTCAGTGCTAGTAGGATTATGAATTAACGTTGGGTTTGTGTCTTGACGTATGTTCACAGTTTCTTGCTTAGGTTCAATGAACTTGAGTTCTGACTCCTGACTTACCTCAGAGTGTGACTAAGTGATCAATACCATTGTATCCCCATGTATGATGATTTCACCACCCTCGTAAGGTAGGTGGATCTCTTGATGGATTAGTGAAGATACGGCTTTAAGTTGAGCTAGCTAGGGACATCCTAGGATCAAATTAAACCCTAGCATTTCATCAACCACTATGAATTTAGCTGATGTGGGGAATTGGTTTCTAGCTATGAAATCTAAGGTGATCATACCTTTCACCCCAACACGGGAACCACTAAAGGATTTCAAAAAAGCAGTTGTCATGGGCTATATTTGTTTAGTAAGCCCCAATTTTTTGATGATGGGAAAAGGTATTACATTTGTTGCTGCACTGTCATCAACATGCACTCTACGTATCTTGAAATGATTAGCCTGTATCGTTATGAACATAGGGGCTGTGGTGACTTCTCCTATTTTTTCATCCAGCTTAATGTCCTCAACGTGAAATTCTAAGGATGTGGTCTTTGATTCCTAAAGTTGTGGGGTCAATACTGCATAAATGGATGGTTCATCTACAGGAAGGTCCTAACTAACAAGGATCAAGGTCAGCATCCGTACAAGAGCTTCTTGATGTACTGATGAAGTCATCAGTAGATCATACAGACTTAAAGAAGTATTCTTTGTTTCTAAGGCTTGTGTGACCTGGGTCAATGCGCTTGCTAGGTCTTTATTGTTTGGAACACCTTTATCAATGGAGACTTGGTCCATTTGATCCAGCATTCATATTTCTCGTGGAGGAAATTTTGCATTAGTTACTAAGGATGCTAGGTTTGGAACACAACCCATGACATTATCCTTGTTTTGATGACTCATACTAGGCTCATTAACAGATGGACCCATAGGAACAACGCTTAGCAGTGTAGGCTTTGGTGGTCCTAATTTGTGCTGACTGTTTTCTCTTTCCAAACGCTCTCTCATTAACCTATCAGCAAGACGTTCTCGTAGAGGTTAGGAGGGGGTAGAGGTGGGTGGTGTGCCAAGGTGTTTTAGCACTCGAATCACAAGGGGAATGGGTCGATTTTTGAACGGTATGGTTGTCGTGGCGATGGAAGGAGGTATGCGGATAACGAATGGTTTTTGTGATTTGTGAGATGCGCGTATGATAAAAGGGGTTTGAGGAGATGTTGGGGTAGGTGTGTTTTCTGAAGGTCTATGAATCACAAAAGGTTTTCATGGGATGCCTTGTCTATTCTCCACATGGATAGTATTAATCACATATGGTGCTTCACTAGCATTGAGAGGATCCTTGTAGATCCCCATGGGTTGGTTCTGAGGTCTTATTGGACTTGCCTCATCGAATACTACTTCACTCCTATCTATCATGTGTTGTATATCCTGTTTCAAGGTGAAACAGTAATCAATTCCATGACCGGGTCATTGGTGATACTCACAAAACCTATCCAACCTAAAACCTCTTGGAATGGGTGGTTAATTAGCTATTGCTAAGGCTGGGTTTTTGGCCAATTCACAAAATCTATCATGTCTTTGAGATGCTGCAGGAGACATTTGTTTATGTTTAATTAGCTCGAGCTTTAGAAGCTGATCGAGAAATTGTGAAGCTTTCATGGGCAAGGGTGTGTATTGAGCAGGGTCTTTTCTTTCAAATGTATGGGCATGACCCATGTTCATGTTCCTATTTGAGGAAGTTTTAGGTGTAGGCATAGGTGTATTTCTTTCATAGCCATTTGGGACAGCAGGTTGTTTTCCTTTTTGTCCTGGATGGCTAGGTCAGGTTGTCTTAGCCACTACTGCTATCGTCATCTTGGATTTATCTTTTCTTGTATGTTGGCTCCTAAAGGTCGAGTAGGTTGGGTCATTGCTTGTTTGTGTAGCCTCTTCTATGTCTTTAATTTACACAAATGCTTGGCTCAAGATATGAGGTTTTAAATAGTAAAGTTGTGATTTAATAAAGTCATTCGTAGCCACCTTAAGGATGGTAAGTAGATATGTTTCAGGAATAGACTCGTGAATTTCATTCAAGGCTGCACTCCACCTTTGGATAAATTTTTGTGCTGGCTCTAATGGCGCTTGTTTAATTTGAATCAGGCTATCTAGCATGGCTTCAGGTTTCATATTGTATTTGAAGTGGGTGACAAACTGATGCAACAAGTCTTCTAGAGAAGATATGGAACTATGAGGTAAAGATCAATACCAGTCTAGGGCTTTCCCAGTTAAGGACATTGCAAACACACATAGAATTACATGAGAACATGCCTAAAGCAATAGACATTCTATTTAGAATGTTACTAGGTGAGCGTTTGGGTCTCCCTCTCCATTGTACTTAGTTAGCTGAGGTAACGAAATTCCCTTTGGCAAGGTTAGCGATGGGACTGAGGGGTCAATTGGATCATCTTGATAGAAGTCTAGTACCTTGACTTCCTTAGTGTTCATAGTTTTAAGACATTTTAATTCTTTTTCTAATGAATGCATCATTTTCTTCGTATCTGTCCACTCTTGGGTGGTAGGCAAACCGGCGAATTGGGTTGATGGTAATTGATAATGATTTGATTGTTGCATCGTTTGTGGAAAGAGAGATTGTTGGACTATTGTTTGTTGTGATGCGACGACGTTCGAGGCTGAGACTATGGGGTGTGGTATGCTATAATGGGTAGACAGGTTTTGCTGAATAGTTGGTGGGACCCACTGCCCAGTCACAGGTTGTGAAGTAGTCAATGTGCTTGCTAGACTTGCACCTGAGGTATGTAATAGGTAGACGTGGAAGCTAGTATGATTGATGGCATCCCAATCACTTGAGGTCAGAAGATTGATCCTACATTAGTTTGGGGAGGAGGCTGTTGGGATTGTATTTGCAAAGGTATTATGGAAGTGGACACATTGGATTGAACGTTGGACTTGGAGAATATAGGAATGTGAGTGGCTATCTCCTGTAGAGAAGCTAGTGGTGGAAACCTAGTCTCTTCCAGGAAAGGTTGAAATAATGGGTTTGTATGGGCATGGGGACTGATGGTATGGTATGAATCCCCATGTTCAGATTGGGCTATGAAGTCGTCTTCCTCATCCCCACCCTGAGGCTCTATCGGAGGTTTCTATAAGGCTTGGCTTCTTGCCATGAGAAGCTGGGATATGAGTTTATGGTGGTGTTCAGAGAGCGGGATTATGTCAAATGTTGAGAGAATGAATTCATGACCTCCTTTGTGGATAAGTTCATAGTCTCGCTTTGCTTCTCTCTCTACATGATCGATGGGTAAGTTGGCTTGGATCTTGACACAGATGAAGTTATATTGTTTGGGTGTAAGAGTTGCATAGGTAGGGTCTCTACCCTGTATCCTAAGTGAATGGCATGTAGGGCCTTGGGAGTTTATCTGTTCGATGACAGTTATGGATTCGGTAGTAGTCACAAGGTTTGAGGTTTCAGTCCCAAAGTCAGAGGTCGACAGTGTCACTGGGTTAATTTGGAAAGATTCCATAATGAATGTGAGTAAACTAAGCTAGACGGGTTGAATGCAAGCAAATGCAGCATGACCACTACAGTGCAACGTGACACAGACACTGTGACAACTACAATGTGACAACTGCAGTGTGAGCAACTATAGTAGCATGACAACTACAGTGTGACAACTACAACATGACAACTGCAGTGTGAGCAACTACAGCAGCATGACAACTACAGTGTGACAACTACAGCATGACAACTACAACAGTGTGACAACTGCAGCATGACAAATATGACAGGGAGACTCATAGGGACAAGATGAATAAGTTTTGATAGGTAGCGTGATCAACGTTTTAACAAACAACAAGCAAGTTAGGCCCTCCTTCTAGCGCCAATTTACTGTACTGACCTAAATCATCGGTGTAAGGTTGGAAGGGAAAATGAACACCAAAACATCATCGAACAAACACAACTAACCTTGCCTTCGCCTAAGGGAAAGCTGGAAAAGGAAACGAAGGTAGAGTGCATTGGATGGTCTGCATGCAAATCAACCAAGGACTTCCCTGAGCGTAAACTATGGCTTACACTGGGGTTATCGTAACTAATGATGTGCGAAATGTAAACAATAATGAACAAAATGCAAACAAAGCATATACAGAAATAGTGCCACAAACAAAATGTAAGCTGAATGTAAAATAGAGTAAATAATATAATGGCTGGAAAAATGAACTATATTGTATTTCTTAGAAAAATATGTGCACTAGTCAAAGCATAGCTGCATGTGTGGATGGCAAGTCAAGTGCCAAGCCCTGAGGTGATGTGATGTGTTTTAGAAATGCTTGAGTGCTAGGAGTCAAGTGTGCCGGAGTGCCCAAGGATTGTTGGTCTGAGTTTCCTAAGCCATCAACCTTCAAAATTTCCAACCCTATTTATGTGAATTGACATGGTATTTATAGGTTTTGGCCAGGCTCGGGTGCAGAATTCATGAATGGAATCAATGGCTGGGAGATGAGAGGAAAGGAAATCAAGTAACACGTGTCCGATGGGCAATTGTGCGTGAGTTGGACATGTGTGGGCAAGCTACGTTCTTGACCAAGTTCATCGTATCTTACAACATGTGGCTAACTCAAGCCCATGGAAGCATATACAATTTGGACCGTGAGGGCTTGACAAGCCCACAAATGAAAATTTACAATGATAATGTACAACAAGAGAAATTGGTTCTGTCTCCATCGAAACTTCTAGATTTGTGACTTGACTACGGTTGGGTGTCAATTCGAGTGGTTCTGTAGGACTTCCAGCTTGAGTTGATTTTGTCTTAGCATGACTTGAGCATGTGCACACTGCACTCACGCTGCACTCACGTTGCAGTGTGACCTCAATGTGAGTGAGCAAAGACTTGCAAATATTTCACCAAATTTCAAACTTTGAAGCCTGATTCCTGAGTGCAACAATTGTCTAGCTATGGTTGATCTTGAGAGTTAGAAATTGAGGTTGAAAATAACCTATTTTGAGCTATTCATGGCAGCTTACATTGGACTCATACTACAGCATGACTTGAAGAAACTTCTGAAAACTTGCAATTTTGAGCTGAAATCTAACATTCTGAATTTTGGAATTCTGAAGCTGGGACTAGAGGTTGTCGACCATGAACTCTGAGGATGATCTGCACCTTGGAAGTCAGATCATTTTGATTCAGTTTGGAGGCTCTTGGAGTTGGTCACGCTAGACTCACGCTACAACGTGACTTGCAACGTGACCCCAAAAATCTTCTAAAAACAACTTAAAAATCAGATCATTTTAAACTTAGTTTTGATGCTATGTGGAGTTGCTCATGCTAAGGGTGAGCAAGCTGCCTTGGGCAAGCTGGGTGTGAGCTCCATCCCTTAGCCAAATTTTGCCTCCCGAAACTTTGAAAGGGCTTGAGTCGTTCTCATTTCAAAGTGCTAGGTCGAAATTAGTGGTGTTTCAGATCTCACTTTCTATACCCATCTTGAACCCATGTATTCACTGTTGGGAAACCAAGCACTATACTACTGGGCATTTCAAGCAATAACACTACTGGTATTACTAAGGGAATACGTGTTATGTTCGAAATGATCGTACTTATGTGTAACCTATCTTGCTTAATTTCTTCATTAACTTAATTTTTGGAAAACATTTAATAAATAACTAAAAACACTAAATGCATAAATGAAATACTTAATCTATCCAAACTACTGCAAGGTTTATTAGAAAGCTTGTCTTTATTGCTGCACACATTGTCGTGTTCAGGTACAATAATGCCCAAATAAAGATCTGTACACTCGATGACTCCTACTGTAGGCACTTAGGAGAAAAATTCTAACTTTCAAATGGAAAAATTACAAGAGCTTCACTACAACTACAATCTCTAATGCCATAAATGCACTTGGTAGACATGTATTTATAGCCAAAAATTGACACTACATTGATGGGGCCTCGTCGATACAACCAACTGAATGCAACTCATTAGTAGTGTATAATCTTTTTACATTCTTTCTTAATTTTCTCTAATTTCTTACTATTTGTCTAAATTCTTGGTGTTCTTTTAATTATTTAATATCTTCATCATCATTTGTTGTTTTCACAATTTCTTATGAATTTTCCAATCTTTAATATAATTCAAGATTTTTATACATTTTCCTAGTGCATCTTTGATTTTTTATACAAATTTTTTCATTCTTGATTTTATACAAATTTTCATCAATATTTTCCTACATTTTCTTATTCTTTTGCATCTTTGATTTTTATAAAAATTTTCCTATTCAAGATTTTCATATGTTTTCCTATTCTTATGCATAATTTTGTTGATTTTTCTAATAAAGTATCAAGTAATAAGTAAGATGTGATTGAAATAGTAAGAATTTCACTCTATGTTATCAAATCATTGAAGGACTAATTTTATATATAGTGAGATCACATCACTCACCCATTCCTTTTTAGTAATAATATGTTCTTACCATGGACATAATGATATTCTCATCATAATAAAACTAAAATAAACTTGTGATCATTATGCATTAATGAAAAGGAAAAGAGCCAAGCAGGAATGAAAAGGGTATAGCATCAAGGGGATTTATGGATTCTCCAAAGTTACTTAGTTAAGTCTTATTACACTATCAAGTTGTATCATTTACTTGTATTGCAATGCAAAATGGAAGCATGTTCCAAAATAATTTCTGCCTTGTCATGTGACTAAAATGACATGTTACCCATGCTTAAAGGTGGTCATTTGTCCAATGGTAAAGTCTCCATCAAAATCAACTACTTATTTAATAAATTTCTTTATTTTTTTTCATTGTCAAGTCATGATGTTTCTTGTAATTGTGATTATCTTATAGATGTAAGTTTTAGAATGATACTATGTGATTTCGTTGGTAAGTGGTATGGACTTTCTTTGGATCTTAGATGGATAGGATAATGATTACTTTAACTACGAACTACATAAAGAATTTATTATGTTTATGGTAAAATACATCATGTTCCATTTTCTACAATCTCTACTACGACCATTTCGCCTTCTTATTATATATAATTATAATTTGATTATCTTATGTACCATAGTGTTATTTTCTTATTAGGGTAATACTGACATGTGTGTTTTAGAAGACAAGTATGATTTACATTCAACTCCTTAAGCACCAAAAAACATTGATATGTGTAGTTATACAAGGGCATTAAGGGTAGGAGCCTAATTTAAAAAATTTTGTAGATACAATATCATATCAATGATGTCACAAGTACAATATCACACATATAAAAACTATATATATGTGTAATCATTAGAAAAAATTTCATTTCTACCACTTCATACAAGAATAGTTGATACTATTTTTCTTTTGTTAGAAAACCTTTCAAGCCCCATATCTTCCTCACCACACATTATATTTAACATGTTTCTGAATTATTTTGCTTCTAGAGCAAGCATCTTAATTGTGGAGGAGAAAATTTGCACATAATCTTGTGAATTATGTGAATTTTTTCTAACACCCAAAATATTAATTAAGGATAAGTATTATGCATGATAATTTAATTTTCATATGATCTAACCAAATAAAATTAAATTTCTCTTCAATCAACTATTGTAACATTTTTTAATAATAAATTAGGGATAGTGATAGGTTGTTTAACTTAAAATTTGTTTCCAACCACTTGGAAAATTATTGAATTAAGGATTTATTTTAAATTAGGGCTTATTCTAAATTGATGAATTTAAAAATTTGGAATCCAAATTAAAAATAAGATCAATTATGTATGATGTTTCTAAACAAAATCCAAAATCTAATGAAAGGTTATGATTTGTTAGAAATGTTTTTGAAATTTTTCGGTAATCTTGAGATTTCTTATGATTGTAAATGTCATCGAAAAGGATACCCAAAGTGGAAGAACCATCATAACCCCAAGAGAAGAGATCCAAAGGGATAGGTAGAGGACAAGGTAGAGATTAGACTCCTATAAAGAAATAGAAAGCATAATCATACTTTATTCAACGACCCACATCAGTGACAAGGAAATTAGCATAAGTAGAGGATAAAGCACTACCTATTCTAGAACAAGGACAACATCTTACACTTTTGAATGAGTTCTCATAGGCCATCCAAGAATAGTACATCATGTCCACTCTCATAATGGAATTAAACTTTGATCCATTTATGGATTTTGATTATGCAAATATACACAAACAATGTAAACATCATACTTCTAGCCTATTGATAAAATCATATAATGTGTAGGCTATGATATTGTATCTATGATATCATAGCTATGATAACAGAGCTTTGCATACATCATTGTAGATGCAATGTAGTGGGCCATGGTCATGCTTATAAATATCAATCCATTGTTGCATCAAAACAATAACTTTTTATCAACACTTAATGAAATTATTGCAATTTGTTTCCATGACTTAGACTTAGAGTTAGAGTGAATGCCCATAGTATGATGAATAATAGTTGTATGGAAAATTTATTCAAGTGGATTTTTCTTGTACCTAATTCATGAATGAAAATAAAGATCAAGATTATTTTTCATTATTGCAACAATTCACTTAGCATAATTTCTACTTTTTCATAATGTTTACTCTCCTTTAGTCAATTACATTTTCTAAGTTATTTTACATTAAAATGTGTATTAGTAACGTGGAATAAAGTATAAATTTTTGGTAACCTAGTAGAAACTTTGCTTGATTCACTCAATGATGAAGTTACTTGATAATCCTAGTAACAGTTGCATTAGTCCAAGACATGTATGGAAAACTAGGAATAGATACTTATCACCAACAAGATAGAATAGCTTTATATCTTCATTACACTTAGACTTAGAACTTATAATCATCTTTATGATGTTGGCACTTAGCACATTCAAAAACAAACAACATCAATACATTATATGCCTTAGTAACAATTAAACCATATGATTTGCACATCGCTAACTATAGGTGGGAAGACAATGATCACAAACTTAATATCAACTATTAGTATACCTATATTGTCCATCTATGGATTATGATTTGGTCATGTATGAATACTTGTAACTTATATGGTTGAGTGTTGCAATACCTACCCACTTATCATTGGTATCGTTACTTGGGATGTGTCAATGTTTGGTAGTTAGTTGATTTTACAAAGCTTGTTGTGTCAAGCACCACAAAGTATATTTCTCACTCTTAGAATAAATTTTCAAACGTATACACTTAAGTGTCAAACACTTAACATATCATCTATAACTAAAGAAAAATTTCCACTTGCTATAGGATTTCATGAAATTCATAACAATGATTCCAATAAAGAAAATTGAAGTACACTAATGTAACCAAAGATCTCTTATGCTTATACTAATTCTTATTATCATGATTTTACATTTCTTTTTCACCAGGATGAACAACTCAGATGGAGAGATCTACAGGATAGCATTGTCTTGCCACATGAATGTTTAGCACCATCAATGCTTCAACCAATAATTTTGAGGTCAAACATTGATCATGTGCAGGATGGCTATCAAGTTACCAAAAACATGATTGGGCCATACTAGCCAATGAAAGATTAGGCAAGAAGGGATACCATCATGGAGGTAAGGTATGAACATAACAGAGGAAAGAAGACATTTGAAATAGTTATCCTAGAAGAAAGATAAGATGTTATATTCCAAATTGAATAATTTTATCAAAATCATGGATCTCATTCCCAAATATTAATCATCCATATTGAAGATCCAATTAAAATAAAACCATATTCAACTCTTGCAGAACCATTTAGAAGAAATAAGGAGGACTCTAGACTTAGGAGGAATTCAAGGTCTAAAACCTCCAATGAATTCAAAAGAGCCAAATCAAGGAGTCATAGAAGGAGAACGAGCTACCACCATTCTCCAATTGCTTCATCTTCTTCCTCACATTCATCTACAAACTCTAACAAGACAGAACAAAGATTGAGGAATCATGATGGAGAAGGAAAGACCATGAGAGACATATGCATAGAAGAAGGCATCCTGATGAAGAGAAAGATAACCATGATGAAAGAGGAGAAATAATTAGACATGAGGAAAGATAGCATCATAAGCATTAGAGGGATCATCACTACAAGAGATCTTAGGAACTTGAAGACTATGAAGAATCCTTGTTGGTCACTCAAAATATGATCAACATTAGGGAAGCTATGTACATTCCTACTAGGCACATAAGGGATAGTTACATCAAGTGACTATACATGAATAATATTCCAAAATTTGAAGGTGGATACAATGTAGATTCCCAAGGCTTCCATGATGCTTGTGCCCTACAAAATATAAAAAATGATTGGTAGAAGTGGAAGTTGTTTTGTAGAACACTCATAAAGGAAACGAAAATCTAGTATATATCCTTAAAACTAGAATCAATTCGAAGATGGAATATTATGTTAAAAATATTCAATGAAAAATATCAAATTTACTCCACAGTGTTAAATGTGAAAAAATAAATTTAAGGATGGAAATAAGGGACACATGAATCCATTGATGTAGCAATGATTAGGTATTATTCTTTATTACATAGATGCCCAAGTCATTAATTTTTTCAAAGGGAAAAACTATAACATATCATCAATGGGATAAGGAACAAAAAACAAAAGAAATCCTTGGGGTATATTCCAAAGGTAGATTATCTGAAATGATAGCTCATCAAATGCAAAGACTCATAGACCACGTTGGGAAAGAGGAAGAAGAGCTAAAGGGAATTAGTAGAAGAATATAATAGAGATCCAACAATAAGAAAAAGGAATATGAGAATATGTGAGTTACAAGAAGAGGAAACTTTAGAAGATATGATCTACTAAAAGACTCTATTGATCTAGAAATCAATCAATGATATTGTAAACAAGGTAGATAAAAAATGAAATTATGTAGATGAGAAGTTTGCCACAACACTGAAGATAGTAGAGGAAAGGACTAAACAAGCCTTAAATAGAAATAAAAATAAGAAGAAAAAAAGATAATGGATATTAAAGCTACAAGCACAAAGAAAAGGTTGTTGCAGTGGAGGAAGTAACAGACTCTAATTCAGAAGATGAAGAAGGGTGTAAGATATGCTAATATGAATATCCTAAGGGATTTTGCCCTATTATGGCCCACTTATTAGAGTTCAACGCATATGTACTAAATCCAAAGTTTGTCAAGAAACAAATGCCTAGATGATTATCTTATCCACAACATAGCTTCGAATAGCCTTACTAGAAAACATACTAAGTGGGGCTTATCCTTAACTGCAAAAGTAATACTAGTAGCAGTGGCAACACCCATAAGTATGGGAAATGTCATCATCAAGGCAACAACATCCATACAGGTAGCTTAATCTCTATGGATACTACATCCAACACCTAATCTCTCCTGGGAACACCTCTATCTATACTTCCTCTCCCTACTATCCACAAAAATACCATAGATCCACTACATCATGCATGGATCCAAATTCTTACATACCATAACTAGAAGTTGGGTCATCATTCCAAGCTCCCAATACATTACCACTGGTACAACTACTAGCCATGCAAAGAGAACTACCACTACAGTGATAGTAAAAGAGTGCTACTAGGGCAATCACCACACAAGAGGATGTTGTGGCGAGCAAACTAAGATCTAGAAAATACCCCTTATTTAGGGAAATCCCATAAAAGGTTTGAAGGATGGAGACTTCATCTAACTCTATTCTGTCCACATATAATCCTCTAGGAAATACTATCTTCCAACATCTATAGAAATGAATTTAACAATTTTCTTGCTCACATAAATAGTAACATACTAGATCAAAATAGGAGCACTTCCCAAGAAGAAAACAAATCTAAGAAGTCCCCTAGTCTACCTCTAAACAATAGGATACAAACCATGCAAAGATATATTAGATTTTGGGTTAGAAGTGCATCTTATCTTGAAAAATATATATAAGGAGTGAGATTTTTCTTCGCTAAAGAATAGTAAAATCTCATTAGAACTAGTTGATCAGTCAATTTTTATTCCACTTGGGCAAGTGAAATATGTAATCAATAAAATAAGTGGCTAGTCCTATTTTGCTGATTTTTAGGTCATACATGTGAAAAAGAATAAAGGGGAATTCCATATAATTATGGAAATATCACTACTTAGCATTGTAGATGCTAAGCTTGGAATCAGAGAGTTGTCCTTGGAAATTTTGAAGGATGTTGAAGTTGGAATTATTCATAGATATAGAGTTCCATGTATTGCATACAACAATAACAGGTGCAATTGTATGCAACAGACTTGGGCAGCAAAACATGATGTCATCACAACATGTAATAGATGTGTTGAAGACATGTGTGTACTATATGTAACAACCACTAGACAAGAAGTCACTAAAAGATAATTAGAGTCTAATATATGCATGGAACCCATGAACAAGGTCACGAGTGCCTATGTTATAGAAATATATAAGTTAGAATAATTATGAAAACAACCTCCTTACATGAAAACACAAGAAGAAGAAGATATTGAATGGGGAAAGTTAGAGATACTCAAAATATATGAATGAGAAATACTAGAACTAAAGGTCCTACCTAATGCACTAGAATATGCTTTTGGAAACAATAAAAAACTGGTAATCATAAATGTCAATCTTGATAAAAAACAAAAGAGAAAATTATTAGAAGTGGTGAGCTAATGGCCAATTTCATTTACATGGTCCTATGATGAGATCATGAGCATTGATTTACACATCTATCAACATCTAATCTACACAAACCTAGCCATTAAAGCACACCACTAACCTCAAAGAAGATTGAACCCCAAAGTTAAAAAAGCTATCATACAAGAGTTGGAAAAACTATTAAAGGAAAGATTCATCTATTCAATTGTAGATAGTTAATAGGTAAGCCCATTAGTTATTGTTACAAAGAAAGATGGCAAGTGGAGAGTCTTTATTAATTTTTTATTATTAAACATGGTGATATTTAAAGATCATTTCCCTTTGTCATTTATTGATGAAGTCCTAGACACCATTGTGGGACATTGTACTATAGCTTCCTAGATGGAAATAATGGATATAATCAAATCTATATCACACTGGAAGATTAGGAGAAGGCAACGTTCACTAGTCCATGGGGAACATTTGCATATAATAAAATGTCCTTTGGCCTATGTAATGCTACTGCCACTTTTCAATGACTTGCACTTAGCATCTTTCAAAAGAAGATTGGTAATGGAGTTGAAGTACTTATAGATAAATTTTCCACATATTGGCTTGACTTCAAACAAGCCATGAATCTTTTAGAGTAAGTCTTGAAAATATGTGTTGAAACTAATTTAAAGCTCAATTGGAAAAAGAGCCACTTAATGATTCAAGATGATATAATTCTAGGACATAAGGTATTTCATAAAGGAATTAAGGTAGATTTAGAAAATATCAAACTTATTCAAAACATAATTTAAAATCCACAAATAATTAAAGATGTTAGATCATTTCCTAGCCATACAAGACACTATACGAGATTCATTAAAAATTTCTCAAAATATGCAAAATTGCTAGTTGAACTAACAAGGAAGGATGCACCATTTCAATGGCTAAAACAATATGAGAAAGCATTCAAGACTTTAAAATAGAAACTAATCAAGATACTAATTCTCTGAGCTCTAAATTGGTCCAAGCCTTTCCACATTATGAAAAATGCTTCTAACTACACATTAGAAGTAGTGTTGACTAAACTTAACAATCAGAAATAACCTTATTACATACACTGCATGAATTGAGGCATCACCAAGGCATAACTTAATTATACAACTATAGAAAAGGAACTTATGGTTGTGGTATACCTACTTTAAAAATTAATGCATTAGGTGCTTAGGTACTCCATCTATGTCCATACCAATCATAGTGCCATCAAGTTTCTAATAAATAAACCAATGGTAGATCCAAGAGTAATAAGATGGCTCATCATATTACAAGAATTTAACATCATGATGATTGATAAGAAATGAATTGAAAATTTTGTGATTAATCATCTATTAAGATTAAGATAGAAATCTTAAAAAATGAACAACCATTGTCAGACTAATTTCCCAACAAAGATTTATTCACAAAGATAACAATGGTTGTAGACTTAATAGTGAAGTCATGGATCACTAATTACATGAAATATATTACCACATAAGAACTTCTTATTGAATGAGATAAGAAGAATAAAGAATAGTTTCTCCATAGGGTAAAAAGGTATATGAAAATTAATGAAAACCTTTACAAGATATGTTTTGATGAATTGATAAGATGATGTATTTTGAAAGAAAATCACCAAGAGTCCTGCAAGATGTGCATAAAGGACCATGTGATGGTTACTATGTGGGATGGTGTACAACACTAAAACTAATGATGGCATGCTACTTCTAGCCTATAATATTTAGGGACACACATCAATTCATTATGAAAGATGTCAAAGATTTGAAGGGACTGACTTCCAAAAACGAAGGATCACAATAGTAGATACAACCATTAAAACCTTTTGATGTTTGAGGAATTGATTTTATGGGACCCATTACATTGATGTTGAATGAAAATTTTTACATTATAGTGACTGTTGATTACTACACCAAGTGGGTATAAGTAGCTTTAGTTAAGCATTGCATGGCTATAATAGCTAAAAAATTCTTTCAACAACATGTGGGGAATTGATTTGGAGTATCACACATGCTAATATCAGAAAACAGGACTCATTTCACTAGATCTACATTTAAGAATCTAATGCAACAACTTGGGGTCAACAAAAAATTAAACTACACCTTATCACCCCCAAGCGAATGATCAAGCTAAAGTCACTAATGGAGAAATCATAAGAATATTAACTAGAATTGTTAGTTGATATAGAAATAACTAGAGCACTAAACTTAATAATTCTCTATGGGGATATAAATCAATCCTATAGTATATTTACCATATGAGTTAATTTACCTAAACCTATACCTAATACTCTACCTATACCTATAGGATTGATTTATAGCTATAGGTAGAGTATCCTTGACCTAGACCTAAACTTAGCTCAAAAAGAACGATTAATGAATATTAATCTCTTTGATGAAAATTGACTAATAGCTAAAATGAGTAATGAAACTCATAAAAAATTATTTCAAATGTAGACATGATGCAAGATTAAACAAGTATCCATCAAGCCTAGTGATAAAATCCTTTATTATAATCCTAATCATATTTCACAAAAGACTAAGTTTCAAGTCTTATGGGAAAGATCTTATGTAATTAACTCTACATACTAATCAAATGTAATGAAAATATATCACTTGATGAACCAAAAGAAACTTCTTCTTATCAATATTCAACGTGTGAATCCATTCTATGACTTTCCCTACTCCTCTAAAGAATCTACCTTGCATGCTAAACTGTTCATCGTCCATTTAATCATCTAAGTCTCTACTCTTGATGGTAGCTATGGGGGTATCAAGCTTGACACTTAGGCACCAAAACTTATTTTTATATATTTTTCAAACTTTTCACATTTCTTACCAATATTTACATTCTTTAATATCTTTCCCAGTATTTTATACTTTTTCCATTTCTTAAACATTTTTCATTCTTTAATATCTTTGAAATTCTTTATACATTTTTCCTTTTTTACCTATTTTTGGTTCTTTATTAATTTTTACTATTTTTCATTTACATATTTTTATTGATTTTTTTACTCAAGTGTAAAGGAATAAAACAAGAAGTAGTCAAAACAATGAGAATTTCACCCTTTGTTATCAAATCATTGAAAAACTAATTATATGTATAGTGAGACCACATCATCCATCCACTCATTTCCAATAATAAGAGGTTCTTACCATGAACATAATGACATTCATTTCATAATAAAACTAAAATAAACCAATGATCATTATGCTTGTATGGAAGAGTAAAGGACCAAGTGGGAATGAATAGAGTGTGACATCAAGGGATTTGTGGATTCTCTAAGACTATTACTATAAGTCTTATCCTACTATCAAGTTGTATTATTTAGTTGATTTCTAAGGAAAAATGAAAGTATGTTCTAAGATAAGTACTCTGGTAAGGTTAACACAGTAATGATATAATAAATACACATAATAAAATTTCTATGGGTTCCATTGGAAAGACATTTTACCCATGCTTGAAGGTAGGTGATTTCTTAGAAATCTCAAGTTTTCTTGGACTCACATTGATTACATGGCTATAAATATATGTTACCCATGCCTAAATGCACTCCTCTATCCAATGGCCAAGGCTCCCTTAAAAATAAACTATGTTGTTAATAAATTGCTTCCTTGTACTTCATTATCAAGTGTTAATATTCCTTACAATGGTGATAGTCTTATAGTTGTTATTTTTAAGATGATACAATACAATGTCACTGGTAAGTGGTATGGACTTGGTTTGAATCTTGGACGGAAGGGTTAATGATCATTCTAACCACACATTACACATAGAACTCATTATCCCAATGGTAAGGCACCTTATGCCACATTTTCTACAATCCCTACTACTACCATTCCATCTCACTACTATATATAATAATAATTTAATGATTTTTTATATTATAGTATTATTTTCTTACTAAGAAAATACTAACATGTGTATTTTTTGAAGATAGGTATGTTTTACATTCAACTACTTGAGTTCCTACAAACACTTATAGGTGTGGTTTTACAAAGGCACTAAAGGCTAGAGCCTATGTGTGGGAGGATCCACTTTTATAACACTTATGCTTCATACTTGATGATCAATCCCACATCATCTTGTGTGTCTAGAACACTTACATGACCATTGTTATTTTCTTACATACTCATCTTCATTCATAAACTTAGCAATTTTCACCAAACATCTCCTCAAAAGCTTAATTAACCTACCTTGCCTAAACTCCTCCTTTCACATAATTTTAATAAAAAAATATTATATTCTAGCCATAAACTATGATTAAGAACCCTACTTTTTCTATACCTTCCAAAATAACCAATTTATCTAATTTTTCCATTAAAAATTACACAAAATCTTGAAAAATTCAAGGGTGATATTGTAAATGCAATGTATTAACCCCTACAATATTGCATTCATGATGTTGTATCTACGATGTATCACTTATAAAACCTATATATGTGCATGAGGTGTTAGAAAAGTTTTCATTTTGTCATTTCACACGTAGGAAGTTCATGTTGTTTCTCTGACCCTCAAACTTCCAAGAGCCATATCTTCCTTGTTGCAACTCTAATTTGAGCCATTATCATTTCTTTTTGCTCACAAAGTAATTGACTTAGTAGTGGAAAAAAGTACTACATGTAGTTTGTGTGAGTTGCATCCAATTCTTCTAATGCTTAGAAGAGTAAAGTAAGGATAAGAACAATAAGAAAAGACCATATTTTAACCTTAAAGAGGCTTATAAACTTAATGATTCTTTCTAAATAATAATTCAAACATACTTTAAACACAAAATTAATGATTGTGATAGGTCATAGAGGATAAATTTCTTTGTAAATATCAAAAGATTCTTCAATTAAGATTTTTTCTTGTAGAAGGATTTATCCAAGTTACAAATTTTTTGTAACTCTGTAATCCCAATTAGAAATGAAGTTAATACCAAGGAATGATTTTGATCAAACCCAAGAATTTAAGGATTATGAATCATTAAAGAATTTTTCTCAGTTTGTTGGGTAAAATTAAAATTATTCATGATTGTAGATGCCTCCCAAGAGACTTGAAGTGGAGGGACCATCATAACCAAGGGAGAATCAGCCCAAGGGAAGAGGTAAAGGACCAATAGGAGAAAAAACTCCTCCTACGAAGCATGAGACCTAGAACTACAACATCCATAAACTCACACCTACAATAGGGAAATCTGTGTAGGCAAAGGCTAATGCCCCCCTTGTTCCTAGGCAAGAACAATGCCTTACACTCTCCAAACAGTGTCTTCAAGCTATCCAAGAAAAGTTCATTATGTTCACTATATAGTGGAATTGAATTTTGGACCATTCATGGAGTATGCTCCTAATGAGACTTACGAGTAGCTACAAGCCTTTCTTCTATGGCCTACTATCTCAAGTAATAGTGAACGATACTTGGTAGAAGTCTACTAATTCTAGAAGAACCAACTTGATGATGCTACGATAAAAGTAGAGGGGATCACAATGTCATACTTCAACTGAAGCAATAGCTAGGGCACTAACATCAGATACAACATTGCTCAAATATCTACTAGGTCCAACACAAAGTCAAGAAAATTATGGTTACAAAGGACCTATGAAATAGATGAAAAAAATATAGTGGATTATCTATAGCCAAAGAGATTTACTTCAAAATTAGGACATATCATCTATTCTCAATAAAAATATTGAATAGAATTTCTGCCTACGATACCAGAGAAAGTGCCATCTTGATTAGCAAATTTCATACCAACATAGTGATGTTGCCTACTTCTAGTGCAAAAAGGGAAAGGTTATACTAGCAAGGTTATCCTTCCTTCTAGCATCAGCTAAAGCTATTGTGGTAGAATTGTGGATGACTCTACCATAGGACAACTTTTTGATTAAACTTATTTTAGGTGGTTGTTGTTCTTTGGTACCACCAAGACACAGATGCTCCCAAGTAGCCTTTCCTGGTAAATGAGCTTATGTACCTAATTGTATATAACTTTGAAAACCTATTTAAGAGATAAGAAATTAATTTAAGGAATTTACTATTTTTTAATAGAATTAATCATCTATTTCTTTCAGCTATCTCTTACCATAAATCAAGAAATTAAATAGCTCTCCTACAAGTATAGTCTTGAATATTGCAACTGTTGCAAATGAAAAAATCAATTGCTAGAAAGTTGAGAGATTCAGTGTAGTAGCCTCAACCCATGGATCCCAAGGGCCTCTGCAAAAAATGAGATCTAGGATGCCTTGGATGGTTCAATAGATCACCTAGGAACTCATGGAATACAAAACAGGTTTCGTGTTGAAAGATGGCTTTGAATGCAATCAAAAACATAAATGGATAGAATACTGAACATGGAAAGGGAAAATAGAATCATAGTTATAAAATATGAATGTAGAAATTGAAATGGAAACTACACTTGCACAACATGAAACAAAAAATTTATAAAAGAATGTGATTTCACAGTGTACAAGTTTGTGCCAAAAGACATAAGAAGCTACTGGTCGAAGCTTGGAGTCCATTGGAGAGAGATGAAGGATACCTCCATGATCTAGTCACTTCTTAGTTTTAGCTTGCTATAGCTTCCTGTTAGTTTCTACCAAATGTGCTACATGCAAATGGAATTAGTGTTGCATGTTTAGGGCAATGGAAACTACATGGGAGTCTCTATGCCTAGCGTAATCCCAATTTCTACCACCAAACAGCACTAATAAGCAAAAATGTAACAATTGCAATGGGCTTTGGTGGATGCCAATGGAGATGGAAATGAGGAAGGGCTTACAATTTTAGTAGCAATGGTAGTTACATGGAGGTGTGCACGTCTAGCATAGTACTAGTTTTTGCTACTAGAAATGTAACCAGGTTGCTAGTGGGCTTGATGGAAAATGGAAATGGTTTTGAAAATGGAAAATAGTGTTACCATCAAAGTGGTGTTGAAAATGCCAAGTCTTGTGAATACCAAGTGTTTTGGATTATTGTGTATGATCTCAAAATTTCAAAATCTAGAACCTCTATGTCATGCCCATGTCAAAAATTTAGAACCTAGAAATTATGTTAATGTTGGCTTTTTATAGGTTACGATTGTTATTTTTAGGACTACCATTAATTGTTGACAAACTGGCATTGATTGTGGATTCATAACAATTACTACTATCAACATAGTTAACCAACTATTGCCAATGTAGTCAACCAACTACTACAAGCATAGTCATCCAACTACTACCAGCGTAGTTAGTCCAAGTGCTACCAACATAGTCATCCAACTATGACCAACGTAGTTAGTCCAACTACTACTAGCATAGTCAACCAACTACTACTAGCGTACTTGCTATTTTTCATAAGTTTGGAATCGACTATACTCACAAAACCCATCCATTTACTATAAATAGTAAATAGGATTTTATGGCTACACTAAAGACTTTCAGAAATAGGAATGGAGAAGTATTGGGAAATAGAAAGATAGATGGAAACTGTGGAAATGGTGAAACCTGCTAGAAATCCCATGCCTAGTGAAGACTGATGTCTAGTCATTGTTGTCTAGGGATGCATATGCTAGCTATTATCAGAAAACTGGCCATCCCAACAATGTCAATGTTTCATCTCTACCTAGTCCTAGTGATGGTGACTACACTGACTACTATGGCTACTATAGCTACTGTGGCTACTGTAGCTACTATGACTACTTTAGTTACTGAGCCTACTAAAGCTGGCTCTAGTGTACTTGGGGCTATACTACTACAAAAACTCATGAAAATGCCATTTTTTAGTAGTTTTACAGGCATTTTTGGCCTTCCCAAGCCTAGATATGGACATGGGGTACCTATGTTTAGTTGGGAAATGAGACAATAATAATTTTTGAAGCATTTTTCAAACCCAAAATGTTGAAATATGCAAGATTGTAGCTTATGTACTCCATATCTTACATTTACAATGAAACTTTTTCTCAAGCTGAAAAGTAGGATTTCCAACATGAATTTTGGTGGTGCTTCATTGGTTCCTTTTTGTTGATGTTTAGAGGATTGACATGAGAGACATCAACAGAGAATACAAAACACCACTACAGGTCCATCACCAATTTCTTTTCACTTGATTCAATAGTATTGAACTATCCTCAAGAGTGCTCATGATGATGGAGTGAGGCTATGATGACATGGTAATGAGGTCATGAAGACATGGTCATGAGGAATAATAAATATCGATCAAATGGTGTGGCTCACCTAGCAAATGCATTTGAGAAATCAACACTTTTCTTAGACTAATTTTGATGTGGTTTTCCTATTGAGTGAGGTGTGTTACACAAAACAATCGTGGAGTTTTCCCATTGAATGAGTGTTAAGCTTAATGGACTTAGTGTTGTCCCATTAAATGAGATGTGTTATATTTAAGTGGACTTGAGGCTTCCCCATGAAATGAGGTGTGTCATGCTTGATGGACTTAATGTTTTCCCACCAAATGAGATGTGTTACATTCAAGTGGACTTGTGGTGTAGCATAATGAAGGGATGTGGCATGGCCATGATTTATAAGTATTAGCATAGGTCAACATTGTTGCTTAAGGTATGAAAGGTTGTACCTAGGCTATGGGGTTGGGCTTAAAGGGAAATGATGTGGAATAAGCACTCTTAGTACAAACTCATTGATTCTTGTGCATGAAGGTCATGTGATGACTTGTTGGTATGATGAGTTGTACCATTGTGATGGCTCTAAGATTCATCCTACAAACATAAATCCAAGAGGACCAGAAAACCAGAGAGATAAATCATGTTGTTACAATAGGATACATTAGGCCATGAAGGATGGTTTAAAAAATCTAGCTACCCAAGGTCACATGCTACTAGTTGAAGGCCCTAGTAGGTTGCATTGTTGATTTGAGGACTCATTAGGCTATGGTGCTAGTTTAACATCATAGAGGACCATGGGGATCAAGCTCACTTGATGATGATTTGTAGCTGCTACAGGCTACATGTAGTATGGTTTGAGATAGGAATGATTAACTAGATTGACCAACTCATTTCCATATATGTCTACTATTCTAAATGCATTATTACCATAGGCTTTAGTAACCAAGAAAGGCCCTTCCTAGTTGGCTAAGAATTTATCTATGTGCTCATGGATAGCCTTGAGGACTAGGTCACCTTCCTTGATCTTACACATCATCAAGTTATGGTGGTATTTCCTCCTCTACTTCTCTTGATAGTGTTCGATGTGAGCAAGTGCTTGCATACGTTGCTCCTCCACTGAGTCTAGGATTTCTATCAATAGCTTTTTGTTTTTCTCATCATCGATGAAGTTAGTTAAGGGTACTTAGAGTGATGATACCTGCAATTCAAAAGGTAAAACAACTTTAGAACCATAAACAAGGATATAAGGGACCATGTTCATTGTGGTATGGTATGTTGTTTTGTAAGCCCAAAGTGCATGAACCAACCATTCATGCCATTTGCACTTGCTATTATTGAGCATCTTTTAAAGCAAGTTAATGATGACCTTGTTACTTAGCTAGCTTGTTCACTGGCTTGAGGGTAATAAGGCAAGGATAAAGAATGCTTAATGCCGAAGAAATATTTGGTTTCTTAGCTACTAAATTGTGGTCCATTTTCTATAACTATGGTCATGGGTATGCCAAAATAGGCTACAATGTTATCTAGGGTAAATTTACAGACTTGTTTAGATGTCGTCTTTCTCAAGGAAATAACTTCAACCCATTTAGTAAAGTATTCAGTTGTGATGATGATGAAGTTATGCCTAGCTGAAGATTTAGGTGTTATAGGCCTAATGATATCCAACCCCCATCATTGAAATGGCCAAGTCATTTGAGTGGTATGTAACTTATTTGGTGGTACATGTATAAGGTTGTTATGTTGTTGGCATGTGTCACAACGTTTAACCTTCTACATGCAGTTATTTTCCATATGGGACCAATAGTAGCCTAATCGTCTAATCTTACCAATCATAGCTCTAGGTCCTATAAGTTCCTTACAATCACCTTTGTGAATCTCCTCTAGGACTATTCTGGCTTCATTTTTACCTAGGAACTTTAGGAGTATGCCATCATAGGATTGTCGACATAATGTGTTGTCACTTATGATGACATACTACTTCAATCATTTGTATACAACATCCTTTTAAGTAGCAATTAGGGCTCTTGAAGACTCACAATGCATAAGATAATAGTTTATATTATTATACCACTCTCTTATAGGAGCAATATGAACTATTGCCACAAGGTTATCCTCATTTCTTTGCATGATGGGGATAGCAGAGTCCACAGTTAAGATCGAAAACTTACTAAACACATCAAGTATAACATTGAGGGCTAGCATTATGATGGTGTCAGCTATAGCATTTTTGTTTTGAGGTATTTTTTGAATATCTACATTTGTAAAATGTTGTAAGAGTTACTTTTCTAAGTCACAATAATTTTGTAAATATTTGGCTTTGCACATGTAAACCTTGGTTACTTGGTTAACCACAAGTTGTGAATCACATCTGACTATCAAATGTTTAATTCCTAGGTCACAAACTACCATCATTTCCCTTATCAAATCCTCATACTCTGCTATGTTATTAGTGCATGAAAACTCAAAATGATAGGTGAATGGTTGGATTTCACCATATGGAAATGTTATGATAACAATGGCACTAGCCCCATGGGTAGTTGAAACTCTATCAAAGTACATGACTTCTTGATAACCATTGGATACTTGGCTAACAGTGTTGACATTTTCATCTATAAAATTAGGATCTATCATTCCTTGGTTCTTAATAGGTGAAATAGTGATTTGTACAATATAGCTTGACCTTTCATTGAAGATTGAGAGACATAATGAAGGTTGAACTCTGTGGTTATCGCTTTCCACTAGGCTATTTAGCCACTTTCATAGATTTTGGTCATTATGGCTCTAAGTATGTTGTCCTTTCAAAAGACATTGACTTGGATTCTAAAGAGGTAATCTCTTCACTTCTTTAGTGAGAAGACTAGCGCTAAATAGTACTTATCTACTTTAGAATATTTTTTCTTATGGGCAACTAATGCATGGCTAAGGTAATATACTAGTATCTTTACTTCATCATCATGTTTTTGAGAAAGTAGAGAAGCGATGGATGTGTTAGAGATGGAAAGGTTAATGTAAAATGGTGTAACCTATTGTGCAGAATAGATTTTTGGTAGTTGTGCCAATTCTCTCTTAAGGTTTTCAAAGGCCTCTTAGCATTGAGCCGTCCACTCATAATGAACCCCTTTATTAATAAGTGTTGCATGGGTTGTAACTTATCTATGAGCCTAGCGATAAACCTACAAATGAATGGCAATCTACCTTGTAGTCCTTGAAGTTCCTTAAGGTTGGTAGGTGCTACTAATTGGATATGACCTTAACCTTATCAAGATCGACATGAATCCCAGCTTTAGATACTACAAAGCTAGGCATCTTACCAATCTTGACACTGAAGACACACTTCTTGGAGGTCATCCTAAGGTTGTACTTGAGGCACCATTTAAGCACAAGGTCTAGGTCATTAGCATGGTCATTGGCCACCTTTGAATTGATAGCTATATCATCTACATAATCATTGAGAAAACCTAACATGTAAGGTTGATTGGCCACCATGGACTTGATGTACATCATAGCCTTTTCATAGGTTGTTCCTACATTCTTAAGGTTGAAGGCATCATGGTATAACAAAAGGTACCCAAGGGATCATGAAGATTGTACGTAGCTGATGATTTGGGTTGATCCTAATCTGGTTGTATCTTGAGAACCCATCCATAAAGGATAACAAGGAATGTCTAGTTATAGTATCAATGGGTTGATCAATACTAGCAAAGGAAAATCATCCTTGATTGTTACCTTATTTAGATCTCAAAAATTGATGTAAATATAGATACTTCCATTTTTCTTAGGGACTACCACAATGTTAGACACCCAATTTGCAAACTCAATAACTCTAATGAAACTAGCTTGGTAGAGTTTGGTAATTTCATTAAGAAGTACCAAGGCCAAATCAGGTCTAATCTTACACACTTTATACTTAATTAGTTTAATGATAGGATCAAGTATGATGTTGTGTTGGACTAGATGTGGATCTAAGCCTAGCATATCTTCATATGACCAAATAAAGGCTTTAATGTTGTCTTGTAGGACCTTGGTGATGTCTTAAGCCTATTGAGGCTCCAGTGAGGAACTTAGTTTGAGGGTTTTCTCCTCATCACTATGTGTTGTGATATGAATCTTCAGTTTTGTCACCATCCTCTAGATCAAGGGTTTTAACTAGGTTTTCAAGCCACTTTAGAGGTTTTCAATTAAGGTCATGTAGTTGGCAAGGCTCTCATGTTCAAGGTCTATACAACCAAGATGAATGCATTGTTCAACATCACCATGAGGCCCACTCAAGCTCAAAGGTAAGCCAATTTGCTTCTAAGTATCTATACTTCAATCCTACACATCAGCCATAAGCACATTAAGGGGCACCTAGGTAAAGATGGGTAATCCATGCTAAAATGATATAAAAAATTTTGGTAAACATGTAAACATATGTTATTTCAATGAAAAACTAAAGTGCAAAAAAGGTCAACTAAGGCTATAAGAGATAGATATTGCTTAATGGGATTAAACAAAGGCTATAAAGTTAATCAATGGACATGAAAGAGAAAATAAGATGAACATGAAAAAGCATGAAATTATATAGAGGTTGTATAAAGTTCATTGATGAGAAAGAAGGTCAATAATGAAAAACAAGGCTAGAAAATAACATCTTATCTATGAGAATGGACTACATATGGTAGAAATTATCTTATACTAGTCAAACAAGGTTAGATTTTACTAGTTTTAGGCCTTAGCAAGCCATGATATGGGGCTATAAGGCTATTGGGAGAGCTTGGACATGTGAAGGGGGTTCTTCTTTTTGATGCAAAATTGGCACCTTTTTCTATGCCTACATTGGGCTAGCACAGTCTTGCCTACCTCTAGCATAGGTCATAGTGGACTATTGAAAGTAGGCTCACTTGTTGATGATTGTTAACTATGTGTAGTATGATTTTAGATAGGAATGATTGAATAGATTGGCTAGCTTATTCTTATTCATGTCAGCTATCTTGAATGCACCATTTTGGTAGGCTCTAGTAATAAGAAAGGATCATTCCCAATTCACCGAGAATTTATCCACATGCTTGCAGATGGCTTTGAGAACTAAGTCATCCTCCTTGATCTTATGCATGATTAAGTTATGGTGATGCTACCACTTTTTCCTATCTTAATAGTGTTAAATGTGAGCAAGCGCTTGCATAAATTGCTTCTCTATCGAGTCTAGGGCTACTATCTGCAAATCCTTGTTTTGCTCAGTATTGATGAAGTTAATCAAGGCTACTTAGAGTGAAGGCACCTACAATTCAAGAGATAAAATAGCTTTAGAACCATAAATCAAGCTATAAGGTGTTACACTAGTTACTGTGTAATACGTTGTTCTGTATGTCCACAACGCATGGACAAGCCTCTCATGCCATTTGTGATACCATTGTTGAGCATCTTTTTGAGTAAGTTGATGATGGCCTTATTGCTTACTTCTACTTGTCCATTATCTTGAGGGTAATAAGACGATGAGAAAGAATGATTAATGCCTAAGTCATGATAGAAATATTTTATTTTCTATTATGATCCATTATATGTAACTATGACCATGTGTATGCCAAAACAAGCTACAATGTTATATAGGATGAATTTGTCGACTTTCTCAGATGTAGTCTTCCTTAGGTGAATAGCCTCAACCCACTTTGTAAAGTATTCAGTCACGATTATGATGAAGCTATGCCCCATAGAAGACTTAGGTGTTATGGATCCAATGATATCCAACCCCCATCATTGAAATGGCCATGTAATTTGAGTGGTATGCAACTCAATTGGTGGTACATGTATAAGGTTTCTATATCATTGGCATGTGTCACATCGTTTAACCTTCTATAGGTAGTCATTTTTCATATGGGGCCAATAGTAGCCTAACCATCTAATCTTAGCAACCATAGCTCTTAGTCCTATATGTCCTCCATAAACACCCTTGTGAACTTTCTCTAGGATTGTTCTAGCTTCAATTTTACCTAAGCATTTTAGGAGTATGCCATCATAGGATCATCAACATTATCACCTATGATGAAATATTGCTTCGATTGCTTGTGTACAACATCCTTTTGAGTAGTAGTCAAGCCTTCTGAGGATTCATCATGCGTAAGGTAAAATTTGATATCGTCGTATCATTCTTTGGGAGGAGCAATATGAATGATGCCCACAAAGGTATCCTCAGTGTTCTATGTAATAGGAGTAGCATAATTCATAGTTAAAGTGGATAACTTACTTAACACCTCTAATGTCACACTACAGGCTAGGGTTGCAGTGGCATCAGCTATGGAATTCTCATTTTAGGGTATGTGTTGGATATCAATGTTTGTAAATTACTATAAAAATTGCTTCCCTAGGTCATAGGATGGTTGTAAGTATTTGGTTTTACACATGTACACCTCAATTACTTAGTTAACCATAATTTTTGAATTACCTTTGATCATTAAGCATCTAATTTCTAGGTCACGGGCTACCATCATTCCTCTAATCAAGCCCTCATACTCTACTATGTTATTGGTACATGGGAACTCAAAACAGTAAGTGAAGGATCAGATCTCACTATATGAGAATGTTATGATGGCAGTAGCACTGGCCCCATGGGTAGTTGAAGCTCCATCAAAGTGCATGATCGCCTCATAATCCTCAAGTACTTGGCTAACTACATTAATATGATCATCAAGGAACTTAGGATCTATGGTTGCTTGGTCATTAATAGGTGATATTGTGAGTTGTACAATTATAGCTTGACCTTTTGTTGAGGATTGAAAGATGTAATGAAGGTCAAACTCTATGGTTATGGCTTTTCATTAGGCTATACAGCTACTTTCATAAATGTTAGTCATTATCGCTCTAAGCATATTATCTTTGCAAATGATGTTGACTTGGCTTCTGCAGAGGCAGTATCTTCACTTATTTAAGGAGAAGAATAGTTCTAGACAATACTTATCCACTTCAGTATATTGGGACTTGTGAGCAACTAATGCATGGCTAACATATTATATAGGCATTTCTACTTCATCATCACATTTTTGATAAAGTAGAGAGGCAATGGATGTGTTAGAGATGGCAACATAAATGTAGAACATTTTACCCTCTTGTGGAGGATAAACTATCTGTAGTTGTGCCAAATCTTACTTTAGGTCATCAAAGGCTTCTTAGCATTGAGCCATCCACTTTTAGTGAACTTTTTTCATAAGCAAGTGTTGCATGGACCGTAACTTATCCATAAGCCTAGTGATACACCTACAAATAAAATATAATCTACCTTGTAATCCTCAAATCTCCTTAAGGTTGGTAGCTGCTACTAATTTTGATATGGCCTTAACCTTATCAGGATCGACACATATCCTTGCTTTAGAGACTATAAAGCCAAGTATCTTGCTAGTCTTAACACTGAAGATACATTTCTTGGGATTGAGCCTAAGCTTGTATTTGAGCCATCATTTAAGCACAAGGTCTAGGTCATTAGCATGATCATTGGCCACTTTGTACTTAATGGCTATATCATCTACGTGATCATTAAGCAAACCTAACATGTAATCATTAAATAGATAGGTCATGGCTCATTGAATGGTTGCTCTAGTATTCTTAAGGCCGGAGGGCATCATAGTATAGCAAAAGGTACCCCATGGGGTTATAAAGGTTATGCTAAGTTGGTGCTCTAGGTTGATCCTAATTTGATTATATCCTAAGAGTCCATCCATAAAGGAAAACTAGGCATGCCTAGCCATAGCATTGATAAGTTGATCCATACTAGGCAAAGGGAAGTCATCCTTGATAGTCACTTTATTTAGGTCTCGAAATCAATGCAAATATGGATACTCCCATTTTTCTTAGGGGCTACGACGATGTTGGACACCCATTCCATGTAGTTGACAACCCTAATGAAATCAACTTGGTAGAGCTTTAAGATCTCATCGAAAACTATCAAACTTAAATCAAGTCTAATTTTGTACACTTTCTACTTAACTGGCCTAATGCTAGCATCTAGTATGATGTTGTGCTAGACTAAATGTGGGTTTAGGTCAACATATCTTCATATGACCAAGCAAAGGCCTTAATGTTGGTTTGTAGGACCTTGGTGATGTCTTGAGCATATTGAGGTTCCAATGAGGAACATAGTTGAAGGGTTTTCTCCTTACCATTGTGTGTTGTGATAGGAATCTCAACTAAAGAGTCTTAAATTATGCCTTCTACTTCTAAGTCAAGGGTTTTGACTAGGTCTTCAAGCCCTTCTAGATTTTTCTCTATTGAGGCTATATGATCAACAAGACTCTCAAGCCTAAGATCAAGGCAATCAGGGTTGATACATTGTTTAACATCACTGTGAAGTCCATGTAGATACAAAGGCAAATTGATTTGCTTCCAAGTACTCATACTTTGATCCTACATGTCAACCAAAAGCATATTAAGTGGCACCTGATAAAACTAAATAAATAATGCTAAAATGCTATAAAATCATGTAAACACATGCAAATCTAATGCAAACAAGGTCATCCAAGGCTATCAATGAGATAAGGACAATTTGACAAAGTATAATAGAGACAAAACAAAGGCCAAATAAAGATCAAGTAAGATGAAGTGTGAGAAATAAGGCTACTAACGATGAAAAAAGACAATGATTTTTCTAGTTTTAGGCTTTGGTAGGCCATGATGCCAATTTAAGACCTTAGCAAGCCATGATCCCAGTTTAACACCTTAGCAAGTCGTGATCCTAGTTTAATGTCTTAGCAATCCATGGTCACATGGTGTCAAATGGTGGTCAGGGAAGGCCAAACCCCACTATTTGATACCAATCAAAGGCTAAAGGTAAATAAGACTATACTAAGTCAAAAATAAAAAAAAAACATAAGGATATATAAGAGTTGTAAGAAGGTTATCAAGGTTGTCAATGCAACACAAGACCAAAGACAAGTTGAAACATGATGCAATAAGGCTAAATCAATCAAAATACGCTACATATGCTGGAAATTAACTAATATATGTTAAACAGGATTAAAGTCTTGCCATTTTTAGGCCTTGATAGGCCATGTTTGAGGCTAAAAGGCTATTAAGTAAGTTTGGGCATAAATCAAGGCTATTTTTGAGCTATTTGGACATGAAAATTGAGAGTTTTGAAGCTTCCACGCTAGGCCCCCTTGTTTCCATGCTATCTAGCATGGAAGAAGGCACACTTAGTGTGGAAAATAGGAAAAGTAATTTTTGGGACATCTAGAGGTCCAAAATTAAGGTTTCAGAAACTTCTCAAGGCAATGCAAGGCCAAATCCATCAAAATTGGTCACTCTAGAGATCAATAAAGGTTAAAAAGCAGGTTCTAGAGCTAAACTCCCTACCTCAATGTTAGCTAGCATGGAAGAGAGGGGGATCAATATGGAAAACCAAAATCTAGGCAAAAATAGAATCAAACATGATCAAACAGTCATCTAGAACCTAGATCTGGTAGTTGTGCATTCTCTAGCTTTGCTTTCAGGCCATTTGAGTCAGTTTGTAATGTCAAAACATGTTGAAAGTGCTTCCCCTATTCTTCAATGCTAATCATAGTATTCCCAGTGTGGAAGAATGAGGGAACATTTTTTGTGAATTTAAGATGATTTGGAAGCACATTAACTAGGTTCCTAGGCCCCTAGGGCTGTCAATCATGATTCTGCAAGTTTTTTGTTGATTTTGGACATGTTTGGAGGTCATGTAATGGCATATAAGTTCTTCTCCCCTATTTCCATGCTAGGAGAGTTACTCCAACCTAGAATATTTGTAGGAATGAGTTTTGGAGGTCAAAATGAGATCAAACAAGCACAATCTCAAGGCTACAAGGTCTTAGGCTTCTCCAGCATAGATCTTTGGCTTCTGGAAGTGTTATCTTGCCACCAAAAGTGTAAAAGTAGCTTTTCCCATATTTCCATGATACCCAACATGGAATGAACCTTCTCTAGCATGGATGGAATAAGAATCCCATATCTAGGCCAATTTGGATCATAATTGACTATGCATGTTAGCTTTCAAAGTTGCTAGGACCAAAGGCTAGAGTTTCATGTCAAAATTTAGTATCATTGAGTACTCCCAATTGTTTTTTGGGCTTCCCATTTTTTCCCATGCTAGGACTAGGATTCTTAGAGTGGAAGACTAAGGGGAACCAATTTTTGACCATTTGAAATCAATTTTCTGAGGTTTGAAGACTGTAGAGGATGCTAACAAGGTTCTAAAGTGCATGCAAGGTTATTTGATGTAATTGTGAGGTTTTTAGGAGCTTCAAATGAGTTCCTCCCTTAGTTTTCATGCTAGGCAGGATGGAGGAAGGGATCTCTAGTATGGAAGAACCATAAATCTCATATCTAAGCTAGTTTTGGCCTCAATCAATCATGCATGTATGCCTCTAGGGTTGTCGAGGTAGAGGACTAGGGTTTAGGGTCAAAATTGGTTAGTTTTGAGGTTTCCTAGATGGTTTTTAAGCTTCCCCCATATTTTCCATGCTAGGGATAGTATGCTCAATATGGAAGGCAAGGGGGAGTATCTTCTAGCTTTCTATAATCACTTTTGCAAGGTTTGAGGACTCTAGAAGATGTGAAACTAGTCTCAAGCCTCATGTATAGCTATAAGTTATTTTCTTGATGTCTTTAAAGGTCATTTTTGAGTTTTCCCAAAGTTTCCCTTTTTCTTCCATGCTGGGTAGCATGGAAGAGGGATTTCTCAATGTGGTGGAACTGAGGAACACTACTTTTTATCATTGTCTAATGTTTCTGGCCATGCATGTGGGTCTCTAAGGTTGCTAGTGTCAACTACTGATTCCCAATGTCAAATTTTGGTTTTTTTGAGGGCTATTAAGTGATTTTTGATGTTTCACCCTATTTTCCATGCTCAACATGAAATATTGGGGGAAAAGGTTTTGTGACTATCTGTGATTAATATCAGCAACTCTAAGGATCTTAGGATGTGCAAATAGGGTTCCTAAACACACATAGGGCTTTCTAGCATTCATTTAAGGTTGTTGAAGGCTATTCTAGAGTTCCCCCAAAGTTTTCCTCTTTTCTTCCATGATGGCCATTGTGAAAGAGGTGGCTCCTAGTGTGGAGAAATAAATGGACTCTACTTTTTGCTAATTTTTTTCAATTTTAACTATGCATACGTGTCCACAAGGTTACTAGTGTTGACTATTGAACCCTAGGATAGAAATCTAGTTATTTTGAGGGCTATGAGAAGGGTTTGAGGCTTTCCCTCATTCATCCACATTGGGGATATGATGCTCAACATGGATGGAACCCTCCATAGCATGGAGAATCTAAAGGGAACAATTTTAGGTCATTTTAGATGACTTTCATGAGTCTGGAGGCTTCCGGTAGGGTTGAGTTGCTTCTGGAAGTCAAACTGCATGCAAAATTCAATAATTTTGGCTTTCCCCCTTTCATCCACACTAATACTAGAATTCTTAGCATGGAGGAGGTCCTCCTTAGTGTGAAAAAACCATAGGAGGCTAATTTTTATTGATTTTTCACATTCTGTTAGCTTCCAGAGAGGCTATGAAGGTTCTAGTGTTAAGTACAAGGTGATTTGAGGTTGTTTTTTCATTTCTAAGATTCCCCACTAACTTTCCTAGTCACTCTTCTTAGTTTCCATGTTGGGAAATGTGGAAGAGATCTCCCCCAATGTGAAAGAACAATGAAAGTTATATCTAGGCTAGTTCGACACCCAATCGACCACACATGTCAGCCTCTAAGGCTTTCGGTGTCGACAATCAATACTAGATGCCAAGATTTAGTACTTTAAAGGCTCCTAAGGGCCTCATGTAGTCTCCACAATTTCTTCCATGTTGACATGATGGCCCTAGTGTGGATGAGAGGGGGATGATAGTTTTGTTCCATATTTAACTACTTTGGAACATTCAAACACTCCAAAGAATTCTGGTAGGATCTAGGGGTTACTAAGCTTTGAGAAATGGCTACTAGGTGGTCAATTCAAGAGATTTTAGTATTTTCCCTCTCCATCCAAACTAGGGATGAGATGCTCAACATGGATGAGGCTTTCCCTAGCATGAAACTACCAAATCCTAAGGTTTCAACCAGTTTCGACTACATTTGGTGAGGTTCCAGGGCTGCCAGGGGTGTTTGAAGGATTCTAGGTCATGTAAACTTGGGTTAGATGGATATTGGGAAGTAAGAATAGATGTTATGCCCTACTTCTTCCATGCTTGGCACTATTTCACCAGAAATGAAAACTATGTTATTTAGTTTTGTTCATGTCTAATCCCTTTTGGGAGCCCAAGGTTGAAAAAGATAGGTTTTGATTACAAAAAATGGTAAAATGCTTAGGTTTTGATGGTTTTAGGTAGTGGAAGGCATGTGTCCACACTGGGCATGACATCCCTAGTATGGATGTATGGGATTTAAGATTGAAATATTTACTTTAATTATCAAAAGTGGCCAAAACTTAGAGTTGATGCCATTTTTGGATAAGAGAGAAGGCATATGGTTGGAGCCCAAAATCAAAAAATTTAAAATTTTGAATTTTGAGCTTAACTTCCACCAATTTTAGTGTGGAAAAGACTTTCCCCCCTTTGGACTTCAGTGCACTTGGAATTATGGTCCACTAAATAAGCAACTGGGATTTAGAGGTGGACATTCAGGTTTTGTTTAAGTTTTTAATGCTAAATTTCACAAGTTTTCAATCACAATTATCATTCTAAAGCAACAACACATTGGGGGAGAGCTTTGGTAGAGATTTTTGTTGTAGAGAGCATCAATCTTCATCATGGAAGCCTTCCATCTTCCTTGCAATCAATGTTAAATTCCCATTCTTCTCAATTTTTAACTATTCTGAGCGTTGACCTTGCCATTATGCCACAACAACATGGAGGGAAGAGCAAAAAACCAAAGATTCAAAAGATAGAAGAGCATGCTAGGGACCTGTAAGGATTTCCTAGGCTTATTTCCATCTAGGGCTCATTCGTCGCTAGTAGTTCTAACCGTTTTTACTTTTGTTTCTAGCTATTTTTCATATATTTCTTGTGTTTTATGGGTCATTTTTCTTAAATCTACACTGATAAAGTGGGTAAAACAAAATTTTGAGGAAATACCACCTCTTATTTTTGTCATTTCTACATGGATCTCTAGTCATTTCATTGTTTTTGCCTTAGTAGATTCAATTTTTGAAATTCAGCTTGCAAATTTCATGATTTTTTCCCAAAATTTGGGGGTAGGGTCATTTTTCTCAAATCTAGGCTTCAATTTTCATCAAAATTTAATTGTAACAAAATCTTACCCCCCTTATCTTGCTATTTTCTCCCATGGGTATTGCTCATTTTGGCTATTTTTGCTACGTTTTTATGACTATGTTAAGTTGGGTTTTAGCTTTTTAGCTTTTTACATGAAAAAAGGAAACAACATTATGTATTTTTCCTTAAGAAAATGGTAACATATTATTCAAATACAATGTTATGGATTTGTAGCCCTATGTTTAAGCTTTCCAATGGCTATTGTCTTGTTCAATTTGGCTTTGAAGCCATTAAGTTATTGATGTTTTTCTAAGGTCATGCAATTAGATTTTTTATGCCATTTTTAGATTTTCATGTAAATTCATGAATTTTCTCTAAGAAAATGGCAAGGGTCTTGGCTATTCCTTCTTTGTTTTTTTTTTTTTTTTTTGCTGCTATGGCTAGGTAGGTCTTGGCTTCAACTTTCCAATAGGGGTAAATTGGACTTGAAACAAATTTTTAATGAATTTTTCATTAGACCTATGTCCAAAGGGGGTTTGTCCCATTTTCAGATTTTTATCTAAATTGATGAATTTTTTTTTTGCATAAACAGTAATGATTTTTTAATTTTTTTAAGTGTGGGTGTATAGGACTCAATTCAAGCTTTTAAACAGTGGTGGAATCACTCTTTTTGAAGCTCAAACGAAATTTTGGTGAATTTTTTATCAACCATGTGAAAAAAGGGGTTAATGATGACGGCTACGATTTTTGCTAGTTTTGTCTGTCTTACATAAAAACGGTTATGTTTTCTTGGTTGCAATGGCTTTAGCTAGAAGGTTCATGATTTCAAGATTCTTTCCATGGTGGAATCACTAAAATTGAAGCTTAGATGAATTTTTCATAAATTTTTGGTTATGGTTGTATCATGGTCATAGTACTTTACCCCTTTGGGGATGGATGTAGAGATTACTCTTGTCAACTTTCATGATTGCTAAATATGTAAAACTTATGTTTAAATTTTTTTTCTAAGAAAAGTAAAGGCTTCTGCTATTCTTAGCAGGCTTTTTCATGGCTATATAAGTTTTAATACTTTTTATAATCTTATGCATGGTTTAATCTAAGGCTTACTTCTGCCTATAAATCTTTGGCTATAATATTTTGGCTATGAAGTTAAAGGCTATGAAAAGTTGTAATTATGCTTTTTCTAGAATTTCTTAAGCCAACTTAGATAAACACCTTAGAGCTTTTTACAGAGGTTAATTTAACCTCAAACTAGATGTTTCTTCCAAATTTATTAATAAATTCTAATTGGTCATAATGCTTTTGCTTTGCTTCATGCAAGATCCACTTGAAGATCATCCTCATTATTGTGGAGTTGGTGAGCATTTTATGCTATATTAGCCATTCCAAGGCCAATACTCAACTTCCTGACATGCCCTTGGGGAAGGTCTCACTATGGTATCTAGGGGATATTGATTGGGTCAATATGATGGAGGACCAAATCCTCCATCGTTTAGAGAATGGCCTTCCATATCTACCCGCAGAAGTCATGGAGCTAGAATCCCCACAAGTTAGATGCATTTTATGTTTTAGTTTTTGTTTTAAGTTATGATTTTGGCTATTGATCACTAACTAGCTATGTGTTATTGTATTTTAGGCATCAAGAGACACTGGAAACCCTAGCAGTGAGGGTGGAGATGATCCACCACTTCCTCCTCTGAATGCCCCTTAGCATCCTCCATCTACTCATTTTTAGCTTGTTGGCTATATTCCTTTTATTTTCATGTTGATGGATAATGTTAGCCAAGACTATGTTATAAATGGATATTATTCTTTTTTTATATATTTTTGCCACACAGTGTGGCCATGGCTATGTATGTTATGAATACTTTAAATTTAAATTTAAAATTTTGGTTTTATTTTTGGCTATATATATCTATAGTTATAGGAAACGCTATAAATGTTGTGAACATTGTGAATGGCTAGGTTGATGTTTTGGTTATAACATTAAATGGCTAATCAATGTGATAATAGGCTAAAAAAAAGAAGTATAATAATAAAAATTATGTTCTCTAGTTTTAGTCCATGGCAAGCACAGATTATATTGTGTTGCCAATTTAAGGCCATGGCCAGCCATGTCACCAATTTAAAATCTTAGCAACC
Source organism: Gnetum montanum (assembly GCA_015680685.1). NCBI lineage: Eukaryota > Viridiplantae > Streptophyta > Gnetopsida > Gnetales > Gnetaceae > Gnetum > Gnetum montanum. Next base: position 282,903 of record MNCI01001941.1, on the reverse strand, counting down.
TACATCACCAGTTTAGAGTCTTAGTGGACTACGATCCTAGTTTAGAGTCCTAGTAGACTACATCACTAGTTTAGAGTCTTAGCAAACTATGATGTCAGTTTAGAGTCCTAATGGACTGCATCACCAGTTTAGAGCCTTAGTAGATTTCATCTCCAGTTTAGAGTCTTAGCAAACTATAATTTTGCCAATTTAAGGCCATAGCAAGCCTTAATGCCAATTTAAGGTCATAGTAGGCCATGTTGCCAGTTTAAAGTCTTAGCAGACTACAACACCAATTTAGAGTCTTACCATGCTATAATTTTTCCAGTTTAAGGCCATAGTATGCCATGTTTCTAGTTTAAAGTCTTAGCGAACTATGACACCAGTTTAAAGTCTTAGCAGACTATAATTTTGCTAGTTAAGGCCATAGTGGGCCATGTTGTGTGATTACCTTTGCCATTTTAAGGCCATGGTAGGCCATGATGAAAAAGAAATTTATATTTTTTGCAATTTTATGTTTTAAAATTTTCTTAAGGCTTTCAGCTTGTTCATAACATGAGTAAAAGAAAATAAGTAAAAATGCAAATGAAAGTAGAAACTTAGGCTACATGCATAAAGAGTAAAACAAAGTATATAAAAAGATATAACAAATTAGGCTACATGGCTATCAATGCATCTAGTTATAAGGGCATGGGAAGGTTAATGTGCAATTCACTTGTGCATATTCTTGCTAATCTTTGAAAGATTAGGGAATGAGTAAGTTCTACTTTGCACAAATTTGTATTCACCATCACCTTAACTAATGATGTTAAAAGGGAGTTCATCCCATAATGCATCCTATTGCATATTTTTTTCATCATTGGGTTGTTAATCTCTCTTGGTTGATAGACTACATGACTTGGAGTTTCCTCCTAAAGCTCCACTTTAGACCCTTTCTCTATGTTCACGTTGTTAACAGCTAGGGGAATCATGCTATCACCATGAATGATGATTTCACCTCCCTTGTAAGGAAAATGAATTTCTTGATGGATGGGTGAGGATACAGCTCATCATTAAGCCAACTAAGGTCTTCCTAAGATAATGTTGAGCCCTAGTGTTTCCTCCACCACCTAGAAATTAATGGTTATGGGAAACTACTCTCCTACCACAAAATCTAAGGAGATAGACCCCTTGAAAACAACCCTTAATCTATTAAAATACTTGAGGACAGTTGTTGATGTAGGCTGTATTTGCTCAATTAGGCCCAAGCATTACACAATAGTGCATGGGATGATGTTAGTTGTAGCTCCAACATCAACATGCACCCAATGCACTTTAAACTATCCTACCCATATGGTTATGAACATAGGAGCCCTAGTTACTTTTAATGGGTCCTTGTAAGGGTTGTAAGGGTTGTCATTAGCATTCAATGGGTCCTTGTAGACCTGCATAGACTGATTTTATGGCTAGACTAGGTTGAAAAAATCTAAGAATAGCTCTCCCCTATCAATCATCCTCTACAGGTCATCCTTCAATGTAAGGCAAAAGTCTATGTCATGACCAAGTAGTTGGAGATAGTGGCAAAAGCAATCTAGCATGAAGTACCTAGGTAGTTGTGGATCATATTTCATTCCTCTAGTGGGGTCTTTGGCTATTTCACATAGCCTATCACGCTTCTTTTGGAAAGCTTCCAACATATATTTGTATTGAATACACCCACTTTTCAAAAGTTGTTCTAACAAATTTGATGCTTTTAATGGCCATGTAGTGTATTTGGACCTATCCTTTCTTTTGACATTAGATCTAGTTGTTGTTAATGCACTGGCTCTAGAGGTTGATGGCTGGTTACTATGGTCATTAGTGGGGGCTATGGGTGGGTTGGCCCTTGGCTCCTTGTTTGTGGTCTTTGCCTCTTTGGTCATAGTTGCTACGAACATATTTCTTTGTTTGTTCTTCTCTTTGTATCTCCATGTATGCTAATTTTTATATGCTATGTAGGCTAGATCATGACTAGCCTCCACAGCATCCTCTATATTCTTGGTTTGAGAAAATGCCTAGTTGAGGGACTATGGATCAAGATAATAGAGCTTAGACTTGATAAAGTCATTTACTATACCTTTGAATATGGCTAAAATATGGGCTTTAGCTATAGGCTCTAGTATTGCATTCAACAATCCATTCCACTATTGAATGAATTTCTGCATGGGTTCTAAGGATCCTTGCTTGACCTTCATGAGTTGGTCAAGCATGGTATCAGGCTCAAGTTACACTTGAAGTGGTTGACAAACTGGGCAATTAAGTACTCTAGAGAGAATATGGATTCCCTAGGTAATGCATGGTACTATCAAGTGCTTTCCTAGTCAACAACATGGGGAAAATCTTCATGATCGTATGAGGCCATGGCTATAAGAGTAAGCATTTAGATCTAAAGGTAATAAGATGAGCATTGGGATCACCTTCTCCATTATATTTGCTAAACTAAGGAATAAGAACACCAAAAGGAAGTGTCAAGGATGGGACTACATGATTGATGTGATTATCCTAGTCGAAGTCCATAATCTTAATAGCTTCTAAAGTTGAGATTTTTATCCTCTTCAACTCCTCCATCAAGTCATGGATCATCTACAAGGCTTGATCTAGGCCCTGTAATGGCCTTGTTGGCTATGCAATTTGCACATATGGTTGTGACGTCTATTGTGATTCATGTGGCCTCGTTATGGGTTGTAGGATGGAAGAAAGAGGTTTTGTTATGGTCATAGCTTGTAGGCCAAACAAGGAAAAGAATGTTTGTGCTAGTACCTAAGGCACAAATAAGATAAATGGATGTGTAATTTTTGAGTTGCTCAGGATCCCATGGTAGGTCCCACATAGGTAATTAGTGGGTTTGTGGTAGTGAAAGCCACCAACGATGGTTGTATAGATCGAATCTGTGTAGTGAATGACATTGATGAGTTATAGACAATCAATTGTGGCATTTTTTAAGCTTGATGAGCAGCTATGATTGCTATGGAACCAACCATGGTAGGAGTGGAAGATGGTGACACCATGCCCATGGAGAAAACAAAAGTATTAGAGGAAGGCATTGCAACCTTAAGGGACGTTTGTTGGAACAATCCTCCCAGAATGTTTTCAGGCTCAAATTCTACCCTAAATTCATCCTCCTCTTCTTATTATTTCTTCAAGCTATGCTTGTCATCCTTCTTCTCCATTGCAATCAATTAGGCTAGGATGCTAGCATAGATATCATTGAGGGATATTTGTTCATACGAGGAAGGGACATACTCTTTTCCATCTCGATGCATGAGTTCAAACTTCCTTTTTGCCTCTACCTCCACATGTGAAATCATAAGGCCAACCTACATTTTGATGAAAATGTAATAATAACAGTCTTCATTTATGACCAAAAAGTTAGAACTTCCCCCTATGATCCTTAAATATTGCCTACACTTGATGATGGTAGGTTCTTTGGGATCATAGACACTCATGGCTTATTGGCAAGGACCTTTATTAGTAAGGGTAAAGGGTAACTTGGTGGACTATTGGAAAGACATGTCTATTTTGTCAAAAATGGCTTGAAATAGACTATTAATGATAAAATAGAGGAAATTTTCCAATGAATGGAATTCAAAAAAGTTTAAAAGGAAGCAAAAATGGATGAAGTGCTTACTATAATTATTAAATGAGGGGTAAGGGTGATTTACCCCTTTAACAAAAATAAAAAGTTGGGAATGTTGATGCTAAGCCTCACTCATGTTGGTCCCCTAACTACCTCTATGTTGGATATAATAGGGAGGGAAACAAGGAAATGAGATGATGGGAATCTCACACCTTCTAATCCAACATTGATGAAAGGGGAAAGGCTAAAAAACAAATTGGAAAGAGTAGTTTTAGCAAGCTACCAATTTTCTTAGCTTGGAAAGATGGGGGAAAGCTAACTTCTAGAAGTTTGATGATTTCTAGAAGGGTTGCATCACCCACTTTGAAAAATATAAAAATTGATAGCAAAAATAAAAAGGGGGGAAAGGCATCAATGCAAGCTTTGGATAGGAAAATTTACAACAGTTATTATGAAAACTCAACACCCAAACCACCTACAATATCCATGCTGTAGTTTTGATCACAGGGGGGAAGGGACAACATTGACTTTTGAAGGTTTTTGTGGGATGCCAACATTGGCCTTGAAATTCATAGCAACTTCTATGAAAATCTTGAAATCCAAACACCTACAACTTTCAAGCTGGGCTTTGATCGTAGGGGGGATGGGTTGCAATGTTGGATTTTGAAGATTTTAAAAAGTTTTAATCTCAAAAATGGTAGATTTTTGAAATGAAAGGCAATGTTGGCAATAGGACAAACTAATTTAGATGTAGAAATTGGATGAAGGCGCTCATTCTAGCACCAAGAAAACTATTGTGACTAGAAAATTTGATTACTGGAAGATCGATGAATCTAGTGCAACAACCTCAGACTTGAATGCCTAGGGCCTCCAAAAAATGAAATTCAAGGTACCCTAGATGGTCCAATAGATCACCCAAGGACTTATGAAATGCAAAACAAGATAAATAATATGATTTCATATTGAAGTAATATAAATGCACTAAGAATAAATGACAAGCATAATTTCAACACAAATCAAAACTATAAATTTTATTTTACAAAGAATACAATAAAGGAGAGTTAAGAGATTATGTATAAAGTGTGCATGAGAGGGCAATAGGGGGATTCACATAAGCAGGGATTCAAGGTTCATTGAATCTTATGTGTTCAACTCCATAATACAAATTTCTTGCCACTCCCAATGATATTGAACCTCCTTTATTGCAACCTCAGATTTGCAACGTTGATCACTACTGGGGGATGAGAAAAGTGAGAAATTTGGTACTAGATTGCTACACGCTAGAGGCTGGAAGTCCTAGAAATGTAGCATTGACACCAAAAGTTCAATAGTATTAAGGCTATAATGCTTCCATGTTGGGTTTCAAGAGAATGCAAACATGGGATATTGTAAGAGCTCTTAAGTGCTTGAAAATGCCCAAGTGTGGAATTGTAAAAATTATGAGAACTAATGTTAGGGTTATGGAATTGCCAAACTATTAAGCTACAAAAAATGTTGAACATCAAAAGTCTAGAACCTATAAATGGTGTTTGTGGTTGGTTTTTATAGGTTTTTGGTCATGAATAGGGTTGTGAATGGTTGTAATTTGGCAACATAATGGCTGCAAATTGGCTATAATTTTGCTACAAATTTCTACCTCATACAGGTAAGATGGATGCCCAAATTTGGGAGGTTACCATATATAGTAAGTGCCTTCCACCCCATCATCATTCTGTTTACTCTAAATAGTAACAAGGGCACACCTTCCACGTTGGAGATGAATCTTCCACGTTAAGCCTTTTTCCATCCTTGCTAGAGTGGTTGGTCAATGTTGGAGTGCATGGAGTGTTGAAATCTAGCTTTTATGGCTTCCACGCTAGGGGCATGTAGTTTCTATGTTGGGGGAAAAAGTTTCCAAACTAAGCAGAAACCTCCCCCATAGATGTTTCCAATGGAGAAAAGTATATACACCCCCTAAAGCCCATGAAATTTCCATTTTTGGCATTTTAAAAGGCATTTTAAAACCAGCCCCCCCACCCCCAAGCCCAAATATAGATACTAGGTGACGTTTTTTTACTTGGGAAGTAAAGCTTTGATCTCTTATGAGGAATTTTTGAGCCCTAAAAGTATGGGATATGTGAGATTGTCCTCCATGGGTTGCAATATTCATATTTATAATCAATTTTTGCCTCAAGTTTCATGGGGTGAAAGCTACATGATGGAAATTGGCTATAACATACAAAATTTTGTGGTGTTCCAACAAGTTTCTAGGTTCATCTTGGACAACATAGTAGCTCATTTTGATATACCTATGACCATAGTCATAGATAATTAACCATAGTTTAATAACTAAGAAATAGAAAATTTTTATCACAACCTAGGCATTAAGCACTCTTTCTCATCACCTTATTACCCTCAGTCCAATGGACAAGCCAAAGTAAGCAACAAGGCCATCATCAACTTACTCAAGAAGATGCTCAATAACAGTAGGCACAAATGGCATGAATGACATGTCCATGCACTATGGGCCTATAGAATGACATACCATACCGCAACAAGCATGACCTCTTATAGCCTTGTTTATGGTTCTAAAGCTATTTTACCTCTTGAATTGCAGGTACCATCACTCTGAGTGGCCTTATCAAACTTCATCAATAATGACAAAAACAAGGAGATACAAACCAAGGACCTAGACTTAGTGGAGGGGTAGTGGGTGCAAACACTTACTCACATTGAGCATTACTAAGAGAGGTAGAAAGGGCAACACCATCACAACTTGGGCAATCACACAATCAAGGAAGAAGACCTAGTCCTTATGGTTGTTCGTGAGCATGCGAACAAATTCTCAGACAACTGAGAAGGACCTTTCTTGGTCACAAACACCTATGACAATAGGGCCTACTGAATAGTAGACATGGATTGGAACAAGCTGGCAAATCTAGTCAATCATTCCTCTCTGAAATCATATTACATGTAAACCGTAGTAGCCATGTTATTGACAACATCAACAAATAAGCCTAATCTCTATGGTTCACTATGACCCTAAATTAGCACTATAGCTGGCTGAGGCCTTAAATTGACAATGCAGCCTACCAAGGTCTTCAACTAGTAACATGTGACCTTGGCTAGCCAAATTGCCTGAACCATCCTTCATGGTCTTATGTATCCCATTGTAACAACATGATTTCTCTCTCTGGTCTTCTAGTTCTCTTGGAGTTATGTTTGCAGGATGAATACGGAAGCCTTCACAAGGGCATAACTCATCACAAAAACAAGTTACCACATAAACTCAATGAGCAAGACTTCTTGAATATGTTCAACAGTGATTGTTCCATATCGTTTCCTATGAAGCCAACCCCATAGCCTAAATATAACCTTCCTATACCTTGAGTAGCAATGTTAATCTATGATTTACCTCCAAGTCCACATGAATATAATGCATCTCATTTAGTGGGAAAATGCTAAGTCCATCGAGCATAGCACACTTTGTTCAATGAGAAAATCCCAAGTCCACTTGAATGTAACACATCTCATTAAACACCAAGTCCATCGAGTGTAACACACCTCATTCAATGGAAAAATCCCAAGTACACTTGAATGTAAAGACATCTCATTTGTTGGGAAAATGCCAAGTCCATCAAGTGTAACACACCTTTTTTGATGGGAAAACCCTAATTTTTTTGAGTGTAACACACCTCACCCAATGGAAAAATCACATCAAAGTCAAGCTTGGCAAAGAGAACATTGCCAAGTCATCAAAGAAACCTTGGAGTGAGGTGTCAATTCTTCAAACACATGTATTGAGCAAACCACACTTCTAAACAAAAAGTGCATAACTTGAGCTATTTGACTAAGGTTTGCTAGCCCTCATGACCATTTCTTCATAACCTCATTACCATTTCATCATCATGGTCTTACTCCATCATCACAAGTAGTCTTGAGCATGATTTGATACTACTAAATCAAGCATAGAGAGAAGACATTAGTGATGGACCTGTAGTTGTGTTTTATATTCTTTGTCGATGTCTCTCGAATCAACCCACCTAACGTCAATAAAGAAGGACCAATAAAACACCACCAAAATTCATGTTGCAAATCCCACTTCTCAGCTTAAGGTAAAGTTTCATTATAAATGTAAGATATGTAGAACATAAGCTACAATCTTGGAAATTTCAACATGTTGGAGCTGAAAATTCTTTAAAATTTATTATTACCTCATTTTACAACTAGAAATAGGTACCCCATGTTCATATCTAGGCTTGGGAAGGCTAAAAATGCCTTTGGAATGGCTAAAAATTAGCATTTTCATGAGTTTTTGTAGGGATATAGCCCCAACTATGCTGGAGCCATTGTTAGTAGGCTCAATAGCTTTAGTAGGCTCAATGGCCACAATAGTCATAGTAGCCACAATAGTTACAATGGCCAGCATAGTCATCACTAGCACTCGACAAAGAAGCAACATTGGCATTGTTGGAATGGCCAATTCTCCAACAACAACCAGCATATGCATCCCAAGTCAACAATGACTAGATAGTAGTCTTTAACAAGCACGGCACTTTCCAACAAGTTCCACCATTTTTGTAGTTTCTATGTATCTTTTTGTTTCCCATTACTTTTCCATTTCCCATTTTCAAAGCTTTCAATGTAGTCATAAAATCCTGTTTACTATTTATAGTAAACATATGGGTTTTGTGGGTGTATTCCATTCTATACTTACCACAAATACCAACTACATCAACAATAGTTGCTTGAATATGCTAGTAGTAGTTAACTAACTATGCTAGCAGTAGTTGGCTAACTACCTTAGCAATAGTTGGCTAACTACCTTAGCAATAGTTGGCTAGCTACATTGGCAGTAGTTGGCTAACTACGCTAAGTAGTAGTGCAATAGTTGGTTGACTACATTGGCAGTAGTTGGTTGATGACACTGAGTAGTAGTTGATCAACTACACTAGCAGTAGTGGATGACTACACTAGCAATAGTAGCTATTACAACCCATAATCAACACCAATTTTTCAGCAATTCATGGCAATTTCAAAAATGGAAACCCTAACCTATAAAAGCCCAATGTTGACACCATTTCCAGGTTTAAAATTTTCTCAATTGGCATCACATACAATAGTTCCAAACTCTAAGAAATTTGGCATTTCAAAACCATTCTACAATAATATCATTTCCCATTTTTATAGCCATTCACATTACCCATCAAATCCATTTGTAACTCAACTACATTTTCAATAGTAGAAACTAGCACTATGCTAGGTCTACACACCCCCAATGTAAATGTCATTACTGCTAAAAGTGTAAGTTCCCACCACATTTCCATCTCCATTGGCAGTCATTAAAACCCATTGCAGTCGTTACATCCTTCCCCTAGTTGTGTCATTTGGTGGTAGAAACTAGAACTACGCTAGGCATAGAGACACTTGCGTGGTTTCCATTGCTCCAAATGTGCAATACCAATCTCATTCCCATGTAGCAAATCTAGTGGAATTGACAGAAAGTTGCAATAAGCTAAAACTGGGAAGCAACCAAATTGTGGAGGCATCTCTCACTCTCTAAAAAAACTTCAAGCTTCAACAAGTAGCTTCCTGTGCCCTTGGCACAAACCTAGACACTAAGAACTCAATCTTCATTTATATTATTTTATAAATTTATTGGTTCATGTTGTGCAATGTTTTTTATTTCTATTTTCATTTTTACACTTATTTTATGTAAATGAAATTTCATTTTCCATTTTTGTTTTCAGTAGGCCACTTTTGGTTACATTTTCATTTTCAGTAGGTTACTTCTATTTATGTTTCCATTCATGTTCAAAACCATTCCCATCTTACATTTCTTAAGTTCCTGGGTGATCTGTCATACTATCCAGGGCACCTTGAATCCCATTTCTTAGAGGCCCTGGGGAATCAGGGTTGAGGCTGCTATGCTAGATCTTTCAATTTTCTAGCAATTAACTTTTTTAATTACAATAATGACCAGCCATTTGATGATAATGATAATGCCTATATAGTCTGAAGTACTTTGGTAGCTTTGGATCATCTTTGATAGCTATTGTTGGGTCTCTAGCTATGTCACAAAGTTGATCATGCCTCTTATAAGCTTCCTTAGATAGTTTCTTATGTTGTATATGATTATCTCTAAGCAAATGTTCCAAAAGCTAAAAGGGCTTCATAGGAAACCTAATGTACTTAGATCTATCCTTTTGTCCAAAGTTTGATCTTGGTTGATTTGGGGCATAGGAAGTGGATCATTACAATGAGTTTTGGGATGTGTTGTGTGGCGGTGATCACTGCCTTTCCCCTTTTTTTGACTCTTTTTTTACTGTAGCCAAAGTTGTATGATTTTTGCTAGTTTTATTATTATTCCTCCTTGCGTGTTGGTTTTTATATGCCACATAGGCTAGATCATTACTAGCCTCAGCTACCTCCTCAATGTTCTTAGTTTTCAAGAAGGCTTAGCTTAGTGACCAAGGCTCTAGGTAGTAGAGCTTTAACTTGATAAAGTCTTTTACTACTCCCTTGTAGATGGTCAAGAGATGAGTTTCAATAATAGGCTCTGGAATCTTGTTATGTATTGAGTTCCACCTTTGAATGAATCTTTTGATTCGTTAAAGTGGCCCCTACTTCACCTTCATTAGTTGAACCAATGTAGCATTCAACTTCAAGTTATATCTAAAGCAATTGACAAATTGGATTATTAGGTCTTCAAGGGAAGAGATAGAACCTCTAAGCAAGGTTCAATACCAATCTAGAGCTTTTCCCTTAAGGAACATGGGAAAAATCCTTAGTATTGTATGTGGCCAAGCTTGCATAAAGAGACACTTAGACTAGAAGGTGACCAAGTATGCATTAGCATCCCCTTCAATATTGTATTTGGTGAAGTTTGGTATGGGCATGCTTATGGGTAAGGTTATTTGAGACACTATAGGACTTATAGGATCATCTTGATAAAAGTATAGAACCTTGACCATCTGATTTGTACTAGCTTTTAGCTTCTACAACTCTTTAGTAACATCTACCTTGAACTCATCTTGTTCCTCTTGGTAATCCTCATTTCTAATTTCATCACTAAACTCATCAACATCTATTAGTTGTATGAGCATGTGTGCATAGAAATTGGTGAGGGGAATTTTGTCATATGGTGATGGGATGTACTCTTTCCCATCCCAGTGTATTATTTTGAATTGAAACTTAGTGTCAAATTTAGACTATGGTATAAGTAAACCAACTTGCATCTTAGTGCAAAGGAAGTTGTAGAACTCCTCATTAATGACCGTGAAGTCTAGGTTCTTATCCTTTTGTCATAGTGAGTATCCTTGTTCTATGACTACAAGGTCTTTCAAGTCATAGATATAAACTATGTCTTGGCTGGAGGCCATGTATGCAAGGTCTAGTGGTAGCATAGTTGATTTGCAAAAATGCATGAACCAACACCAACAAAATCAAGCTAGGATAACAAAAGCTAAGCTGGGCTTTATAAAACTAAGTTGGGCCAACAGAAACTAAGCTGGGATTTATAAAACTAAGCTGGGCTTTGAAAAGTCTAGCAATTGTTGTGAAAATTTAAATATGAAAACNTGAAAAGTCTAGCAATTGTTGTGAAAATTTAAATATGAAAAAGATGTTTATTTGTAATATGTGGGGTTTTGGAAAGATACGCTCATATTTTTGAAAAAACATGTTGGTGATAAAAATAGTAAGTTTTTGTTTTGCCTTTTTAAGGGGTGTCGATGTATTTTTCCTTTATGAAAACTATGCTAGGTTTTTTTGTGCAACCAAGAAAAAATGTTATGTTTCAAAAGATACAATAGGTATCTTAAAAAAATGCTAGGGTTTGTGTGATAATGTAAAATGTAATTGGTTTACCAAAACTACACTGGGTAGTTTGGTAACGAGGGAGAATGGTGGATTGGTTTTACCAAAAAAGTTGATGGAAAAACTTCATAGCAAGAAATGGATGGTGAAAAGATATGTTGGTCTTTGGAAAATCCAAGGCTAGGTTTTAACAACCAAATATTGTAGATGTTCTAAGAAACTACATTAGCCTCCAAAATTCTAACTACTATGAATTTTATAGCAACACCCAAACTAATTGCAACAACCACACTAGGTGTTAGTTGTAGAAGGATGGATGGCAACATTGTTTTCCTTGATAGATTTTCTTGGAAAAATTTAAAGATTTTTTAATTAATTAAACAAAAAAATTCCAGCAAGTGGAATTTCCCAAGGTGTCAAGGGATGTTAACTAGAAAAATAGTTAACACTGCAAGTATAGGTATAATGCAGGATGCCATGGAAGTGGTGTGCATTGCACTTTGGAAAATGTAATAGCTTTTTGTGTTGGAAAAACCAACTATGCTAGCTTCACCAGCAAAAGTTATGCTAGAGGATGTGCAATAGATCACTATATTTCCCAACCAACTACACTAGGGTAGGTGGTGCGAGATGGTTTTTCTTGGTAAAAACAAGCTAGAAATATTTTACCCTAAAGAAGGTGCACCGATTTTTAAAAATTAAATGTAAAAATTTTTGGTTATCCAAGGACTACGATGGAGTCCTGGAAGTATCTACACTGGCTTTTCACAAAATTTCATAGCAAATGGATTTGAGTGATTGTATGGACCTATGCTGGTCCTTAGATTCCAAATGTAAGTTCTAAAAATCAAAAGTTACAGGTTTCAATGTACAATACAGTGGCTTCCAAGACTCTAGCAACTATTGTGAAAACACTATAGAAACCCACATCACCCACAAAAACTACACTGGGTATTAGTTGTAGGAAATTGAACACCAACGTTACATTTGAAGGTAGATATTTGTACATTTTAGAATTTTAAAATGTGTAAGATTCAATTTTGGAAAACATTTGGACAATGTTTAGGTTGAGAATTCAGGTGGAGGTCCTCCTTCTAGCACCAAAAACTATAACATCCAAAAAATTTGGTCACTAAAAAATAAAAAATTCTAGATGAAATAGTTTAACTTCAGATCCCAAGGACCTCCAAAAATAGAATTTGAACCATCTTATACGGTCTTGGTGATCACGCAGTGACTTAGAAATTATAGAATAGTGTAAAAGAATTGAATAAAAATTGTAGATACAACAAAAATAAACTTCCACAAAACAAATGAACTACAAATTTTATTGAAATAATAATAGTTGTAGATACAAAAAGGTCCAAAAAGTATAAGTTTTTTTGTGTTTAAAATGCAAAAAGAGCTATGTGAGAAGTGGTTACAATCTTGGTAAAATAGGCAAAGTGCTTCCTATAGTCAGCTCCACAATCCAGGCACCTTAAAGTTCCACTCCCAAAACTCTTTGCTAGTTCTCAAGTTGGATCCACTACACTAGTTCAAAAATGGGTAAGGTAATTGTTTGAATTTTTAGTGTTGGGCAGTTGCTCCAAGATTCTCCAATGCTTAGCCAATTACTAGTTTTCCAAAAAGTCCTCTCAAATTGTTGGTGTTCAATTTTTTGATGCAAATTTTCTACCATGATTGTTGATAAATTGAAATCATGTTTTGGTGTGGTAGGCTTTAGACTCTAGCATTATTTCCATTTATGGTAAGTTTTAATACCCCCAAGGCACCAAAACTATGGTTGTTACCATAAATAGTAAATGAACTTTTCCAACTATGCTGGCTTCTTCCATCAATGCTAGCCTTATGATAGTAATGCTAGAGTTGTGTAAAAGCCAAACACCCAACCATACCAATGTTGGCTTTGTGAAGCAATGTTGAAAGTTGTGAAACTATGCTGGGCATTACTAGGAAAGTGAAAACCCACCACCACCAACATCGAGTATAGGTGGCTCCTGAAACACCGTTAAAAATTGTGAGTCGGCCTCAGGCAAAGATTCGCAATTCAAGCAAGGGCACATCTCAGCCTTTCAGGGGGGGAGAAGACAGAGCAACACCAGGAGGTGCATAGCATCAAGTCCACGGCCTCCTGTACAAATCTCTAATCTTTCTATACTTCTGCTGATCACACTGTCACGCGACATAGCACAATGACGCTCAGCGCAACAAGTGTTTCGACGTAGCCCGACATCAGAAGGATAGTTGCTCCAGCACAGAGAGAAGCCTAAGCAGCGTAATATGCGATTTCTTGTGTATCTTGCTAAGTCTTTTCGTTCAAGGACAAGTTTACGCTCCATTACGCACGGCAGCGTAATGAGCGTAATAAGCTCCAAGATAGTCAAAGGGCCAGAGAAGCATAATAGTTTGATGCTTTTCCTCGCGGCGCATGGATAACTTGCCTTTACGCTTGTTACGCAGCGGTGCGTATCATTGCGTATGTCATCATTAAAGCTAGGCATTGTTTACGCTTCATCACGCACAGCTGCGTAGTGAGCGTAAGTCATACATTGTTTACGCTTCATCACGCATAGCTGCGTAGTGAGCGTAAGCTAGGCATTGTTTACGCTTCATCACGCACAGCTGCGTAGTGAGCATAAGTCATACATTGTTTACGCTTCATCACGCACAGCTGCGTAGTGAGCGTAAGCTAGGCATTGTTTACGCTTCATCACGCACAGCTGCGTAGTGAGCGTAAGTCATACATTGTTTACGCTTCATCACTCGCAGCTGTGTAGTGAGCGTAAGTTACACATTTGTTTCCGCTTTGTTACGCGCAGTTGCGTAGCGAGTGTAAAACAATTTTGAGCCTATTGCTTTTCTACACCGGATTACGCTCATACACGCAATACAATGCGAATGAGTGTAATACAGCTTAAAAGCAATTAAGCTGCTCAGCGCATGCCTGCTCTTCACGCGCACAACACGCAAACGAGCGTGTTGTGCGTAGTCACAATCTGACTTAAAATGATCATGCCAACAGGACCCGCAATAGCCGGGACCCATGTCATCAGGGTTGCACCTTTTTCACAAAGCGTCACAGCCTATAAATATCTCAGTCGATAAAGATACAAAGGGGGGCAAATCAGAGAAGCAAAAGCATATTTTCTGAGCACCAGAGCATTTAGCACTTTGGAGCAGAGATACAGAGAACAGCGCTTTGGCAATCGTTGACATCATCACCTTACAGCTGAAGCAGAGTACAGTTCGCCTTGAGCACCGATGACAGGAGTAATCGTTCTGCTGAAAAGACTCTATCAATCAGAAACAATTGGTCGATAGACGTCAAAGCTTGGCCCGCCTTGCATTTCAGCTTAGCCCACGAGGTAGATCGGACTTCTGTTTAGACCGTTTTGCTTGTTCTTTTGTGCTTGTTTCACATCTTGTAATCGGGGATTCCCCAGTGCAATTTTTCATACGAAATATACACTTTTAAGTCAAAGCGCAGATCTTGAAGCTAC
>MNCI01001941.1:220635-255485 GCA_015680685.1 Gnetum montanum | reverse complement strand
TGACATCCACAGCACGGTCTGCTGAGACCATAAACCAGCCTTACCACCATCCGCTACAACGTAAGACTAGCGCCTCTCGATCTGCCCGGACTTTAAACTGGGACCATGGTCTGCTGAGACTTAAAACCAGTAACGGCAGTCTACCAGGACTTAAAACTGGGATGTACAGATCGCTACCATGTTCAAGCGAGCGTGATCATCCTTGTACAGCTACACAGCAGACAGGGTGGGATACTGAAACAGTCCCAGTGTCGCCACCCCACTGGCATCCTACTGATTCCTCGGATAAGCAAAGAGGCATCTTACTGATCCCTCGGAGATGCTGCCACCGCACCCGCCGCAGTGGTGCCACCTCTGAGAGTTTAGCCTCGCTAGTCGGAGCCCTGACGAAATCCTCGTCGGCCATGGCCCTGGGAATCTCCGCCAACTATCACTATAGGACGCCGGCCTCTCAGATTCATCTGGCCAGTTCCTGGTGCAGCCGGCTAGCTGCACTATGTCTGATGCCTTTTGGGGAAGGTTACTTGCCCTGGAGGATGTCGTCCAAAGGTGCGTCCATCTGAGCAGTGGAGTACAACAATGTGTTGAAATTGCTGCTCAGGTTTTCCCGACCACTTAGCCCTGCATGTCTGTACCTCACGCAATCCTACCCTTAACTCTTATTTCCTTCTTCCCCACCACCCGGTTCCCATACGCAACAACCTACATATGCAAGTATTCATTTGCCGCACTCACGCTAGCAGAGATACCGCAGAAGATGATGCGCAACGCTCCTTTTTGCACGCATTCCTGCTACAATTTGTAACAGAGAAATCTCAGATTGACGCGCTACGCTCGTCTGAAAGCATTCCTGTTGATATGAATCAGCGTACATTTCCTTGCGTACGAGCGTCTTTCATACCCCTACCATCATAACGCATTTTGCATCTTCCCCGAACCTGTTTCCAGTTATATCCCTCTATCTCCCATACCTGTCGGCTTTGCTCTTCCATGGTAACAGGGCAACTCTTGAGTAGCCATGGAGGCACGCTGTTCTTGCTTCCACCGCTCCGGTGTTTCGTATTCTTTGTCGACGTATTTCGGGTAAGCCCTCTAACCGTCCACAAAGAGGGGCCATTGAAACACCGTTAAAAAGTGCGAGTCGGCCTCAGGCAAAGATTCGCAATTCAAGCAAGGGCACATCTCAGCATTTTAGGGGGGGAGAAGATAGAGCAACACCAGGAGGTGCGTAGCATCAAGTCTGCAGCCTCCTGTACAAATCTCTAATCTTTCTATACTTCTGCTGATCACACTGTCACGCGACATAGCACAATGACGCTCAGCGCAACAAGTGTTTCGACGTAGCCCGACATCAGAAGGATAGTTGCTCCAACACAGAGAGAAGCCTAAGCAGCGTAATATGCGATTTCTTGTGTATCTTGCTAAGTCTTTTCGGTCAAGGACAAGTTTACGCTCCATTACGCACGGCAGCGTAATGAGCGTAATAAGCTCCAAGATAGTCAAAGGGCCAGAGAAGCACAACAGTTTGACGCTTTTCCTCGCGGCACATGGATAACTTGCCTTTACGCTCGTTACACAGCGGTGCGTATCATTGCGTATGTCATCATTAAAGCTAGGCATTGTTTACGCTTCATCACGCACAGCTGCGTAGTGAGCGTAAGTCATACATTGTTTACGTTTCATCACGCACAGCTGCATAGTGAGTGTAAGCTAGGCATTGTTTACGCTTCATCACACACAGCTGCGTAGTGAGCGTAAGTCATACATTGTTTACGCTTCATCACGCGCAGCTGCGTAGTGAGCGTAAGTTACACATTTGTTTACGCTTTGTTACACGCAGTTGCGTAGCGAGTGTAAAACAATTTTGAGCCTATTGCTTTCTACACCGAATTACGCTCATACACGCAATACAACGCGAATGAGTGTAATACAGCTTAAAAGAAATTAAGGTGCTTAGCGCATGCCTGCTCTTCACGCGCACAACACGCAAACGAGCGTGTTGTGCGTAGTCACAATCTGACTTAAAATGATCATGCCAACAGGACCCGCAATAGCCGGGACCCACGTCATCAGGGTTGCGCCTTTTTCACAAAGCGTCACAGCCTATAAATATCTCAGTGGACAAAGATACAAAGGGGGGCAAATCAGAGAAGCAAAAGCATATTTTCTGAGCACCAGAGCATTTAGCACTTTGGAGCAGAGATACAGAGAACAGCGCTTTGGCAATCGTTGACATCATCACCTTACAGCTGAAGCAGAGTACAGTTCGCCTTGAGCACCGATGACAGGAGTAATCGTTCTGCTGAAAAGACTCTATCAAGCAGAAACAATTGGTCGATAGACGTCAAAGCTTGGCCCGCCTTGCATTTCAGCTTAGCCCACGAGGTAGATCGGACTTCTGTTTAGACCGTTTTGCTTGTTCTTTTGTGCTTGTTTCACATCTTGTAATTGGGGATTCCCCAGTGCAATTTTTCATACGAAATATACACTTTTAACTCAAAGCACAGATCTTGAAGCTACGTGCTTCTCTTATGTCAGCCTCCGTTTATCGCGTTTAGCATTATCTCCGTTGCAAATCCGTCTACGTCGTTTTCCCCTCGTTACGACTCCTCGAACCAGATCGCTTTCTTTTCACGTAATTTCCATTGTTTTACTGATCCATAAGTTCCTGTCTGATCGACAAGACCGTTCAGGGCACCGCGAATTCGTTTCTCCAGCATAGCCCTCACGCGGATCCGTGGCTAAAACTGTGTACGCCGGAACTTCGGTTGGTATTTCCAGCTACCGACGTTTTCCGTCGTTACAGCTCCAATGTAGTTGAGGCTACCCAACAAAAACCCATGAAAATGCCAATATTGGTAGTCCAAAAGGCATTTTTAACCTTCCCAATCCCAAATATAGACATGGTATGACTTCTTTTACTTGGGGTGTGAGGCTATGACAAATTATGAGGCATTTTTTCAATCCAAAAGTTAAAGTATGTGAAATTTCATCTCATGGATTACAATCTTCACATTTTACAATAAAATTCTAGCCTCAAGTTTAATGGTTAGGTTTACAAGTTGCAACATGAGATTTCTTAGTGGTGTTTCAAATGTAGCTTAATTAGCTTCAATTGCTCATGTTCTTTCAACCTTTGTTGCTCCTCTTGCTACTCTTGAAGCTTCTTTAGCCTTTCTTGTTCCAGTTGTTGCTACTATTCTTTCTCTACCTGTACTTGATCTATGTTGACCATTCTTATTACCCTTACCCTGGCATATTCTTCCTCATTGAGAAGAAACCTCTCATCTAATATAGTATGTTCTAGCTCTAACAGTTTCCATGAGAAGTAATTTTCTTCTATTATTGTCAAGTGCTCTTCTAAGAAATCTCTAGCCAAAGGATGCTCTCTATCCTCCATCCATCTACAAACTTCTATTATAGGAACATCATAAGTTAAGGTCAATAACTTCATTGATAAGATCCTCTTAAGTTATATTGGAGCTTCTTTCTTGGCCTGGTTGACCTCCATGTCTGAGTCCTTTAGGTAGGCTATGTTGGTTTCATTAGGTTGATGTACCTTTCTAGTATTTGTTGTGGAATAAATCCTCTTCTAGACTAGAGGAAAACTGCACTATTCTTTATACCTTCTTGTCATTACTTTTATATGATTTAAATTGATAAACTTCCAAAAGCCAAACATGAGAAGAAAAACTTCCTTATGTTTATAATCATGTCTAAGAGGGATTTTCCACATTTGTCCATCGACCTCTAGTATAGCGAGATAAGGAGCTACAAACCTAGGTAGCTTAAAAGCCTTGCCTTCAAAGCCTGCTATCAGAATCTAGATGTATCTGGCATGTAGGAAGACATCTCCATCATACTTTTCTATTATTTTTTTGATCATCTATTGATCAAATCTTGGCGAAAAAACTCCTAAAATTAGCTTAAGCAAATGGGAATAAAATCAATTCATAAGAAATTCCAAAGCTTGCATATTGAAGTAGCTCCTATGGTAAATGACTAGAAAGAAATCATAGTAGGGGTCTTCTCACCAGCTCTTCTCTACAAAGCATATCTAATGAAAATTGGGACCATCCTCTCAAGCTTAGGAACCTCATTTAATAGGCAAACTAATAAAAATGAGTTGAGGCTTAGTTGGGCTCCTTGCCCCTCAATCTCTAACAAACTCTTTTCTAGGGCATTATTCATGAATTGAACAAGGAAGAAAGGTTTATTATTCTCTAGAGCTACCTAGGCCCAAACATGTAAATCTAAAACAGTATTTATTTCTCAATTGAACTAAAAATTTAAGGAAGAAATAAAAATTTGATGTGGAAAGTTAAGCTCTAAAGCCTTTGAAATAGCATCTTGATATCCCCATGGCTTTGCCAAGTTAGCTAGAGGTATCCTGATGGCCTTTCCTAACTTTAGTCATTCAAAAATCTTCCACTAAGCAATTTCTAATTATACTAGCAAGCTTCAATCTCCATAATATCTTTCTTAATCAATCTGTAGAGCTCATATGCTTTGTGAACACTAATTTCAATGAGCACTCAATGTTTCCTTTGAACTGAAGCTTATCCCTTTCATAAAATTTCTTTGATATTAGCCAATTTACACCATCTTAGATTAGGTTTTCCCTAGGTCTAAAATCTATCTTGTGTAGCCCTATCTTCTCATAAAACTCTTGCCATTTTTCTAATGATTTTGCTACTTGCAAACTTTATTTCTCTATTAGTTCATCATCCATATCAAAAACAAATAAGTCAACTTCTTCTACATTTAATTCTTGATGTACAACGTCAATCCACTAATAGAGTTGATAGATGTTCAAATTGTATTGTTTTAGGTACTCTGAAAGGTAAAGGTATCAACATCTTAAAATTTTTAAAGAGCCTCCCCTCTTTCCTTATGTGATATCTTAACCTTCTCTATAATTTGAAGCTTTTCTTTATGTTAATGGGGGCTCTGTATTCTACTCTATTCTAGCTCTCAAGTCTAGTTTAGCTCTAAATGTTAATAGCTATGTGTTTAAAATGTAATCAAATCCTACTCTTTGATACTTGAAGCCTCATTCTTTAATTCACTCACTTGAAACTAGCTACAGGACTTTCTTTTTGCAAGTTTTGATTTTGTTTGAGCTACCTCATTTAAGGTGTAGGAATTTGAAAAAAATCTCACCTATTGTTATCTTATGAAACCCTTATCAAGCATGTATATAAGCTTTATGAATTCACTTTATGATAAGATCTAATGTGGCAAAATGAATTAGATCTTCTTCTCTAAACTAATCTTATGTTATGTTATGCCTTATTGCTAAGATGGATTCAAAATAAAATACACGTGCGTCATTCTTGGTATTCCTAAGATCTGACATGGCTTTTATAACCATTTTGAGTTAACTTGTATAGTCATTTTTGCACTCTACAAACTTACACTTGTAGAGCTAAATCTAGACTTCGTATGTTTGTTCTACAAGCTAATGAGTAAGATACTAATATGGCATAGCCATTTAAAGGTCTCGTCATACAGCAAAATTTTGCCTTTAAAATGCTTACCTTACAAGCCGATGTGGCGTCAAGGCTTGAAAGTTATTTATGGAAACTTCTATAGAGACAATTTTGTCTTTATGTACTTATTTGAATGGCCACTAATGAATAAGAACCATTTTCATTTTCTTGAAGGGCTTACATGATAGAGTTATTTTCTAGAGCTATTTTTGAAGAATCATATTTTTGCTCTATGAAGGCTTACTATGGGTAGGATCATTTTCAACTCCACTTTGTAAAGTTGATTTTCCACTCTACAAATCCACATGTCATATGTGGAGCTCATTCTACTTTCTATCTCCTTTAATGTCACAAAGCTAATTGAGTAGAGAATTCTTGTAAGGCTACTTTTTGATTCTATGAGCTTTCCTCTGTATGTTGGTGTAGACAAATGATGACATAGCTTGTAGGACTATTTTGGCTTTCCTTTGTAGAGACAGATCTTGGTTCTATAAATGCATCTCAATGAAGAAGCTTACTTGATGAAAGCAAAAATATAACAAAGGGGTTGAGCTTGTTACTCATAGAGCTATTTTGTAGATTCACTTCTTGGTTCTACAAAATAGTCCTTCTTAGCAGTTGACGTGGTAGAAGCTAATATAGTAGGTGCTGACGTGCAATAGTTTTTTCATAGAATAGACATCTAGTTCTATTAACCAACATTTTATCAAGAAGCTTATGCAGCATAAGCTGACATGGAAGATGCTACCATAATAGAACTCACTTGTAGAAAAGAAATTTAACTCTATGAACTAGCTCTACAAACTAGCTATCATGAAATATGCTGATGTGGCAAAGTTCATTTTACAACTACTTTGTAGAACCATAATTTTGCTCTATGAGCAGCATCCTTTTTCCAATGCCAACGTGGAAAAAATAAAAGTAAGGTTATTAGTGAGGCTAAATTTTGGCTCTACAAGCATCACTTCATTTTTTTAAGGCTAAGTTAGCATAACCAAAGAATGTTTAATTTCAAGCTCTTACCTTGGGTATGACATGGCTCATACTAAGTAGCTATGTGGTGGAAACAAGAATATAGCGATGGGGTTGAGCTTATCACTCGTAGATCTATTTTGGAAAACCCCTTGTTAGTTCTATGAAATAGATCTTCTTAGAAGCTAATGCTAACATGGTAAAGTTTTTATGTAGAATAGAAAGTTGGCTTTACTAAACCAACCCTTCACTAAGATGTTGACGTGGCATTCACTGATGTGGAAGAGTCTTTTTGTAGATTTGCTTTTTAGCTTTATGAATCTAGCACTACATAACAAACTAATGTGGCAGAACCATTTTGTAGAGCTAATCTTTGGTCCTACAAGCTCCATATTTATGCTAATATGGAAAGGTCATTTCAAAGCTTTCTTCTTAAACCAATTTCTTCAATTCTACAAGCCTACTAATTTTTGAAAAGTTCACGTGGAGAGGTTGGTCCACATGGTTGACATGGCTCACAAAACCAATTTTAGCTTTTCTTTGTAGATCCATATTTTGATTCTACAAATATGTACTTATCAAAGAGCTTATGTAGTAGTGATGTTTAGTAGAATCATTTTAAAGCTCTATGAACCTTCTTGTGGTGAAACAAATTTCATTGAAACTTCTAAGGTTTATGAATCTTAGCCATATCAATGACGCTAATATGGTAGATTATAAAATAAGCTTTTTCATGAGGTAGGCTTTTTGTTCTATGTACAAGCTCTTTCACTCTCCATGACCAAATGATGATGTGGCTCATAGAACCATTTTGTAGAGTCTCATTTTCACTCCTCAAGTTATGATAAGATGATGCCTACATGGAAGTGAAAATTTATAGAGTTGTTTTTTGACTCTACAAGCTAACTTTATATAACCATTGACTTAGCCATAGGGCCACTTAGTAAAGCTACTTTAACACTTTAAACCTTAGAGTTGACCTGGAAGAGTTATTTTCATGTTATCTTATGGATTCCAAACTTAGCTCTACAAACTTATCAGTGTGCTTACATGGTAGAATTGGTCAAATATTTTCTTTGCATAGCCACTTATCCATTCTATGATCCACCTCTACATTTATAGAGCTTAATTTAGTTAAGACACTTATCCTCATTCATGACCAAACCAAGGTTTCTGCTCTACTAACTAATGTGACAAACCTCCCCACACCCCCCCTCCCCCTTCCTTTTTAATAGAGCTCTTTCTCTTTAAAGCAAGGATTTCTATTTTTGTTCAACTATTTTCTCTAATGTTATTTTCATGAAACTAATTCTTAAGTCCTACAATTCCATTTTTTTTATATGCTCAACGTACTTACAACTAGGGAAATATAAATTTGAGCCTCAACTAATCCACAACCTCTGCTGCTGATGCCCAATTGAATTAATCTATGTAAGACCTCATTTAACTTCAAAATCCTAGCATTTCAATTTTGTAAATAACAAATTGAAAATCCTTGGAAAGGTATGTTCAACTTTGAAACTCTTATTCTATGGATTTAAAATGTGTTGCGTCTTTGTTAGGCCCTTATTCCAAAAATTTTGATTGGAACTCATCTTAACAATAGCTTGAAATCTAGCTCATTCTTACTATGAGATTTTATTTTGAAAAAGAAATTCAACATTTGCTCCAAAAATTCTACCATGAGTTACGCTTTTGAACAAAGGGTTTGAGCTTAAAGTAATCTTCCATTAAACATTCCTTTGACTATTTATTCTACCTTTATCTTAGAACTTGCTCTTCATTGATGGCATCATGAGAAGAATCAAGTCCATAATTATAATCCTAAATTATTTCATTCCTA
Source organism: Gnetum montanum (assembly GCA_015680685.1). Classification (NCBI taxonomy): domain Eukaryota; kingdom Viridiplantae; phylum Streptophyta; class Gnetopsida; order Gnetales; family Gnetaceae; genus Gnetum; species Gnetum montanum. The sequence goes on along the minus strand of MNCI01001941.1, from coordinate 247,178 downwards.
TGTTTAATTGTTGCACAAACACATAGCTCATCTATTATTTTAAAAAATTTAAAAGGTTTAGGGTTCAGCTATCATTGCCTTGTCTCATCAGAAGGTTATGTCGATAAGTCAAAATTTTGGGCTACACCAATGATGTACTCCATGAAGTCCAAAATACCTCTAAACAAATAGCACTAAAGAAAGATCAAGTGGAAAATCTAGTAGGAATTGAAGAAGTAGTAGGATCTACACTGGCAGGAAACATACCAATCATGGGAATGAAGCAAGTAGGACCCAGTGAGTCAACACCAGCCATTGATAGACCAATGCAAAGTGCTTTTCCAACACAACAAGATTATAGACCCTTAATAAGCCACTTGTAGCATATTGCTAAAATAATAAATTGGGAAATTTGAGAGGTTTCAAGCATGTATAGAGTGTAAGAAAATCCAAATAAGCCTATTGTATTAAGACCTGCAAGTGGTCAAACCTTATTGTAGGCAAGAGAGGATGAGGACTAAACATAGCAAAGATCTATGAATGCTACATCCTTCAAGTGATGTTAGAAATAGTAGAAGAAGCTACAGTAGTGGTTATGCAATACTAAGATGCAGCAGGAGTAGTTGAAGTCATCATAGATCATACCAAAGAAACCTTTAATACTCTTGTTGTTCCATAGGCTAATCTTGCTAGAGCAAGAGATGTAAAAACCATAGCTAAAATGTCCATGATCCTAGCAGAGCATGAAGAAATATTGGATTGACTACTAAAAATAAGAAAAGTGATGAAAAATCTCTTTGATATCACTAGTGATATCACCACAATTCAGTTGGAACTAATTTCAACAAAGGGAAAGTTGGTCATGGCTGAAACTAGAATGTAACATACTAAAAATGAAGTGCAAAGGCTATAAGAGGAATTGACTACATTGAGAGTAGAAAGGCAAGATCTTGTACGATACATTATGCCTTACTAACTAGATCAATTTAGGAATGAATAGATTAGCCAATTAATGACCAATTATGTCCATATGGAGATGGAAAATGAGAAAGCAATATGAAACACTTTAATGGAAAATCCCCAATCATATGTCCATGCCAAGGCCGTAACTACACTAAAGAAGAAAACTAGAGAATTGTTGTGAAAAATATAAGGTTAACAGATATTAAAAAATAAAAGAATATGATAAAAAATAACATTTATCGACTAAGAGAGAATTTTGCTCATGTCAAACTTGACATTAAAATTTGGCTAGAGAAAATAGAATCCTATTAATGAAAGAAGTCTGTCTTGTATGCCAGAAATTAGTCATCAAAATTAGCACATGGTAGAATAAGGCCAAGAAGCATGAATGGCTAAAAGAGCATTTTAGAGATCAAGTGGACATGTACAAGTAGATTAGTAAGAAGGAGATCTAGATGGCTAAACCCAAAATTAGCTCCATCATAGCACAAACACCTGATTGGCAACCATCTTGGATATTCCTACCAATGTACACCAAGCCAAAATAAAAAATAAATACCTATAGATTGAAGATATGATAGAGTACACGGGGTTAGCAAATCTCTAATATGCTAACTTAGCCATGTTAATAGCAAGCATGCCCAAAATAGAACTAGATTAGTAAGTGGCCATAGTTTATGCAATGTATGAGAAAGAGTTTGTAGATGGAAAGGACACATAACAGAAGCTCCACATAGTAAACTCTAAGCTATAAGTAATGAAAGCTAGCTACTAGGACCAAAAGGATGTAGTAGCAAACCTCACTAGTAGAATGATCAATTACCAAGAACTAAGGAAAATAACTAATGATTTTGAAGAACAATGAAGGTAATTTGCAACATGGTATGTGAAAGCCAACAAGATGTTTCCCAAACTACTATGTCCTTAAGAAATACCAACTCCAAAAAACATTACTAAATTCACCTAAATGGTACATGATCCAAGATAGGAAGAAGAGAAAATCTAGGAACTATTTAATAAGTATCAGTTTAAGAAGCCTAATGATAAAGGAAAGAAGCTAATGGAAAAGCCACCACCACCTAGATTATAAGGACTATATTGATCTTGGATATTTCTTTTTTGTTTTGACTTATTTTTGTCATATGTGTTAATCATGCGATGCATGATAATTTTGTAAACACCACTCAAACTACAATGCAGCATTCATAATAGAGTTAGTTATGTATATAAGTCATAATATTAAAGTCTATATATAACCCCACAAACTTGTTAGGAACTCTATCCTCCTTTTGTTTTAACTTGAGGATGAGTTTTTAGTCAAGCATGAAGGTATGATAAAATCATATAATGTGCAAGCTATACGATATTGTAGCTCTACATACATCATCATAGATGTAATGTGGTGGGTCATGTTCATGCCTATAAATACCAATCCACCATCATGTGGAAACAACTTTTTACCAACACTTAGTGAAATTCTTGTAGTTTGTTTTTGTGACTTAGAGTTTGAGTTAGAGTGATTGCCCACAATATGATGAATAACAGTTGTATAGAATCTTCATGTGAGTGGACTATTCCTAGACATAATTCATGAATGAAAATAAAGATCAAGATTTTTTTTTCATCATTACAATAATTCACTTAGCATAATTTTTACTTTTTCATAATGTTTACTTTCCTTTAGTTAATTAGATTTTTGAAGTCATTTTATAGTACAATGTCTATTAGTAAGGTGGAATAAGTATAGTTGGTTTTGAGCATAAAGTATAATTATTTAGTAATCCAATACTAACTTTACTTAATTTTCTCAATGGTGAAGCCACTTGGTAATCCCAATAATAGTTGCATCAGCCCAAGCCATGTATTGAAAACTAGGAACATATACTTATTGCCAATAGTATAGTATAGCTTTATATCTTCATTACACTTAGACTTTGAATTTATAATCTTTACCATTTTGGCACTTAGTACATTCAAAGCCAAACAACATCAATGCATCATATACCTCACTAAGAGTTAAACCATACAATTTGCACTTCACTAACTCTAAGTGGAAAGATAACAACCACGAACTTAACATCAACTACTAGTATGCTTACATTATCTATTCGTAGATTATGATCTAGTCACATATGAACACTTGTGACTTGTATGGTTAAGTGTTGAAATACCCAACCACTCATCACCTATCATATTAAGTAGTGGTGAATGACATCTAAGGAAGACTTATCAATTAGTTGAGGCATCGTTAAAGCATTGAATCTATGAAATATCAAAGCCAACATTGCTTAGATCTCTATAAGGTCTAACATGTATGCTAGAAACTTATGATTCCATAGGACATATGGAATAATTGAGAAATAAAATAATGAATTTTCCATAGATGAAAAGATCTATTTTAAGATACGGACATACCATATCTTCCCAACCAAAAGAATTAACAAGATGTCCACATATAATGCCTAATAAAGTGTCATTCTAATGGAAAAATTTAAGATAAATATGGCATACTTATTGTTTTTATAAATACATAGGATGTTTGTGTTAACATCTTTGGTGTGTGAAAATCTTGAACATGGAGAACTTGTTAATTTTTTTATTAAGACTTTTATAGGCCTAAGGAAGATAAATTTGCCACATTAAGAAGTTCAAGAACTAGAAAGAACTTAGAAATTCGTTATGCAAAATCATAGGAGAAAATGAAAGGAACTTAATAAGATCATGAGGACATGAGACATCCTAATCCAAGAGAAGAAATCTTAAAAATTTTCAAGACATCTCATGATGATAGGAGATGTCTCTACCGAGATCCCAGATCTCAGACAAGATGTCTTACAAATGCATAAGATGTCTCACGCTAACATGAGATGTCCTAGACCAAGCCAATACATTTCACAATTTAGAAGAAATCTCAACCATGTCCAAGAAGACTTGAGTCCAAACAAGAAATCTCACCTACAAGTTTTCAAAATTAGTGAGACATCCTAGGCCATGAGCAAGACATATTAGATAGCCATTTCTAGCTATTATATTGATTCCAATAGGCAATTGGAGGAGATCAAGCCTATAAAGAGATGGCAAACTCAAAATTAAAAAGTAAGAAATGTGAGCAAGCATTGGATACATCATTGTAAAGTTTGGGCTCTCATCTTCTCCATCTTTTGATGTATTGAGCAAGAATAGTATGTATCTTTAAGAAGTTAATATCCTCAATTCTTTCATCTTTTATTGTGAATTTTAATTCAGCTTGAAAGTAAGAAATTTGAAGAGCTAGTTCAATTCATCTTTGTCTCTCATTCCAATGTATCATTACCTTGAGGGTTGAATGTGTTTCTTGAAGAAAAACATCCTTTGTATAGCTTGAAACCTTATGGAGACCTAAGGGTTAAATTTCCCTGGTCGATTGGATGTGTTTCTTGAGAAAAAGCATCCTTTGTAAAGGTTGGGAGCTTGTTGAGACGTAAGGATCTAATAGCCCTAAGGGGTTGGATGTGTTTCTTAAGGGAAAGCATCCATTGGAAAGCTTGAGAGCTTCTTGAGACCTGAGGGTCTAATTTCCTTAAAGAGCTGGATGATTTTCTTAAGGAAAATCATCCTTGAAGCTTGAGAGCTTATCAAGACCTAAGGGTCTGTTGTAATTAAAGCCTTGTAAAGGTTGTGATATCCTTAAAACCACAATTTGAGCAACAAAGTCTAGAGTTGTGTAAGGATTCTACCTTGTAAGTGTGAAAGTACCTAAGTTGGGAAACCACATAAATTTGTAGTACCAAAAGTTGGACAAAGTGGGATTAAACTTATTCCCCACCCTCTAAGTTCTCAATCTCTAGTTTGAAGAAAAGAAAATAAAGAAACCCACTCTTTCATTTCCTTTTCTTATCATAAAGTTATGTAGGTAAGCATGTATTTTAGAATATACCAATGATGTGTTACACAAAGTCCAAAATGCATCTTATGTAGAAATTTTTAAGCCAATGCTACCTAAGAAAGATCAAGTAGAGAAATGGGGCAAGAACTAAGGCTAGAGAAGAAATAACACTAAAGACAAATATTCCAACTGTAAGAATAGAGAAAGAAAGACCCAGTGATCAGTTCCAACTACAAAAGGGATAGAACCCCAACATTCCACTAGCACAACAACTAAATTATAAATCCTCCATGAGCCATCTTTAGGAAATTACAAAAATGATAAGTTGGAGCAACAGGGAAGTGCCTAGTATGTATAGGGTAAGAGACAGTCATAGCAAACCTATCATATCAATAGGAGCTATCATTCGTCAAGTGTCTTTGTAGGTAGGAGAAAATGATGAATGGACACAATAAATTTCAAGGAACACTACATCCTCCCATGTGGTGTTAGATATAGGAAAAGGAGCCAATATGATAGTTATACAACATCAAGATGCAACAAGAGCAACAAAGGTAATTACTAATCATATCAAGAAATATTGTACCATCAACAAACATTTTTTGAACCAAAGATGTTCAAACCTTGGCCAAAACATCTACGAAAGAAATCGTTGCCCTATAGAAAATGAAGATGCTTTGAATAGACTACTGTAGATAGAACAAGTTATGCAAAATATTTTTGATATCCTTAGTGATATCACTACAGTCCATTCAAAGTTAATTTCTATAAAAGAAAAATTGGTCATAGCTAAAACAAGAATGCAACATGTTGAGAATGAAGTGTAAAGGCTACAAGAGGAACTAGCTACATTGAAAGATAAAAGGCAAGACCCTACACAATATATTGCACTTGACTAGTTACTACAATACATGAATGATCAAATTGATCAACTAATGGCTAAGTAGCAGCAAATAAAAATAGAAAGGGAGAAGTTAGTGTGGAATGCTTTGGTTGTAGAAGCCCAGATATATAGTCATGCAAAAGTAATTACTACACTTGAAGAAAAAAAATAAGAGAATTGCTATAGAGAATCTTAGGTTGACATATGTAGAATATAAAAGAATATGCTTGATGAAGGCTTTTATTAGTTAAGAGAACAATTTGCAAGAGTCAACCTAGATATGAGACAATTGGCCCAAGAGAATAGAACCTTATCAATGGATGAAGTATGCATAGTCAAGAAAACATTAGCTATTAAGATTAGTGCATGGTAAAATAAGACCAAAAAGCATAAAGGCTTAAGGAACACTTTAGAGACCTAGTGGACATGTATAAGCACATCCATGAAAAGGAGATCTAGATGGCCAAATCCGAGATCAAATTTTTTACACAATTGCTACTTGATTGGTGATCTAGATGATCTCATCCTAGTCCACTAAGCTAAGCTAAAAAATAAAGACCTACAAATTAAGGATCTAACAAAGTGCATGGGGTTAGCAAATCTATGCTATGCTAACTTAGCCATGTAGACAGTAGGCACACCAAGAACAAAATTAAAACAGCAATTGGCTACCATGTATTCCATCTATATAAAAGTGTTTGGAGATAGAAAATATACATAACAAAAGCTCTACATTATAAGCTTTGAGCTTCAAGTAGTCAAATCAAGTTACTAAGATCAAAAGAATGTAGCAGAAAAGTTGGCCAAAGAATAATAGACTATCGAGAGTTACAAAAAATGGCTAAGGCTTTTGAAGTGGAATGAACACAATTTGTAGCATGGTATATTAAGGCCAACTAAATAACATCACCAAGATGATGTAGATTATTCATGATTCTAGGACTAAAGAAAACGCGTTGAGAGAACTACTGAGTAAATATAATTTCAAGAAGCCAGATGACAAAGGAGAGAATTCGATGAAGGATCCACCACTACCAAGGACTTAAGAAGAGTACATCAAGCTTTAATCTTGTTTTGTTTTGTTTTGTTTTTTTCATAGATATTTGTCATGTATCAAATCATGTGCTACACAATAATTTTGTAATACCACTTGAACAAAGATGTAGCATTCAAATGTATATATATCAAGTTATTGAGTCTATGTGACCCCACAAGTTTGTAATGACTCTATTCTCCTTTTGTTTGAACTCAAGGATGAGTTTTCAATTAGTCATGGGGTTATGATAAATCCTTTGATGTTGATGAATATGATATCATATCTATGATATTGTAGATGTGATATTGTATCTTAATATATAATGTCATAGATACAATATAGTGAATCATGGTCATGCCTATAAATACAAGCCCACTGGTGTGTCAAATCATATGTTTTTGCTAACATCATCATCATCATCTTAGCCTTGTCCCAATAAAATAGGGTTGGCTACATAAGTTTTTTTTTTACAATTCACCTCTATGAAGAGCTAGATCTTTGTTTATTTGTAGTTTCTTCAAATCATCTTCAATCATTTTTTTCCATGTCTTCTTTGATCTTCCTTTTGGTGGCTTTCCTGGAATAATGATGTAGTTATTGGACTTGCTTCTTTACCCTCACCCATTCCTAATGTGGAAACCCTTATCTACTTTTCATAACATCTAGGCAATGATGGTATACATCATTTCTAGAGGATACCTTAGCAAGCCCTTGCCCATTTTCCACATCAATCGTGCCTTGTGACTATTGCGCATCACTTCTGGGAAATGCCCTAGTATTTGTAAAATCTGAAAAAGAACTTATCCATGAGATTTGGCAAAGTTTTACAATTAGCTTCCAATGTAATGTTTTTACCAACCCTTAGAAAAATTCTTACAATTTGTTTTCTTAAACTTAGAGTAGTTGTAAATGTCCACAGTGTGAAGAATTATAGTTATATGGCATCTTATTCAAGTGAATTGTTCCTAGACACAATTCATGAATGGTAATAAAGACCCACATGATTCTTCATCATTGCAGCATTACACATAGAATAGATTTACATTTCTATGTCATTTACTTTTACTTTTTTATTTACATTTCCTAAGTCATTTATAATTACCATGTTAGGTAATATGCTGGAATAAGTATGATTGGTTTCAAGTAAAAAGTGTGGTTGTTTGGTAACCCAATAGTGACTTTACTTGATTTGCTCAGTGATAAAGTTACTTAGTAATCCTAGTAACAATTACATCAACCTAGGACATGTATGGCAAGCTAGGACTAGATACATATTGTCCATGGGCTAGAATATCTTTATATTTCCATTGTACTTAGTAATAGAATTCATAATCGTTTTCATCATGTTTACCCTTAGCACACTTAGAGCTAAATAACATAAACTAATCATATACCTTACCAAGAGGTAAACCATACATTTTGTACTTCGCTAACTCCAAGTGAGAAGAAAATGATCATGAACTTATTATCAACTCACTAGTATGCTTACATTGTCCATATACAGATTATGATTTGGTCACATGTGAATACTTGTAACTTGTATGGTTGAGTGTTGGAATTCTCTACTACTCATCAATAAGCATATCATTCAGGTCACTAATGTATACTAATTCTTATGTTAGTATCCTTGTACATTGATTATAAGTCATCAAGTTGTTAGGTATTCCTTTTCGTTTTTAGTGAATCCTCAATGGCTATATGCAATTATATATTCAAGAAGATTGAGGGAAAAAATTGGTAAATGAATAGAAAATAAACTTCTAATGGTTGTAAAGTTTATTATTTACAAGCATATTATCCAAGTTACTAATGTATACTAATCTTCATACTAGGATCTCTATATTTCTATGTATCATTGCCTTGAACAACTTGTATGAAATTTCTTTTGGAGCAATAGCAATTCTAAAAAGGATTTATGCCATCTGTCCTTGAATATTTACATTTCTCATAGAGAAGATGGTGGCTTAGGTTTCATAAATTATTATAAGTAACGTATTATCTTAGGTGTCAAGTGGATGATTAAGTTCTTAACTAGTATGGAGCCTTGAAAACTTCTTTTTTATAAGTGCATCAAGATGGGTAAGCCCAAAGACAATGATTACTAAAAAGATACTCATATTGATGCACTCATGAATGAATTATAAGTATTCTTGTTGAATGAAAGGCAAATGAATGTGATGCAAGACTCACATATAATATCATTACTCATATCATGTAGTACATAAAGTGTTTGATTTTTGAAAAAGTAGTAGCATTTTATATCTTTTGAAAGAGAACCTGGGAGACTCACAACATATAGAAGATATGGGATATAGTTTTTATGTAGTAAATGTTTTGAGTCTTGATATTACCCTTCTTCTCTTTGCATGTATAATTGATGGATTACCTTGTTTAAGCAACAATATATCTACAACATAAATGGCTCAAAAAAGTCTTCTTTTTTGGATCTTCTACATAATTTGGAGAGAACTTTACTTATATACTATTCTAAGAATGGTCCACTTGATTTTTCATGGATACATGATCATCATACTTTTCCACGTTGGTCCAAGCTTGTCTATACTCTTATCAATTCTAATACTATTATTGAGCCTAAATTTAGTTATCAATGGAATGTCATCTATAATGTACAATTATGTATTTATAGAGGCATTGAATTTAGAAGATATGAAATGCTCTTACTCTTTCACAAATCAAACACTTTTTTGTGATGCTTGATTCATCAAGGATTGCCTATTAAAGTTTGTGAAATACATACGTTGTTCATGATGCTAGATATCCTCTTTGCAATATGGAAAACTCATTCATATATTACATTTTTAATTGTCCTCTTGCTCTAAGATTTGGGGTAAATTTTCTAAGCTTAGGAAAGGGCACATGATTCCATGTACATGGTGTGAATTTCACCTATTCTTTTGCTTTCTAGTAGAGATGAGATAATGTATTTGTGTGTGTTGGAATTTCATCTATACTAATGCTTTCTAGTAGAGGTGAGATAATTCATTTTTGTGTATTGTAACCTCCCCAAGATATAGAGTCCAATTAGAACTTTATAACTCAACATTGCCCACTAAAATCAAACCCATGACTTGGAGCTTTCAAATTAAGAGTTTTACCACTAGACTTAACACCTCATTGTTGAAATGATGTATTGCAAATGACTCCCTAACACAAAGTAACAACAAAATTGACCAAGAGCTTCACAAAGCTATATAAAAAACAATGTGCCCCACCAATGTATGAGAATTTGTAAGATGTGATTTTACTATAAAAAACTTGAAATTTAATAAGTTGCCTAGAAATTAAAATGGTTGAGATTAATTTTATCTACAAGCATTATATTTTTTAAACATTGATTACATATATACTTAGGCATCCCTTCAAGCAAATTCACACAAACAAGATCTTAAGAACTAGTAAATCAACCTCATTGGCAAGGCAAGTTTTTTTTCTTTTTTCTTTTTAAATAAGTTAAATGAAAACTTGGGCTGGAAGATGACCTTTGTTTGAATGTTTGTTTTGAATTTTGAAACTAAAACTAAATGTTTACTTACAAGACCCCTTGGATCTATTGGACGAGTTTCAAAATTCATTTTACTAAATTCTTTTTAGTTTATAACCCAATGTTGCTTAGAATCAAACTTATGACCTAGGGTTGCCAAGCCAAGACCCTTACCACTAGGCTACCAATTAACAATTCAAAGGAGAAAAAAATATTTGTAGATTAAATAAGACAAAAATAAATTGAAAGAGAATTAACTCAAGATTTATTTGATTTAAGTAAAAAAATATAATTTTAATAAAATTGAATTCCAAATATATTTACGAGATTAATTATTTTGTAAAGCATAAATTCATTCATATCATTGATATTTTTATAGATTTAAATTTATGCAATGTTTAATTAATTGCATTTAACTTTTTATCTTTTCAAGTTTTTGAAAGTTTGATGTATTTTAAAATACATTTTAAAAATTTATTAAATAAAAACAATACCAAAGGCATCTTGAAAACTTTCAAGTTATTAAATGTGAAATGCAAAATTTTGCAAGTTTTCAAGGACAAGGTTACCAGTTAAATTTATACGTTGCCCCTCCTTCCAACATTATTTAGAATTAGCGGAGTTTAAGTGGGCCAACGCCCAATGTGCAAGGGGGTATCAAAGCAATAAATTTCCTAATGCAATCAGAAAGAAGTTTCATAAACCAAGTGCAAAGTTTAAACACTCCCTCATCAGAGTCCAACGTGATGCTATTGTAAAATGCCGTTAAACAACCCAACCTTAACGTCACTGAACCATCATCACACCAAAATTGTGAACATTTATTTACTTACGTCATGCTTACCTTGGCATCCTGAAGAAACATTGACTAGCAACTTCCTCCAAATTGGTCATATTGCAAATCTGCGAGGATAATAAGCTATCTGAAATTATGGAAACTTCAATAAAGTATGCTCAGTACATCCTCTGTCAAAAGCAGATAATTTTGAAGCTATAGAAAGCAGTTCATCTCAAATAATTTCACTAAAATCAGGTCTCAATAAAAAAATAAAAATGTACAATTGCAGGATGGGAAAATGAGAACGATTGCAGCAAAACATAAAATAGGGACCTGTGCTGGTTTCATGTGAAAAACTATGAAAATGAAAGCTGCAAAAGAATATTCATTTGTAAAAGTCGGTAAAAAAAACAATTGGCTTCATTATTCTCAACAGCCAGGTAAGCAATATCTTCCTTGACTGTAAAATCAACAAGAATTGCAACAAGAGAGATCTGAGAGCTTTTGTCATGATCATCCCTCATTGTCCTATAATCTTGTCATCATGTTTTTGAGACAAGCTTGTAACACATGTATATTTTCCCCAAAAGAATGTGGATGCCACACTTCTGATTGCCCACTCTTTACACTCACTTTACAATTAGGTACACATAGTTAACAAATGTTCTGAAGAATGGAACATTCCAACATACCAAATGCATGCCAGCATACCTCCATACAGCTAATAACAAAAAAATTACATTGATATAAAACCTAGTGTAACCAGGCTCTAACACAAGCTAATCCCAACCACCTTCATATTTGCTTACAATCATTTTATTCACATCACGCAGTATGCCCTAATCACCTCTACAATCGGAGCACGACACATAGGACACTTTCCACTGTTATGTAACAATTCAGTTGCACATCTCAGGCATGTGCACATGTGACCACATCTGCGTATAAGGAAAATTCAGAATGGAGCATCAGGAGTACGAATTCTACAAAACCAACAATACAAGAACTATTTTCAAATGCATCTGTAGCACACATTCTACAAAATCTGTCATACCTGTATAGAAGAGTGTCAATATTAGTGTCACAGCAAACGCAGCACAATCCTTTCCTTACAGTTTCCCAGTTGGATCCATCCGTCAGTGGTTGTAATTCTGGACATGCAAAAATGATATTATTAGCAATAGCAAATATTTGAAATTGAATGTATCTTATTGTGTGTGTCCATGAACTCTTTGAAACTGTCAGACCACACCGATTTCAGAAATTCCTTTCAGTGTTGCTCACTAAAATTGACCTGGGGTTCCGTGTCAATGTCTTAGCACTAAGAAACACTTCATGTTAAATCTAGCGATAGCGATATCCTATTAAGCATGTAGGCCGTTGAATAGGAAGCCTTAAAAAGCAGTCATTCAGCACTATCCAACGGCCTACACGCTTAATAAGATTTTGCTACATTTAAATATTGTTTAAGTCGTATGTTTTATTCTTGACATTTCTTGTCAAACTCTCATGTTCAGAGTAATCATTAATTCAAAAGGGAACCCTGAATTATTCTGGTAAACAGAGCTTAATGAAACCTGAAGAACAGTCATCTTTCACATAAATTTAGAAAATTACAAAGATAATCAAGAGAGTGTGCTTTGTATGGCCACAACTTTTAAGCACTTGAACGATGTGGGTTTTCAGGAAACTTATAATATAAAGGAAATATTTGGAAATGCAAAAGAAAGCAACAGTTGCTCTATAACACAAAAAACAGAAAAATTAATAATAGTAGCAATTTGGAAATGTAGCAGCGACAAGCCTACATGCATCATAAAATGCATAGAAGGACAACCTATCTTATAGACAATTTAGGCCATCATTTAGGCCATCAGGCAACATATCCAGCTATTAGGACACTAATCTGTTAAACCTCTCAGTTTTAATTCCAAACGTGGTCTTGTCACCACTAAACCACCAAAGACAAAAACCAAATGCCATAAATACATATTATAACTCCCGTAATTTTCTTCTTTTTACATTAACAATAATATTCAACATATCAACACACCTCCCTCTTGAAGTTACACTTCCTTTAAAATTATATCTAACCTGTCTACATCAAACCAACCAGTACTATCCACATGACAAAATTCGTTACAAGAAACCATTGTATGAAGATAGACAAATAGAACCCCCTAGCATGCTTAAAATCCAGTGATGTCAATATATGCTTTGTTTACTCAACGATGTGATCATGAATCTGTTCTGCCTTCCAAACATGAAGATAGGGCTTCCGAAAATCTTCAACAAATCAATACCACAAGTCAATATAACCCCAATTTTCCTAAACCAAAAATAAATTACAAATTCAATAAAAGCCAAACTTGTTATCAACCTGAGCCAATGTAATGTCACCAACCCTAATACATTCTCTGAAATAATGTATATCATTTTAGTCCTTTGAAAAAACATAGGGAAGAAGGCCCAAGAAAGGTAATACGTTCTACAGAAGATGCTGGGACAAGCTGACATGATTCAACGGTAATTCACCTTGATAAAACAAGGCCAAAGATTCCACACCAACAAGTTCTGTTGGCTCTAAAATTCCAGAAACAGCACATCTCACAGATTCTTTCACAAATGAAACTTCTGTTTCTCCAAATTGTGTTTAACTTGCAAACCTACAAAAAACTAAACCCTGCATACCTACATGTCACACATGAATTGTCGTACATACCGCTACATAACATACCCTGAAGAATTTTACTACAGACCTTAGAAATGACAAATTTATATTATTCCAGAACCTAGAGACTGCAAATCAATACTTAAGCTAAATTGTATTCCAATTGAAAAATCAAAATCAGAAGAAAATAATGTAAACAAATAGTACATTTTAAAAGCTGTAAAAAGACAAAGTGAAATAAAAATATACACACATGCAAATATGGTTCGGAATAGGGAATTCATCCACAAGAATCCTGGTAAAGCTCAAAGCTCCAGTCCATTCTAATTTAAACATGGCATCCTTGCTGTCTAATCATGTAGTTGTTAATTACGGATTAATGCAAAAGTTTTATTCAACTACACCCAGTGTTTGACTTTTACAAGAACTTATGTTTGCATACCCTTTAGAATTAATCATATGGATGACTAATAAAGTGCATAGACAGGGTATGCATCTTCAAAAACAATGCCAAACTATGATATTTAATTACTTATTTTTATCTTACTGCAATTAAAAAACAAACAAACAACCGATGGACTTCAGTTCTTTCCGTTGACGGACGGAGCGCACTCCCCTTGATGGGATAAAGGCACCAAGCGAATAAGCATTCACATATTTATACACAAAAATGCTAATCTCATTACTAACGGTACAAATCAGGTCATTATCTGTACTTCACCTTGGTTTGAACGGTTCAAAGCTGCTGATACTTCCTGCCTAACAGAACGTTGTAGCTCGAGCTGCATTTCCATGCAAGCCTCCAGCATGCGCTGCATATTCAGCATTCCCTGTTGTAGTCGACCCATATCATTCCTCAGGTCATTGATTGCCTCCCATTCCTGGACAAACACAATAACACGTTCGACTTATTTTATTTTATTAATTTTTAAAAAAATTATTATATTTATTACCAATAAAAGATAAAAATTGTATAACATACCTTTAGTACAAACTTCATTTTATCAAATACATGCTTACGAAAAAATGTAAAATCAAAAACTAAGGATGGTGAACTGGGATCAACGTTTGCATACTACACAAACAAGGCACATTGAAATTGACTGTTTAAACTTCCAAAACCCACACAAATATCTTTTCTATGAAAAATATTTTGCAGATGAATGAAAGGTGCCAGACAACAAACTTTTGCAATGAATATCGTGTTTTGTTTTAAGCCAGACATAACTCTATACAGATGACTAGATGTGGGGTATTAACTGTAGGAACATCTTCGCAACGTTTGCAGAGTGCAATAAAAACACAAATACGCTAAAAAGATAGATATTTTCATAGGCAAAGAAAAGCCATTGGTAACAGAGGCAATAACATTAAGTGTTTGCTTTTATCCAAAAAATAAATGACAATTGCGGTAAGAAAAATCCAGTCTATAAAGTGTTAACACTTACAAATGTCAAAAGTTAAAATGCTACCAAGACTCGGATCAGTCATGCATATCATAAAACAGTAAAATTTGGTGACACAAAATATACAATTGTAAAAATGAAAAAGAAAATATAATGAAGATCACCTTATACATAGCTTTTCATACACATTTACACAAGATCCATGTTTAAATGCCTTAAAGTTAATATAATTTTCAGAAAAATTTACAGTTGTTACCCAAACCAGATACATTTATCTTACAATATCAGGACGTGGGAGTGGTTGGCGAGTCCATGGAGCTTGTCGCAGGTCCTGATGCCATAGAGTTGCACGAGGTCGAGGTGGAGGTGGTGGTGGTGGTGGTGGTGGTGGAAGAGGCACAAAAGGACCAGCAGTTTGATTCCTGGCTTCCATTTGTGTTTCCTGCTGACCACCCTCCATAATGTCTGGCCTTGGTGTTGATCCTTCAAGATCCCAAGCAACAGGATTACTGCCTTGCCTTCGTAAGTAGGATCTGATT
The DNA here is from genome assembly GCA_015680685.1 of Gnetum montanum. Lineage (NCBI taxonomy): Eukaryota > Viridiplantae > Streptophyta > Gnetopsida > Gnetales > Gnetaceae > Gnetum > Gnetum montanum. The sequence continues at coordinate 231,556 of MNCI01001941.1, read as the reverse complement.
AGTTGATCCAAACTTTCTCTGAATTCACTTGCCAAGACTGTTGTAACACTCCTCCTGCACGTATAAATACTGTATATGATTTTTGCACTTCTAATTTATAAGATAGAGCCTAACTTTGTTAAAAAAAATGTAACTGGCAATGGGCCAGAAAGAAACAAACCTCCCAAGAAGTTCCTGGAGTTCCATATTGTATGCAACTGCATCATCTGAAACATGAGCATTATTGACTTGCCTTATTGGTCCAACACCTTGCCGAAACCTTCGTCTACCTTCTAGAGCACCTAGCTGTAAAAGCCGTGCTCTAGCAGTCATCTCCCGCAAATTCCGATTGATGGGTATTCTTAGATCATCTTGCCATACTGTGCCTACATCAGAATTAGAAGGCCCTTGCCTGACAGTAGGATTATTCAATCCTGTATCCTGCCGACTGTCAAATTGTCTTAAACCCACAGCTCTTTGAATGACGGTTCTCTCAAGATTTCTACCAGTGTCTTCTTCTGAAGAATCTCTGTCTTCATTTTCACTTGGGATACCAACATTTAATTCGTCCAAACTCTGAGCCCTTGCTAATTCTTCAGAAGCAAATTCCCTTTCTGTTTCAATATTGGGTGATGTTGCTCTCCCTAAATATTCACTGTTGATAGGAAGAGGAAGTTCGGCTGCCTGGCTTTCATCCTGAATACTTATTTGAGAATGTACATCTGTTTCTTCTACTGTATTTGGGATATTATTTACAGAACCGAAATTTTGACCATCATATTCATCACCATCAGTACTTCCAGAATCACTGGAGCTGTTTTCTGGATGACCACCATCAACACTCTCCAAGCTGTTTTGAAAACCTTCCCTGTTATCAACCAATTCATAATATTTAATTGCAGACAACAAAACATAATCTAGCAGATAATGTGAATCAGTTGTGTAGTATGTCCTGCATCAAAATCCTTAATTCCTTTAAAGATAACACATATTTAACACTCTGGATATTATTCATGTTAATTGGTGAAGATTTTATTTATTTTGTTGTATAAGATCCGCGCAAAATTTTTGTGGGTAAAATGGTTTATTATTGGTAATTATTATAAATTCCAAGAGCTTATCTATGAACCAGATCCATGTGTTATTCATCATGCATGTATTAATAACAAAAACCACCAAACAAAATTACACCTAAAATTAACAGTTTAGATAGAGTAAATAGTTGGACGAAATAAATTTTCTACAATGCTCACTTCAAATTAAAAAAAAACAATTAACAGATGCATAGATTGCATAATTCTCTGCTGCTGGTATATTCTTTCTTCAATCAAGAAACAAAATCCTCATAAAAAGAACTCAAGAAGTTTACTTTTTTAGGCAACCGAACTCAACCCATTTGAAATGCCTAAAATTCTTAAAACATATGGCATAGTATCATAAGATGAACACAGATTACAAAAGCAATATATAGATGAATTCAAAATTTTTAATATGAATTCATGCACAACTGAACTGGGTTGTTAACACTTCAGTTCGAAAAACAAAAAGTATAGTTAGTCACTTTTCCTCAAAACCCTAGTAGAAAGTGAGACAACCAGTCAATGTGAACCTTTTTTTTTTTTTAAGATCAAATAGTCACTGTAATTCAACGCCAAAAAGAATGCAGAAACAATGAATGACAGACATAGAACAGATGAATTGTACTTCATATCAGACTTTCAACAAATATTTATTATTTGATATGTGAATACTAATAACGTATCCTAAGTACTATATTGTCTCTGTTGCAACCAACACCTGAAATATTTAATGTTAACAATTTCTAATATATTTTTTAAGTCAACTTTGGCATGAACACCAACTATGGAACTTCTCAGAGAGCTTCCTTTAATCAAATATGTCTATTCATCTGTGGTTTTTCAGAGAAAAACGAGACAGTTTAGCTCATAATGTGGCAGATTCAAGAGATCCAATCCAGACTCTGCAACACTCAACCCTACCCCTAGGTTCCACTAAAGATTAGCAAGCACTCTTGTATTCTAAACCTACAACCAAACTTTCTTTTATCTTTCTTGTATATTGTAAAACCTAAATACTTTTTATGTCTCCAGAATAAGACAACTGCTGTTTCCTAGAAACATTATTAGGTTATGCAATATCATTCATGATATAACCTCGAAAAAAGTATTCAAATCTTGACAATAATAGGCTTTGTTAGAAGCAAAAAACAAAGTAGCATACCTTAAACCAGACACGGTTCGCCTTTGTCTTAACTGACCCAACTCTCTTGCAGCAGTTGAAGGAGGCCTCGGTTCTTCAATTGCTGCTCCAGTGCGTAAAAATCTGCCTCTTAGTAATGACTGTTAAAAGAATATCATTTTAGCACATGCAAGATGAAATATGTAATTCCCTTTTCACTAGAAAGCAAATACCTGCAACTGGATCCATAGCAATCAGGATCCTTTAGGTATCATAATTTGCAACCAACAAATGAAAACTAAAAATTTCAATCAGAAATCTATGTGAAATCTATTGCCTCTGTTTTAATATGAGATTATATCAATAAGTTTTTTGGATTAAGCTTTAAGCGTCTTACTTGTATTCGATTACGATGTGCAAAATCAGAAACAGCCCGATACTCTTCTAGCCTTTCAAGTTCTCTTTGTCTCTCACTTCCAAACCTTGCAAGTAACTCAACAAATGCTTGCCTTCCTCGAAGTCTTGGTGCATCTCTGCTTGCATTCCCTGAGGCACTCTCCTCTCTTCCAGAATCCAAAGTCTCTCTACTTCCTTCATGCTGTCTAGCTTGCCTGCGAACAAGGCCAGGCTGAACATCATAACTTTGCATTTGCACTTGCATGTTCCCCCTCACATCTTGCTGTTGAGTTGTTTCGTGAACCCACTCCCTAATTAGTCTCACCCTTTCCCGTTCATTTTCACCAAGCAACTCTGCCCTTTGCCCAGCACCACGTGTCACATTTGATGTGTTAGAAGATATTGCATTAGCACCCATCCATCCACGTACAATCTGCCTTACCCTCTCTCTTTCACCTTCCCCAATGTCTGGAGAATTCTCCCTGGTACCGTTGTCCGAACCCAATTGAGAATCATCCCAGTCTCTATAATCTTCATGCCTCTGTATGGCTACGGAATTCCCAGTGTGTTCATCATGTGTCCAGTGGCCCTCCTGGGAATTATCACTGTTGCCATCCTCTGATCCAACTCTGCTTTGAGCGGTATCAGTTGCGGTAATATTATTAGTACCAGTATTATGCTGCCTTTCCTCAAGAACGTGATTGTCTGGATACACCAACCTGTTTCCATTCTCCCTTGTAGAGTTCGAAGCAGCTGAACGGAATCTTCTCTCTCTTCGCCTTTCTCTGGCACGTTCAGCTCTTTGTTCCGCCTCAATCTCCCTCCACATTTGCAGAAGTGAGGATGCTGGTGTGCTAGGTCTTTCAACTCTCCCTTCCTGTCCTGATGCTCTTCTTTCTGGTCTAGAAACAGCAGATTCGCTCAAAAATGATGCATCTAACATTGAAACAGCATGAAGACCTGCAAGCGCTAAAAGCTCTGATTCACGATTTTGCCTCTCAATTGTCGTGATCATTTCTTCAGCTTGACGTGCAGCCCATCTGCTTAAAAGCCTGGATTGTTGTCGTCTTGCTACTGAAGACTCTCCCCTATTTTCTTCCATGTCAGACCTATGACGTCTCCTACGTAGAAGCTGCTCGCTGTCACTATCATCGTCAGTATCATCAGGCTCCCCATGAAAATGATGGATTCTATCTCGAAATCCACTGATTCCAGATTCGTGGCCAGAGCTGCGGGAAGCAAAAGTGATGCATGTATGAGAGAGATCCCGCATAAGCTCTTCCAAACCTCTTTTAAACTCTGCATGAGCACTCGAAACAGACTCAGCTTCCATATCGTGCTTCTGTTGTAGCTGTTGGCGGTGGATGGCGCTCGCCAGCCTTTCATCCTGTTCAGTTAAATCTGATGCCATTCCAGAAACTAGCCTCTGAATCGTCAGACGCACAGCTTTCTTGTAAACATCTCCAGATTGAAATGACTATTAAATTTTTTGTTGGGAAGCTGTCATGAAAAGCATGAGTTGACAAAGCTCTGAGTCATAACAATAACTTGAAACTATAATCAAGTATTAAGTTAAAAATGTAAAATGGAATATAAATCTATTTTGACTTAACATTAAACATCTGAAGGACGGGAAGAGATCATGATCTGACCGATTACAAAATAGGCTGCTAGTTTTTTGGGCACATTTAAGGTAATGATGCAATCTAAAAGATTGGCATGCTGGAAGATTTCGAACTAAAACAAATAAAAAATACTCAGATTACCAAAAGATTGCATTTTTTTTATGGATTTCCTGAAAAAAAAACCACTTTAGAGTAGGATTTGGCACAAGAAGTTTAACTATGGACTTAAAGGGATGACCATTCCAAAAATTACAACCAGAATAAGAAAGACAAAAGGCACAATAATTTGTTAAGATCTTTTTAAAAAAAGTTGGAGCTTTAAACATATCAGCTGCAGCAACTAACCAACCGCAGTAACCAGCAGCTAAATTAATGGGGAAAACATCTAAGAAAAATATAATATAGGCAACAAACTGGAAAGCAATTTCTGTTTTTTAGGCATTTTTCACAGTGATATTATGCCGATGGTGTGTAGACAACACTAGAGTAACTGTGTTTAGCGGAAGCCTCCTTTGCAAATACAATTGTATTTAAACTTGAAACCTTGGCAGAACTCCCTTGATTTTTTTAAAAGGGAACCTCAAGAACATTTTTTTGTGTGTCAATTTGCCTCAACGTCATCGATAAGGGAAAATAATTAAATATCATATTCTCTAGAGTTATGAAAGTTAATGATTAAAAATACACTGGTGTGGTTCAAGACATACGAAAGGACGTTAATATGAGTGGATGTAGCGAGAATGACTTAGGATACAATGCCCAGTATCAAGCACATAAATGCATATACAATTATATATTTCTTCATGACAAGAACTAGATGAGATGAGAAAGGTGTAAAATGCAACGACACCATTGAAGTCAAAATTGTTGAATGAGATGGTAAGCCAGACTATACAAAAGAGAAATTTGTTGAACCGTTCAAAAAAAATGAGCAGAAACAGCTAGAGCACCATCATTGCATTGCAGAAAAGTCAAAGTACAAAAAGGCTGAGACGAAAATATTACTTGACCTGCCATGATGGATAACAATTGCATTATGACGCTTTTTATGGATATCGGACGCCATTTCAAAAAGTTATGAATGCAATGAACCAGGAAAAAAAAAGACCTAGAAAACAAGGGTCCTCTGCTATCTCTGCAACGCAGACCGGAAAAAGTCTACCTGCTGTATCTTCCACAAACATCGATAACGCAATCATAATAAAACATCCAAATTTTTCAATTCAAAATAAAAATACTCCAACCAAACATCGGGTTAAGGCCATAAATTCGAACGATTGGAGAAAATGTCGAAATTAGAGCGCAATAAGGAGAACACAAACGAAAACGTCGAAATTCAGAATCGATCGCAAATCCGCCGCACGCTGCTTATCCGACTTGCGATTCAGGTCGGAAGCAACAACGGAAACGCGCCGAGAAAAAACAAAACATGGCAAATGCCGACGCCTGGCAATCATAAACAAAGCCGACAGCGAAAGGCATGCAATCTTGGCAAACACGAATCATCTCGCAACGACGGATCAAAACATTTCGCCAAAGATCACATTGTAACCGAGGCAAGCCGAAACCTACGAAACAATCATCGTATCACAAAAACAGAAAGAATCACCTGCGGCAAAAAAAAAAAAAAAACAGAAACACAAAGAACTCAAGCCTACTTCTTCTCCACTGAAGGAATGCACCGAAAGAAATCCCGAAGACGGAACGCAAGCAGGGTGACGAAACACGCGCGCCAAAATAAATAGAGCGCGGACAGATCATTTGCTGTGCTTAATCCTGTGCTAATAACCAAAATCCTCAACAGAATCCCGTTTCTGTTCCTCTGCAAAAAGGCCAGCTTAGGGTTTCCAAGTGACCAGATCGATCGCCCCCCTGTGCCTCTCCTGGTCGCCGCTGTTTTCTTCTTTCTCGCAGACGCTGACAAAACCGCACCAAAAGCGCGCATACAGCAAAACATAACATTGACGTAGCATCAAATACAGGGTAGCGGGGCCCTTCAAATTTAAAAAATAAATTAACATTTGCACGATTGCAGTAGTAATATCCAACCTTGCCTTAAAAAATCCAGAACACGCAGAGCAATCTAACAGCGACAAGCCCGAGCGATGGATGCGGCTATCCGTTCCTCGTTCTCGTAATTAATAATTCGGAACCAAGTCAGAGCCTTGCAGCCGTTATGGAGGGATCGATGATAAAGTCTTGTGTTCTTAGTTTTGAAAATATGGTTTTAAGCTTAGAAACAGCTATTGGAAGATAGGTTAAGGTTTAAAAATACGGATTTGAGGTCAGTAGGTTAAAGTTTTCGTTATTTACCGATGCTTTCGGGACTAAGCATGGGTTCAAAGCGGAGGTAAGTAACTACTCGGGAAAAAAATTAATCTTTTATTCATCACCGACGCTGGTGGACCCGCTTGAGTTGACAGAAAAGCACATTGGGTAGAAATGGTTTTAGCCATGACAGATCAGCTTGCGTTGGTGTGAATGCTGGTGGGGCCCGGCGCCACATCAAAGATGGCGGGCCGCCATGTGGACCATGTGGAGCGTGACGTGGCAACAGAGGCGGTGGTTGTCACGGAGCGCTTGGGCCTTGCGTCACGAGTAGGAATCTGGGGCTGGGCAGTTGCCTGTCCCCCCCCCCAACGGATAACATCCGCGTTTTATCATGTCCGGTGACTTAGCCTTGCTTTTTGACGCTTTGCGTTTGGATGAACGTCCACATGCAAATACGGACGACCACGACCGTGGGTGAAGGAACCGGTCCATGATGGGCTTTTGGCGTCCCTTTCTTGGCCCCATATAGTTCTGTTTCGATTTTTTTTTTATTTTTTTTTTTTTGGGTTTTGGACTGCCTACCTTGCCTATTCGTATGTGTACTCTGGCTTATGCAACGTGTGCCTTGCCTGCCCTTTGGGTGAACACGGAGCACTGTATCCATGGTGGCTATAGTGTAAGAATCTAGCGTGAAACAAGCACAAATTTGCCAAGCATGCACAAACAATCCTCCATGTCATGTTGGGATGATGTTTGGACGCACCTTGTAAAAGGTTACAAGGTGGAGATTCAATGGTCAAAAGAAAATCCAAAGTGTTGGATTTTATGATGATTGCACTTCCCATCCATCGTTCACATCTTTGAGGTTAAATGTAATTAGGGGTAAATGTGTAACCCTTGCTTTCGGCTTTGCATTTGAGAGTATTGCAAAAGGAGTGCTTCTATGTGTAATTAGGGGTAAATGTGTTCCATGGTTTGAAGGTACAAAAGGAGTGCTTCTATGTGTAAAGCCTATTGCAACTTACTTCTTTTGTTTGTTTGGGGCAAGTGATATGGACACTCAATTTTTAGTTGGGAGGTTGTGGGTTCAATTCTTGCCCCTACTTCTAGGTGTTCTAGCAATGGAGTAACATTGTGGTGAGACTCTTTTCATTAGCAGGTCACATCTACCCTGTTGTGTAGGTAGGGATTGTACTACTTGATGAGTCATGAATTTGTTGGTTGTCCCATGGGCCGCGATATCGCGTACGCGATATCGCGTACGCGATATCGCAGCCCGCCGCCAGTTCTATAAATAAGAGGCGGCTCTCCCTTGTTTCTTAGTTTTTTGTAAATTGTAGCTAAACTCTGGCAGTTTTACCCTTCCAGAGATAGAATATTTTCCAGTGTCTGCCCATAGTGTGGTGATTGTAATTATACGGCATCCTTTATTCGAGTGTGATGTACTTGGACACGCACATGACCAGCAATAAAGATCGAGATTACTTCATCATTGCAACATTCACTTTGTTTATTTATTTTTTAATTGTTATTTACTGCTTTCTTAATTAGTCTCTCTCACCCTTAAACTCATGTTAAAACGTGAAATGAGTACGACTTGATTACAAGCATTTAAGTGTGACTACTTGGTAACCTAGTGGCATACCTAGGATCTGCACTTGGTAATCCTAGTAGTAGTCATGCAGGAAGTCCAAGATGTGTACGGATAATCAAGGAACAGATGCTCATCACACTTAGGCTAGTTTAGATTCTCTTACCCTTTTCCTCCTAGCTTAGATAATATTACTTTCCATTGCCTTTAGGAGTAGCATTAGAGTAGAAACCCATCATACACCTCACTTTGGACTAAACCATACGTGACAAATATAATACTAGTCCAGGTGGGAAGATAGTGAACTACAACCTAAGGCTAACTATCTAGGTGCCACAACTAGTCCGTCTGCGAAGTTCAATCAGATCGCTCGTGAAAATGTTCATATTTGTATGGTTGAGTGTAGGGGTACCTCGCCACTCATCATTGGCGCCGTTGCCGAGGACGGTGCTAGTTATCTAGATTAGTTATATCATACAAGGTCGTTGTATAGGAATTAACGATATATCTTTTGGGAAGAAATAATTATAAAAAGTCACATACAAATTCACACATAATTTCACAACCATGGCTCTCCTACAAGACTATGATAATGTCATACCTAGTGAGGCAGTTCATTGGAGAACCAACAGATTAGATGATAATGAAGATTGGAGTACTCAACCTTATGCAGGAGTCCCCTACGTTTTTGAACACCCCAACGATACTCAAAGACTCTCGTCATCCAACTCTGACACCTCTAGTGAGGATGAGACATCCCATAGAACGAGGAGGCCCAAAAGGCCTAGGACCTTCTCAATAACTAACAAGAACTTACTTGGGGATGATTGAAAGACTTATAAAATTCATAACGAGTTTTACAGTTCCTTCTCTTCCTCTACTCCTTCAACGTCAGATTATGACTCGGATGACAATCTCTCAAGGGATCAGCGTAGAACTAAAAATCGAGCTCACAAAGAAAATCAAAAATGCCAACATAAACAAAGGCAACATCATCCCAACTCACAAACTCACAATCTACTTAGTGATGATGAACCCCTGCTGGCCACTAAGAGCCTAACACCAATACAAGAGGCTGTTCGCATCTCCCGTAGGCATCGTAAAGAGAGCTGCCTACCCAGGCTCGATTTAAACAACTTCCCTACTTTTTCAAGAGGCTATGACTTAGATCCGCATCAACATTTACAAGCCTTCTACGATGCATGTACGTGGAAAAACATTGATAACGGGTGGCAAAAACTCAAGCTCTTCCCTATGACACTCGTTGACTAAGAAAAAGTATGGTATAGATAATTAAAACCAAATTCAATATGACGTTGGTCAACAATGGTAGAACTTTTTAACGAAAAATATCAAACCTATGCAAGAGTGTCAGCCTTGAGGAAAAAAATCCAAGGATGGAAACAAGCACAACATGAACCCTTGGACATGGCCTTANAGCGGGTAGCTAAAGAAGAAGGAGAAATGGCTAGATGGGAGAGTGTTGAAAAACATCAACGGGACCAAAATTTCAGCTTAACAAATGTCCATGATCATAAAAAGGAGAAATCAACCAATCTCAAGGTGAAAGAACCATCTTTGCCGGTACAACAATCATTAGAAGAAGTCGAGGCAAAGATCAATAAGATGTTGGAATGGACGTATCAAAAGTGTGGAGAATATATCAATATTATTGGAGATAGAGCTTTGACAACCCAAGAAGCAGGACAAAACAATAAACAATCAAAAAGAAGGAATAAGGAAAATAAGATCTCAACTTCCAATCATACGTATGAATGCAACATATGCCTGTACAATCACCCCAAGGGCCAATGCCCAATCTTGTTACATTTATATGAGCATTGGGAAAACACGTTACATCCAGAGTTCGTACAGAGATACTGTGTTCGATCACAGTGGCAACAATCCCAGTCATGGGGGCGACCACCCTTAGATTGGAGACACCCTTCATATCATCCGAATCCAAATGCTTATCATGTTCAACATCCTATTTCTCCAACTAGGCCAATACACTTTATCTCACCACAGTACCATTCTCCTCAATACTACTTGCCCATAACTTCAACATAACCACCACCTTGTGCACCTTATACTCCTCCTCAATTTCAACATTCTCATCCTTTCCCTCCTTTTGCATCGCCACCAACTATTCCTAAAGTGTTTGCACCATAGCAACAACCCATGAACGTTACTTGTGCTCCTGTTCCCAACAGCAGTGAAAAGTCTCCTCGACATCCAAAGCGTCCCTTCTTTAAGCATGGCCATAATAAGGGACAACACAATTTCGAGGCCACTACATCCTCCAACTCAGCACAAGTCCCACATTGTGGTGCATCCTTATCTTCGAACTCAACACCTCATGTAACTCTATTAGGGCCACTGATGAGCGGCGAGGTACCCCTACACTCAACTATATGAAACAAGCGTAGCACACGCAATCCGGTCGAACTCCACAGACTAAATGCCTAAACGCCCCATGGAACACTTGGGGTTAATCATTCGTTGTCTTCAATGTATGGTTAAGTAAGTCCGAGGTATATGATTTTTTTGGTCTTTTATGGTTTTATCTCCTATGTTATGAGGTAAGGGTTGAGAAACTAACTAACTCTAACTAAGGACCTAAGTCTAAATTAACTAGCATCAGCATCCGTTCCCACTTACCGTACACACCCTGAACTATGCAACTGTGGCTACTAAACGCTAATCATTACTAGGATCACCACACGTAACACACGTGCTCGAAGTGGTCGTACTGAAGCACCTAACTAGCCTAAACGTGATGAGCAGCCGATTCCTTAACTAGCCGTACACATCCGTAGATGCTCGTAATCAAGTCGTACTCATCCTGCATTTTAGGAGA
>MNCI01001941.1:169411-213200 GCA_015680685.1 Gnetum montanum | reverse complement strand
TGGTTGAGGTGTGTTTTATGTTATCGTGTCTCGAGTGATCAATTATTTGGACAATGAGCCCATTACATCCACTCATCCACTCTACAAATAAGAGGTTCTGTTCAAGGGTACAATGATATTCTTGACATTTTTAAAACTTAAAAATTAATTTTGTGTTCATTGTACCCAGAATGAAGAAGCATGGATCAAGAGGGAATGATAAGGGTGTGACATCAAGGGGACTTGCGGATTCTCGTTGGTGACGTATGTGAGAGTTATCATGCAATGTGGTTGTACTAAGATCCTTGTAAATCTAACAAAAAATGGGAGTAAGAGTAATAAAAAAGGGTACTTAAAAATCTAATACTGTGCTAGGGGGTCCCATTGGAAGGACATGCACCCATGCTTGAAGGTTGGCGGCTTCTCTAGATTTAGTATTCAAAAAAAAAGAGAGAAAAAAGAAAGAGAAAAAGAAACGAAAAGAAAAAGTGCCACAAAACAAAAATCACTCCTCCCTTGGACAAAACGCCAAGTGATCATACGCCTTATTGTTATGGTACTCTCATAGTCACTCATCATGGGATGAAACTATGCAATGTCACTGATTAGAGGAATGGACTTGGTCCTTATCTTGGAACGACGGGTTAATGACACGTTAATCATGCTTTACATGTAGGATTCACTATCCCCTAGGTCAGTTACCTCATGTCCCAATCTCTACACTCCCTTTTTATAGTTCATCTCATCTCGCTGTTCGTGTAATTGTAGCTCGTGTCATGTGTAACATGAATTTTTACCTCATTCTGGTGATAGTTACATGTGTGTGTTTCGTGGAATTAGTGAGGATTACATTTAACCGTTCTAATGCCCATGGACATTTTAAGTGTGGTTACACAAGGGCATTATAGGTTGGAACCTACTTTGGGGAGGATCCACTTGGTGTAATATTTTGTAATTCTCACTTATGACACAACTCACACATACCATTTATTACCTTCAGCATATTTTTCATAACATTCTTTCCCTTATCACTATCTCTCCGATTCAACATTCCTATGAACCATCACATAGCCTTTTTCTCTACCATCCGAGGTCCTTATTGATAAATTCCACATCATCATAATTTTCATGCCTTCAGAACAATTTGAATTACCCTGGAACACTTTAACAATCGTCCAAATGTCCTTATTTTACATCGTTTAATTTTAAAATATATATATATTATTAAAAATTCGATACATTCTCTAAGTGCCCTAACTTCGAGGAAAATATATATACGTGACCCCCCTATGCTAATCAACATCATTTGCAACTATTCACGCAGGGGAAGTTTTTCAAATTCCTCTCTACGACTCGTGATTGTGCATCTCGTGCTTTCATATCCATAACTCGCTCGCTAGCACTTCGATTTTCATTCCGTTTGAACTTACTTGACCCTGGAGTGTTCAGCTTAGTTGTGGGGGAGGGACACATGCCGAATAGCGCAAAATTTTTTTGAAATTCATCATCGCCTGAAGGACATATTTAAGGGTAATTAGTTGTAAAATTAAGAATAAAATGTGTCAAAAAAATTTCATCCCCTCAGCTATACCAGAAAATTAAATTTGGAAACCACCTAAGCAAATATGACTCAACATTATAATCTTTCAGGGACATGTTCTTCCAATAATTAACATCACACAGAAATAAAGTAAATTTATTAAGGCAAGCAGTAAGGTATAAGTTAACTTTGGTAACAGCCTTACTAACGATTGGTCTCGTGTGATTGTAGATGGCCTCGAAACGCGGACAACAGGAAGGTCCTACTCAAAGTGCAATCAAACGACCTGGGAGAGGTGAAGGACAAGTTCCTGCTGAACAACATGCAGAGTAGGAGGAACAATCATTTAGTATCCACCAAGAAGACCCTTCTGCTGTACAATCAAGGCCTACCCTCTCTGAAAGCGGTGTCTGGTACTTAGTGGAAATGTACCATCAGCCACAATATCACGTACGCGATATTGCATGCTTGCTGCGATATCGCGTACGCTATATTACAACCTACCGCCAGTTCTATAAATAAGAGGCGGCTCTCCCTTGTTTCTCAGTTTTTTGTAGATTGTAGCTAAACTCTAGAAGTTTTACCCTTCTAGAGATAGAATATTTTCTAGTGTCTGCCCGCAATGTGGTGATTGTAATTGTATGACATCCTTTATTCAAGTGTGACGTACTTGGACACGCACATGACCAGCAATAAAGATCGCGATTACTTCATCATTGCAGCATTTACTTTATTTATTTATTTAATTATTATTTACTGCTTTCCTAATTAGTCTCTCTCACCCTTAAACTCATGTTAAAACGTGGAATGAGTACGACTTGATTACGAGCATTTAAGTGTGACTACTTGGTAACCCAGTGGTGTACCTAGGATCTACGCTTGGTAATCCCAGTAGTAGTCGTGCATGAAGTCCAAGATGTGTATGGATAATCAAGGAATGGATGCTCATCGCACTTAGGCTAGTTTAGATTCTCTTACCCTTTTCCTCCTAGCTTAGATAATATTACTTTCCATTGCCTTCAGGAGTAGCATTAGAGTAGAAACCCATCGTACACCTCACTTTGGACTAAACCATACGTGACAAATATAATACTAGTCCACAGTGAACTACGACCTAAGGTTAACTGTCTAGGTGCCACAACTAGTCCATCTACGGAGTTTGATCGGATCGCACGTGAAAACGCTCGTATTCGTATGGTTGAGTGTAGGGGTACCTCACCACTCATCACTACCAAACCTGAGTTGTCTTCCCTAAAAAAAAAGGTCTCATAAATTATGATTGAATGGAGTGCAAAAGTTCATTTGTTTAACAAATATTTTGAATTAACATAGACATATAAAATATTAGTATAGTATAGCTTATAAACAAAAATAATCAACTAGTGTCCAATGTGATCTATTATTTGGATGGCTGGACCAAAAAATTAATTTTAATAATAAAACTAAAATTTTATATCTATAAACCCTTTGGATTTATTGGAAAATAAAAATATACATGCTATGAGTTTTGAAAACATCATTGAGAAAATTACCAAGTGTTACTTGTAACATTTGGAACAAATCAACCAAATTTACAACTATAGTATCTCATCTATATCTAATATGCTCTAAGCAAGACATTGTTGAAAAATGTGGTCATCATTCTATTGAATTTGAAGTGAAGACAACATCATTAGCATTGAGTAAGAGTCTAATAGGACTACTAATTGTAATTACAAATTGACTTGGTATTTTATTCATTCATTCTTCAAGTTAAGTATATATATTGGAAACTTATGTGAGACCAAGCTACTGTGAAAGAAATCTCTATGAAACAATGAGATGTTAGCCTAGTAGTACAAGTCTTAGCATATTGTTTAGAACATAGAACAAAACATCATCCTACTATCCATACCCACACTAATGCATATATACACCATTATCAAGTTATAATGTACATCCTAGCTAAATGGTTGTCTATACCAAAACCATGGGCAAGTACATCCATCTCATGCACAAATATGCACAATAATACACAAACACATAAAGGAACCAAAGCTCCTTCATCTCTATCAATCCTAATGCTCTTTGGCATGTCTAGCTCCATCACTTATATAAATCATAGTCAATATAAACTAAGTGGGAAGCCTTTACACTTTCCCTATCAAATAGTTAACAAGTGCTATATTGGAGGAGAGGAATGAGAAAAGAAAGCATACTACATTGAATGTTTATCTTGCATGCTCACCAAGTATCACATGATACAAGAACATACACTAACCATAACATAAGCATGCGATAACTAGTGCCTTACATATCATAAGCTCTTAACATAAATGACAATCCATTTTTCACATCACAACCATAGATAGCGTAAATAACAATAAATGTATCAACACATCAATATCATACCCATATGAAAATCTATGCCCATGACTATCATATTAGTAGCATATGATATCCAATGCCTAAGACAAATGATTCATATACCACATCCAATGTCGCAACTTTACACAAGCTAGTAGTGATCTGTTACTAAGCCTAAGATCATACCACATCAAACCATCACGAAATCATAAATAGACATAGACATTGATACACCCATGTAAAAACCTATACCTAAGATTATCATATTAGCAACATATGACATCCAATGTCTAAGCAAAGCCATTCATATATCACATCCAATATCATAACATCTCATAAGCTAGTAGTAGTGATCCATTACTAAGTTGAAGATTCCACTACTCCAAATCATCACAAAATCATAAATAGATATAAAAATTGATACAACCATTACCACAAAGACTAATCAAACACAAAATATCAAGCCTTAACAAACCCATGTACCAACTAGTATATTCACCCATAGTGTAACATGTGTATTAGTAGTCATCAATACTTATATATTGAATGCTTGTAGGTCTTTTATTGGTCTTTATTATACTTGATCAATGTTAGGGTCCATCAATTAGTGACCCACAACTACTAGTCTTCTAGAGGGTTGTCCATAGAAACAAACAAACCCATGCCACACACTAGCTATAAGAACAAATACACCTACATTCTTCCACTCCTAGGATAAGGCATAAGACAAGAGCTTCATTAATGCATGATAGTGTAGGTGAACCCAATACTACCTATAAGATCGCTCATCATCAATTAGTCCACACAAGTTATGCTAGCTCCACCTGTTAAATGACCACAAGTGACTAGTGCTACATGCATCATCATGCAAATTCATAACATACTAGGCTCACTTAAGCCTTAATAATCCTCATAGATGGCCCATGTTGCAGGCAATGTAGCATCAACGCTAAAGCACACATAACACATATTGATAATTACGAGTAACCCATGCTATATGATCCTACACATCACATACATAATACCACATATTGACATGCATATAATTAGTGTTAAGAGTTTCATAATGTCATATCAAATTCCCAAAATACAACAATATGAGCATAGTTACCATCTCATGAACCCACAAGTAGGTCTCAAGCATTAGTTTTACATAACATGCATTAGACTAAGCGTAATAGCTTTAGCCATATTACATACATACCATGCTCATAACATGCAAATTCATCAACACATGTGTCTCAACATTCTATTCAAGGATCCACACATTAGCTTAGATAGTCATTACATGGCAACAACAATTTATCATGACTAGATCATGGCTCATGGTCTTCTCTTTCCCTAATCACAACCTACCTATGACATAGAATGGGATAGTAGCCTTCATTGTGAGTGTACCACAACTTGGGCACTACTCACCTTGATGCATGAAGACAAAAATATAAAATCTTAAACATTAATTGTGACCTAATGTGCACACGTGAGTGAAAGCATGAAAATTTTTTATAGAACTCCAACATGTTGATTGTCATTGTTGGAATTAAGATTGAGCAACATCTTTATTTTTTGAATATTGTTGGACATTGCTATAGTTAACATAAGGAGAAATGCTTTGAATCTTTTGAAATTTGGCATTATCACCAAATATTGTTGTAATTAATAGGAATTTATATGCTATCGATTCTAGTCACATCGATTGATGTCATGAAAATGCTACAAATTGATGTCATTATTTTGGATCACTAGAAGTTATGACATTATTGTGAAAATCAATAAGCCTCGAGAATTTCTAACTCTTATTACTACAAATCATAAAAAATCAATGCATACTGATTGGTGGAAAATATGAAAATTTAAAAGACCAATACAGATGAATTCTAATCCATTTTGCTTTGATCTTAACTTGAATCTATGTATCTTTGATCAAGGAACATAGATCTAGTAGAGAATGAATGATTTGATGCAAATTTAAGATAAAAGAAGTGAAATTATTGAGAAACTTCAATGTTTACATTGGAGAAAATCCTCATATGCATGATAGAGGAGTAAGAGAGAAGGAAGAAAATTACAACACTCATGGCTACTCACTCAATACTTTGTCACACTTACTACTCATTCACTCTATTAATTTGATTTGGAGGCTCTAAACCTTTATTTATAGCAAGGGAGAAAGGCTTGACCCCTTCTTCGTGTCAACTTTATCTCCTTTTCTTTGTTATTTTCTAACGTATCTTTGACTTTTATAATTTCTCCTTGTGTACATGATATGAAAATGAAAATAATAAGAAATTTTGATATTGGTTTAAAATTTGATAGTACCTCCTTCAATGTCTAAATTTTGGATCTTTTTGTATGCTAAAATTGATACTTGAACTCTTATTGAATTTGAGTCATCTTGCCTCAACTTCTTTCTTTGACTTCTAGTTTTCTTCATGTCTTCAATTCTAAGAATTTTTACTTTTGAAATTATGTTGAACTTAAATTTGATTTTTGATGAATTGTATATGTTGTCTTTGACATTTTCAGCATATAACTTCTTAAGTCATCTTGGTCTTTG
Organism: Gnetum montanum; assembly: GCA_015680685.1. Classification (NCBI taxonomy): domain Eukaryota; kingdom Viridiplantae; phylum Streptophyta; class Gnetopsida; order Gnetales; family Gnetaceae; genus Gnetum; species Gnetum montanum. The sequence continues at coordinate 206,778 of MNCI01001941.1, read as the reverse complement.
ACTTATTTAAGTCTTCTTTCTTTGTCTAAGGCTTTACTTTGAGGCTGAAACTTCTTCAATTTTGTGTATGAGAATTGTTCAATATTTTGAGGTTAAAATATGAAAATTTTATTATCTTGAGACTTGTAATTATAAAATTTCTTGAGCTCTTTTGTGATGAGGGCTGAAAATTTCTTAAGACTTCTTTAATCTTTGTTTGGTTGAAACTTTTCTTCAATCTTCTTTAGATTTTGTGTGACCTTTTCTTCAATTTTTTATATCTTCCCTTTTTGTTGATGCTTTTCCTTGATTTTGATGGCTTATTTTCTATCACTTTGGACCTCTTATGCTCATTTTGATAATATTTTAGGTATTTTATGTTTCTATGAACATTTTTTATGCCTCTTGGGCTTACATTTTATGTCTTTTTGAATATTTTATGCCTTTTTTAGGCCATTACGTTATGAGAATTGAGAAATTGTAAGAGAAATTATGGATATGTTCTCTTTGAGCACCTATTGAGGACTAGATATAGGACATTTAGGAGATCCATCCTTTACCATATTTGATATATGGCTTATAAAAATTTAGAAAGACAAATTTCTGTGACATCTTTGTTAACGAGCCTTTGAGAATTTTCTTTAAACTTTGGTCATAATAAGAAAAGGAAAGAAATTGTGAAAAAGGTCTTTTTTCATTATTATTCTTGTATATGAAAGAATCTATTAGCCTTCATCTTGTGTTTGAAAGGATATTTTGTCCTTCATCTAATGTTTAAGAGGATCTTTTATCCTTCAACTTGTCTTTGAAAGGATTTGATGTCCTTCAACTAATCTTTGATCAACAAATCTAAAGGAAGTGCCTCATTCTTATCAAAGAAATGCCTCATATTTCAAACATATTTAATAAAATATACCTCATAACTTTTGAACTTGCTTTTAAATGAAATTTTCAAGAATTCTCCCATCAATCTTTAAACAAATTAGTTCCTCTTCATCTAATTATGTATTTTAAACCTTTAAAGCCTAGAATCAAACTTATGTGCTTTGATACCATTGTTAGAGGCAAGTGGAAGCGTGAAAATTTTTTATAGAACTCCAACATGTTGATTATCATCACTGGAATTGAGATTAAGGAAAATCTTTATTTTCTAATTATCACGAGATGTTGTTGTAGTCAATGCAAGGTGAAATGCTTTAAATCTTTTAAATTTGGCATTATTGCCATATATCACTAAGATTAATAGGAATCAATATCATATTGATCATAGTCATATTAATTGATGTCACACCAACGATGTAGATTGATGCCATTATTCTAGATTATTAGAAGTTGTAATAGTGCTACGAAAATCAATGAACCTTAGGAATTTTTAATGCTCATTATTGTAGGTCATTAGAAATTGATGCAAATCAATTGATAGAACATCTAAGATTTTAAAAGCTCAATTTGGATGAATTCTGGTCCATTTTTTCTTGATATTGACTTGAATCTACACATCTTTGATAAAAGAACATAGATTTAGTAAAACAAATGGAGTAAAATTAATGGGAAAATTAAACTTTGACATGAAATGATGATTGAAATTCTTGAAATTGTATCATTTTATCTAAGACCTAATATTAAATGTATTCTAATCTTCACAATAACTAAGAAATGATTTGAATATATCAAAATATTTATTATTATAATGAAAATAAATCAAATAATGATTAGAGCATCAAAATATGACTTGAAATGAAATGCAATAAGATCAAATGTAATCAATCTTCCTCTTCTTTCTATAAAGATCTTGTGGATATTATGAGATATAAGAATTGTGAGATTGAGAATTTGTAAGAGAATTGAGAAATGTAAGATTGCAAGATTGTTGTGAGAAAATTTGTAAAGGATTGTGAAGTATTTTAGATTTGAAATTGAAATGAAGGTCTTATGAAAATGGAAAAAGCTATAGAGCTTCATGAATCATGAATGAAGGATTGTAGAGATGAAAATGCTTGAGAATTCTTCAAACTTTATTGCTAGAATTGTTGAACTTCTTAAGAAACTCTAATGCTTATAATGGAGAAAATCCTTATATGTATTGATAAAGGAGTAAAGGAGAATAAAAACAAAATTACAACACTCATGGCTACTCACTTAACACTCCCTGACACTTATTGATCCCTTACTCTCTTAATTTGATTTGGAGACTCTTGAAATCTATTTATAGTAGGGAAGAGAGGCTTAGACACTTCTTCATATTAACTTTAGTCCCTTTGCTTTGTTATTTTCTATCATATCTTAACTTTTATAATTTTTTCTTGATGTACAACTTTGATTTCTAACATTTTGGACATGAAATATGAAAATGGAAATAATGACAAAATTTAGCATTGGCCTACATACATATCATGACTCGCACCTTATTATAATCTTCCACCACAATCTAGCTATGAGGGCTTAATGACTCATGTTTGATAAAATCCCTTGATGTAACTTGACCACGAGGTTATTTCAACTCATGGTCTACAGATAATTCCAAAATTGAATAGTTAAGAATAACAACTAACTCTCCATAATGAGGCATACTTTGCTTGACAAACCTTTGAAGTGTTATAATTAATTGTTGCAATCCTTAGTAGGCTTCCTAATATCTAAAAAACATCATCATCACACATACATAAATCTCATAAGCATAAATCCCTATGAAACTATACCATAATGACATGATCATGACATAACGATCAAAATCAATGTCCTAAAACATTCAAATCCACTCTCCATTCCACATATCCATACACGTGAGCATACATACCAAATCAAAGATAGAAAATCAAGGAAAAGATAAAGGAAATTGATCAATAAAATCCAAAGTTCATGAAAGTTCAAAATGATCACATAAAGCCTAAAACACAATTAAGGCTCTATTTTGGCTTAACCAACTCCCAAACTCAAGTGCAAGAAATAATAACAAGCTTGAATCAAGCCCCTAGACAAATTCACAAGCTTAAAATCTATAAGAAAATGCTACCATGATGGTGAAAGTGTTTTAGAAGAAAATGCATAGAGAACCCGATGTGAATGATAATAGGAAAAGGAAATATGATTATGTTTCTAAAATATAAAATATAATACTATACTCCATGTAATGAGCAATGAGTGTCCCTTACACCTAACCATACAAATCACAAATATTCTTGCATGACTTAATTGTATTTTATGAATTGGACTAGAGGTATGCCTAACACATATGGTTAAGTATAGTTGAGACATATGATTATGATATTACAATGGTCATGGTTAAATAATATTAAAATATTATTCTCATGTGATTCTTAGTGAGCATAATTAAGTATAATTAAGATATATTGTGGATCGTTGAACTTAGAGTGGAGGGGGGAGGAGAAGATTAATAAGTTTCCCAAATCAAACCTTTATAAAACAAAGCATACACATGAATTTACGTGGTTCCCCAACTTGGGTACTCCACACTTGGAGGGTAGATCGCAAGCATACCTCTGACCTTTTATGCTCTAAAAATGTGATTTAAGGGACCACACCCTATATATTCATCAAACCCGACTTTGGAGTGTTGTATCACAACACCAATCACTTGACCCTGTAAGGTCCCATTAGGCTTGGAAATGTAGTTTCAAGGCTTCTACAACTTTTATAATCTTGAGATCCACACTAGAGTGTTGTACCACAACACTAACAATTCAATCCCATAGGATCCCGACAAGCTCAAGGAACTCAACCCTATAGGGAAACAAGAACAAGAATTACAAGGAAAGATTGCAACTCAATTTGCTGATCCTTGTACAATTAGGTACATCACATTTTACAGTCCCAAAATGATAAGACAATAAAGAGCAATAGAGAATTCAATGATTACAAATGATTGTACTATGAATATAATAATGCTTGCACTTTTTCCAATGCACATCAAGTCTTCTTATAGTTGCCGTGTTGCTAAATCCTTCTCGAAACTAGTGCAATGGCTAGCTAATAGTCATTAACAGTCATAGGAGATGCCTTTTCCATGTCTAAGACATCTCTCTGAATTTGCCTTCAAATCTAGGAAGACGTCTTTGTTTCTTGAAAGATTTTTGTCTAAAGTCTCCATACTAGAAGACATCTATGTCTAATGGAAGATGTCTTTTTGGACTTGGTTTGTAATCTATAAAGACATCTTTGCCTCATGAAAGATATCTTTGGTTGAGGAAAGACATCTTGCTATTTTTGAAGATGTCTTTTTAAATTTTCTTTGAGTTCACCCCAAATATGCCAAGATGTTTGCTGCTTCTTAGAGACATCTTTCTTCATCTTTCGTTGCACAATGAATCCTTTGTTTCTTGTTCTGTAAGCACAACAATCACATAGACAAGCAAACAAACTTACTTTTCATTTTTCTTAATGTTTTGACATACCAAAATCATAAGGTCTACAATCTCCCCCTTTTTGGAAATTTCCAAAACTTAAGATAATGGGTTAGCTTTGCACAATACTTCTCCCCCTTTTTGGACATAACAAAAAAGGTCAAACCATCTATCCATAACCATTTTTAAAATGTTTTACATCAAAATATCCATAAGAATCTCAAAGTACAACTATCCACAGATCAATCACATATGTGCAAAGACCCAAAATCACATACGTGAGAGCCACAAAATGTCTCATCCTTTTTTATCACTAAAAGAAGAGAATAACCTACTAAGGTTTCAATCACTAACCTTGGTAGCATCCTTAGATTTAGAATACATTGCTACTTGAGATGGATGATAAGTTTCCTCCTCATTGTCATCACTACTAGCATTTGGATGATTGGATTTTTGAGTGTCATCATCTAAGAACTTAACTCGTTGCACTAGCGCTCACCTAGGATGAAGCTTCACTCAAAACCAAGAGTTAGCTGGTGGAGCTAGCAACTGCTAAACTGGGACCCATTGAAACATGGTCCCAAAGGTGCTCTCCATAGCTCATTGCTCAAAAGAGCTAGAAGCATTAGCATGAGATGAAGTAGTGGAAGTGGAAGGGACTAGAACATGATGCTCTAACTACTGTATGGAAGCATTGTGCTCCCCTTGAACACCAACTAGGGTGCCTTTGGCTCAAAATCTGACTCCATCCTTGAGTTATAAGTGTGTGAGGGGCTTATTGCTGAAGAATGGCATGGAGGAATAGGAGCATCCTCCTTGTTGTTAGAGATAGAAGGAGTGGTGAACTCCTCAAATACCTACCCATTGGAGGGAAGAGGAATCCCAACCTCATCTAAGCTCTTACACAAGTAAGAGAGGTTCCTTCCAAGCTTCCCAGTGGCTTGGGCAATGGGTCTAAATATCCTCTTTAGAGAGGAAGTAATTTGAGCTCTAGAAGATTTTGATCTTCTCAACTATGATGAGGCCTTCTTCTTTTGTTTTGGTAATCAAGTGCTAGGTCCTACTGCTACCATGCAAGAAGAACTTCTCTTCTTTGCATACTCACCGAGACTCCACTTGCCTTTAAATAAAGGTAACTCTGGAATAGGTACACCCTTCTGATGGATCAACATGTTGATGAGGTAAGGATGCCCAAGAATTCTCTCCTCTCTCCTTGGCATATAAGCTTAGAATGTCTCTACAAATAGTGTGCCCTAGATCTAATGGTAACCTTGTAAGAAAAAAATATAGTACGTAGCCCTAGGTTGGTAGTAAATAACTGTAACTTCCTCCCTTTACCATTATATTATACAAATAATAAGTGACAAGGTGGAGACATGTGGAGTCATCTTGCTCCACTCAATGTGGCCTCGATCAAACGACATATCTCTCCCAAACAATACATCATAGAATTTATCATGAGCTATGAGCATAATACGATTTGTGCAAATGTCATGCATAGACTCTATAGTAAGTCGGAAGACATCAAGATTGGAAATACCCAGAAGTGCATTAACAATTTGAGGAGATACTTCAACAATAATACCACCAATAGTAGATGTAAAAGCTCCCACAATAGCATAAGAAATAACAATGTTATAGTAGAATTCTCAAATTAATAATTTAGGCACAAGAAAATTCATGAAAATGAATGTAGTCTAATTTAAAAGCTTAAAATAATCTAATAGAGCTTGTTGTTTATGCAAAGGAAAATGAAGATAATGCTAAAAAAAAATAGTGGTTCTTGTAGTTTCAAACCTATGCTAAGCATTTGTACTACAAAACTAAGGAGTGCATGAGTGCGACACACTGCTAGAATTTCCTCTTGCACATTTCTTGGAAGGATTTTTGATTGTACCAATCTTCTTGTGGGCCATCTTTGCCAAAATTTCTATGAATGGTGGAGACCTAGTTATCTCTGTGGGATCTCTATGGAAGAATATGATAAAAATGGAGGTTTTATAATTATAACTGTGGGTAAACGAGGGCTTTGAATGAAAAATGAGACATCTTTTTTGCATGTAAAAGATATAGTATACATCTTTCATTTATCGAAGACATCTTTCTTGAAACAAACAAAAAATCAAAGAGATGTCTCTATTCTGCCAAAGACATCTTTTACTTTTGAAAGACGTCTTTTTTCAAAAGTTAAGATAAGGTTTTGGAAGGTTGTCATTTGTTTATAGTCTCAATTAAACCTTGAAAACAAAATGAAAAACTTACCTCTACCTACCTATCATGCTGTTGGAAGATAATGGTGTCTAAAGAGCTAAAGAATGTGTTTTCTCTTTGAGGAATCTCCTTTAAATTGAACTTTCTCAATGTCCAATGCATGACTTCCTCTTACAAATTTTTTAGGGAAAGTCTCTTGATGTCCATCATCTTGTTTAATTCTCCATTCCCTTTTGATAGCCTTGGTCCTTTGGGTTAACTTCCAATCTTCTTTGTGATGCTGCATAAAACCCTTTCTTGGTGTACTTTGATAACACTAAGGAGTCTTGTGATATGTCCATGTCCTCATATGATAAAACTTTAGATTGCACTCCCATTGTTTATGCCCAATATTATTACAATAATAACACCTAATTATCCTATTGGAAAAATAACTAGAAGGACTAAACTTTTGAGGAATTTTATGTTGGACAGAAGCTTTCCTTGATGTAGAGTCCTTGTTCCTTGATGGTTCCTTTAGATGAGATGAAGGTTCCTCTTCTTGGTGGTAGCATCCAAGTCTAATTTTATCTTGTGGGCTTCTTCCTTGTCCAAGAACCATTCGAAGAGACTCTTTTTCTTTTGTTAGTCTTTCATTCACTAGCATAACATCAGCAAGTTCTTTTTTCATCTACTCACATGATTTGGTTAGTGCTTCATTTTTAGCCTTAAGGTCTAAGAATTGTTTATTAATATCAGAAAAAGTTAAGTTTGATGAGGATATTTTTTGATCTTTAGACTTGACTTGTTTATTTAACTTAGTACAAAGATGTTGAAAATTTAAAAGTTCTTTACATAATAAATCACCATTGTCATTTAGTTCATCATTTGATGAACCACCATCAGTGAGAGCATGTAGATGAGTTGAGAATTTTTTGCATCAACCTCCACATCTTCTTCACTTTGTTCCCCATCATCCCAACTTGTATAAAATTTGGTCTTCTTTCCTTCTTTAAGGGATTTGTTCTTGTATTGCATTCTAAGGCTACTAGGACATTCAGAGGCCACATGGCCTCTACCTCCACACATCCAACATTTTATAGAAGAAAAATCTAAATTAGAGTTTAAAAAGTTCTTACCTTTGATGAACTGCGATATCGCATTCGCAATATTGGGTCTGTGATATCGGGCATCCAATATTGGGACTTGCCTCGTTGCTTATAAATAAGAGGTGGGCACACTTGGTTTTGGGAAATTAGTCTTAGTCCCTTACCCAAACTCTTGCCTTTTTCCCTTTCCAGAGATAGAATTATTTCTGAGTGCCTGTAGTAGGAGTCATAAAGTGAACGGATCTTTATTCGAGCATTGTGTACTTGAGCACACCTTGTGTACGACAATAAAGATGAACTTTGTGATAAATCTTGTAGCATTTAGAATAGATTAATTAATATTAATTACTGTTACTTAATGCTTTCCTTAGTTAATTAATGTTCTCTCTCTCACCCTACAACTCTCCTAAGTAAGCACACTTGGTATGACCACTTCAAGCATGCGTGTAATGCTTGGTAACCCAGTAACGATTAGTGTTTGGTAATCCCAGTAGTGTTGCATTAGTTTAGGATGTGTACGGCAAGTGAGAACGGATGTTGGTGTTAGGACTAGTTAAAGCATAGTTGAGTAGTTAAATTAAATTAGTTACTTAGTTATCTCTCTCCTCCCTTTGTAGCACCAGGACATAAAAACATAAAAACCATAAAAATCATGTACCTCAAGTTTACTAAACCATAAAATTGTGCTATACAAGTAAGATTGGGAAGACAACGATTGATCAACCCATCCTTGTTCCACAAAGGCGCATAAGCACTTAGTCCTTGGAATTCAACCAGATTATGCGTGGACGCTCATATTCATATGGTTGAGTGTAGGGATACCTCGCCACCCATCATTGGCACCGTTGCTGGGGACTTTGTTGGTTGTGCACTAATTAGAACTTAGGAAATCTTTCTCATTATTGGAACTAACCCTTAGGGTTGGTTATCTTACAATTATTAAAGAGAAGAATATTGCACACTGAATAAACAATTATGTCTCCTTTTTCTTACGAGAGTGTTTGACCACCTAGGTACAATATAGGGAACAATCGGAGGCATAGTACACATGATAATTTGCTAGTCCCTCAATAGTTTCGTGTGGTGTATGTTTATCCTAATGAATATGTACCAAACTTGACTTTTATCCCCCATTAGGATGAACAACTGCGTTGGCGTGATTTAGAAGGTAACATAGTGTTACCTCCTAATCGCTCAGCCCCAGGCATACTTCTTCGTGATCTCACATGAATTGGTATGTAGCACTTAAAGGTAGAGTACATTGTGCATGATCATAACTTGAGAGAGTATTGATCTACAGAGGCACAACATCCAAGGAATTTACAACAGGAGATACATCATGAATCCATGAAAGGGAAGTTGTCTCAGAATGTCCCATATGTCATAAGTGAAAATGAGGGTGGTGAATCTACCTTGGGAGGTTTCCCACGAAACAATGTTCCTCTCGTTGACTTTGGTCAAGGGGTTGTGTATCAGAACCTTCACTCAACCATCCATAATCCAGGTTTTGATACCAATGGACATAAAGGGTTCAAAAAAGTAACACAAATGCATAATAAAGATGGACATTCTGATCATAATCGTGAGCGAGGCTGTGACCATTGAAGAGAAGGTGGTAGGCACCATTATGGTGATAGTTCTCCTCCTTCTTCACCTTCATCATCTCCTTCACCCTCTCCTTCAGGATCTAGATGCAATCATAAGGAAAAAGACCATGAGGATAATAGTAAGCGGAACAGAGATCACAGATGAAATAGTCGAGAAAGGGGATGAGGACATTCTAGAGAATCACAGCACAAAAGAAGGGAAAGTAGGGAACAACATAGATATCATAGATGCCATAGACGGGATGATCATGATGAACCCCTACTCGCTACTCAAAGTATGCTAGACAGAATTGAGGCTGTTAGAGTTCCAACAAGGCACCAAAAAGATAGTAGGATCAAGAGATTAGACATGAACAATATCCCACAATTTGAAGGGGGATACAATACTGATCCTCAAAATCATCTACAAGTATTTCATGATGCGTGTGCCTTAAAAAACATAAAAAACAAATGGCAAAAAGTAAAGTTGTTCCAAAAACACTAGTTAAAGAAGTAAAGAGCTAGTACCAGTCCTTAGAACCAGAATCCATTTGTAGGTGGAGTACCATGTTAGAATTGTTGAATGATAAGTAGTAAACGTACTCTTGAGTGTCCAACCTGTGAAAGCAAATCCAAGGATGGAAACAAGGAGGGCATGAACCCTTGGATGCTACCATGGGCCAATATTATGCATTGTTACATTGTTGTCCTAGCCATGGTTATTTGCAGAGTGATCAATTGTGCCCAAGGAAGACTATCTGAGCTTAGGGCCCATCAAGTATAGAGATTATTGGAGCAAGTTGCTAAAGAGGAAGGTGAGCTAAGGAAAAGAGAGTATGGAGGAATATAACAAAGATCCTTCCCTCCGAAAGAAGGGAGTAAGATTTTGTGAGGATGAAGAAGAGTCATCACTTGAAGAGATGGTTGATGAAGTGTCATTATGTCATGCGTCGACTGGGCCGTGTATACGAGGCCGCGTATACGTGGCCGCGTTGACATGTGCTCGTCGACATAGCCTTCCTACATTGACATGGCCCCGTTTACATAGCCGCCTATCTCGACCTATAAATAAGAGGGCCTTCCGCCTCATTGAAGCATCTTTTAGTTAGTTGTAGCGAAGCTCTTGCAGTTTGTTCCCGCAGGAGATAGAATATTTTCCAAGTGCCTGCAGCAGGTGTAAGAAAAGTGATCGGCTCTTTATTCAAGTGTTGATGTATCTGAGTCCATTGGCGTGATGGCAATAAAGATGAACTATTCAAGCATTCCTTGCAGCATTTGGACTTAGCTATTTTATGCATTCAGTAGTTTAAGATATTTATGCTTTATTAGTTACATGTTAATTACTTAAGTTTCTGTTATTATTATTTTAATTACTATTGTTCATTTGTAGTTTTTAAAGGCCATAAGTACAACCATCTCAAACGTAAATCAAACACTTGGTAAACCTAGTGACACTTAACGTCTGGTAACCCAGAAGTGTTAAGAGATGCTCAGAACGTGTTCGGAAGATGGGATTGGATACTTATGCTAGGAATAGTTAGAGTATAAGCTAGGATAATTATAGATTAGATAATAGTTTATTCCTTAATCTTCATACCTTAATTAGCTGCCAAAAGATATGCAAAAATATATAAAAATCATCAGCCTTAATCTCACTTAACCATCGTAATCAGAACTTCACAAGTGAGATTAGGAGGACAACGACCATTCTCCCCCAAGGTTTCATTGGTTAGGGTTTGGTGTATGTTAAGTGCTTATAGTCTACAGAATTCGAACTAAGTCATGTGTGAATGCCCGTGATTCGCATGGTTGGGCGTAGGGGTACCTAGCCACTCATCATTGGCGCCATTGCCGGGGATTGTTAAGTCTTACATGCGTCATCTAACTTTAGTGAAATTATCATTCAAGTCATTGGAACAGACATAGGATAGAAACATTTATGCATGCTAGGAGAATTAAAGTAAATAATACAGTACACCAATTACATAGACCATCTAACATCCAATATGTCTTCTCGCAGGAGGGAGATATCCATCCCACCAGTGCCATAGGAGTGTCGGGTGGTGTACAAGCATCCCGATGAGTATGTCCTTGATTTCACATTCATCCTACATCAGGATGAGCATCTACACTGGTGGGACATGGAGGGTAATATTGTACACCCTCTTGATTGATTGGCTCCTACGATGCTATTTCACAATCTTGGTAGATTGGGCATCTAGGACCTTGGAGTAGAGTATGTCATGGAGGACCATGACTACTGGGACTATCATCCCACTAAGGCTCAACGAGCAAGAGATCAGTAGCAGGCGGACATATATGAATAGCTGAAGGGGAAAAAATTTAGTAACCCCTTATTTTCGCAAGGGCTGCCAGACGATGGGGATCCCATCTTTCATGACACCCATTCAACCGAACTTCCCCTGGGGTAGCAGGTCCTCCAATCCATGATTCATTCCAAGCACCTAGGTGGCCAAGATTCCCAAGGGGATGAAGGGTCACATAGCAAGGATGAACGGGATGATTGGGATCATCATCAGGGTAGAGGGAGAGATCCCTCTCCTTCTTCTCCATCCTCTTGCTCTCCTTCTCCTTCATCCAGCTCAGGCTTTGATCATAACCAAGGTAGGAGGAAGCGAAAGGACAGGGGCAAAAAGGTTCGGAAGGACTCGAAGGAGCAACATAAAGAGATGCACGAACCATCATGTGATGCTTGCCGACATCAAAGGAGGGATAGCTGGAATCATCATAGGTATCATGACTCCCAGCAAGACTATGATTCAGATGAGCCATTATTGGCTACCCGGAGTATGCTCCAGATCTCTAAGGTAGTTCAAATCCCTAGTGGACACATGAAGGATAGTCAGATCAAGCGCGTTGATATGAACAACATCCCTAGATTTGAAGGGGGATACAACTGTGATCTGCAGACTCACTTGCAGGCGTTCCATGATGCTTGCACCCTGTAAAACATTGACAATGATTGGCAGAAGCTGAAGCTGTTCCCTCACACACTCATTAAAGAAGCTGAAAGCTGGTACCGGTCCTTGGAGCTGGAATTAATCAGAAGATGGAGTACGATGATTGAAATTTTCAATGACAAATATCAAACGTACTCCAAAGGGGCAAACCTGAGATGGCAGATCCAAGGCTGGAAACAAGGGAATCATGAGCCCTTGAATGCCGCCATGAGCAGGTATTACTCATTGTTGCATCGGTGCCCTGGTCATGGTTACTATCAGTGGACACAGCTTCACCACATCATTGATGGGCTCTGTTTTGAAATGAGAAAGACCCTAGGCGTGTATGCCCAGGGCCAACTGTCGGAGCTAAGGGCCCATCAATTGGAATGCCTCATTGAACAGGTGGCCAAGGAGGAAGGAGAACTTAGGAAAAAGGAGAGTGCAGAAGAATTCAACAGAGATCCTTCCCTCAGAAAAAGGGAAGTTCATTTTTGTGATGAGGAGGAAGAATCATCGCTAGAAGCAGCGGTGAACTGAAATACCTTGTTGTTACAAAAGTTCACATCTGAAATTTTGGCAAATGTGGATAAGATGTGAGACTCTTTGGAGGAAAGGGTCCAAAGCATGCTGAAAATCGCAGAGGAGTCTAGAGCACAAGGTAATGACCATGATCGGTGCAGGAAGAAGGAAGCTGAACGTGCCCAATATAAGGGAAAGGGCAAGGTTGCTGTAGTAGAGTAGGTTGCAGACTTTGACACCGAGGAGGAAGATGAATGTGGCATATGCCAATATGAACATCCTAAGGGATGTTGTCCTATGGTGTCACATCTTTAAGAGTCTAGGGTGTACGCATTGAACCCTCGCTTGGCACAACGGCAAACACCTCGAAGGTTGCCTTATCCACAAGGAAATTCTAGGCGATTGCACCAGCAGCAACAAGGATACTATTCAAGTGGAGCGTCATCGCAACTGTATGAATACTTCCAACAGTGGCAACATCCACAAACATGGGGGATGCCACCTCCAAGGCAGTAGTACCCTTACAAACAACTCGATCCCTATGGGTACTATGTTCAGCACTCGTTCTCTCCAAAGGACTCTTCCAGTGATGTGGCCTTTCAAAGTCATTACCACCCCTCGGAGTATTTTCGCCGTCAATCTCCATCACCCCGGGGGGAAAACCCACATCTCTTTTATCCTCCATCACCTTCTCTTGCTACTCCTCCACCACATCCCACTCAGCTGCCACCTTCTCCATCAATGCAGGGAAAGATACCGCCACAACCGCAACAACGAAACGCTACGAGGGCTGTTAACTTACAACAGGTACCTCAACCGAGTGGATCGGAACCCAAGCCATGAAAATGTCCCTTTTTCCAGCCCAAAAATTTGAACACACCCTTGCATACACCTGTGGCTAGTGCCTTTGAACCTACAAGCACCTCTACTACTCCATCGCCAGAGTAGCCTCCAAGCCAACAACAACAACACTTCAACGTCCAGACGGTCATGCTCACGCATGCTATGACCGATTGGATCAAAGTAGGTCACCTTCCCTGAAAATTAACTGATCTGGGAAGGCCCCTCATCTATCTTTAGGTGGCAGGGAATGAGCCATGCAAAGCTCTTCTCAACTTGAGGTTAGGGGTCAATTTGATCTCTCATGATATGTACAAGAACTAGAACCTACCCCCGCTAAAGAAGAGCAACATCCAGCTCAAGTTAGCATACTAGTCCATCATCATTCGCTAGGGATTGGTGGAGGACATTGTGACCACCGTCTATGGGTGGTCCTACCCTACTGATTTCCTGGTCATCCGTGTAGAGAACTGCAAGGGGAACTTTCCAATCATCATGGGAAGGGCCTGGCTAAGCATGGTGGATGCACGACTAGGCCTCTGCGATCTATCGCTTGAAATTTCCAAGGAAAATCCTTTCGGGAAGGTCGAGAAGAAACGCGTTCCATGCATTGCATATAGTGACTCAGGGTGCAACTTCATGCAGCAATTATGGTCCGCTAAGCAGATATCCCTTCAAGCATGCAGCCGGTGTACTGAGAAATCACTTGTTCAACAATGCCTATACGCAGCAGCCACTAACCAAGAAGGCACCTTGTGGCTAAAAGCTAATCCTGCTAGCAGCACATTGTGCATGGAACCATCAGAAGGGCTTGTACAAGCCTACATCAACAGCAGAGATGAAATGGAGAAGATTCATTAACAGGTCTCCATTGTTGATGACCAAGATGACTGGGGGAAGCTAGAAATCCCTGAGAGCTTCAAACAAGAGCCCCTTGAGTTAAAGTATTTACCGACTCACTTAGAGTATGCATTTTTGCAAAATGGAAAGCCGGTAATCATTAATGCCACCCTTGCTCCAGAACAAAAGAAGAAGTTGTTGGAGGTGATAAATAAATGGGTTGCTGCATTCGCATGATCATATCCTAAGTTGACTGGAGCTGATCCTAGGGTCTGCCAGCACCGGATCTATCTTGACCCTTCCATGAAGCCACAACGAAAGCCACAAAGACGATTGAATCCCAAATTAAAGTAGATTGTCAAAGATGAAATCGAACAGTTGCTAAAGGCGGGATTCATTTATTCTATTGCCAATAGCTAATGGGTTAGCCCACTCGTTATCGTCCCCTGGAGGGTTTGTATTGATTTCTGGTTGCTCAATATGGTGACCTTTAGGGACCATTTCCCGCTCCCATTTGTGGACCAGGTGTTGGACACCATAGCAGGGCACCGCTACTACAGCTTGTATAGTGGTTATAAGCAAATCCAAATAGCACCAGAAGACTAGGCCAAAACTACTTTCACGAGTCCATGGGAGACTTTCGCATACAAGAAGATGCCCTTTGGCCTATGCTATGCACCCGCTACATTCTCTTGCCTTGTCCTAAGCATCTTCTAGCAACAAATTGGCAATGGTGTGGAAGTCTTCATGGATGACTTCTCCACCTATGGGGCCACGTTCAAGCAAGCCTTGGACCATCCTGAGCAGGTTCTTAAATGGTGTGTAGACACCAATCTGCAGCTCAATTGGTAGAAAAGCCATTTGATAGTCCAAGAAGGCATCGTGCTGGGGCATCGCATCTCACAAACAGGGATCAGTGTAGATCCTGAAAAGATTAGGGTTATCCAAGGAATTACCCATCAAGCAAGTACCATCAAAGATGTTCGATCATTCCTTGGACACACTGGTTACTACCGGTGATTCATTGAAAACTTCTTGAAGATCGTCAAGCTGTTGGTAGAGCTGACAAAGAAGGATGCTCCATTCATCTAGACTATGGAATGCGAGTTCGCATTCCAAGTGCTAAAACAGAAACTCGTAGAAACTCTAGTTCTACGAGCCCTCGATTGGTCCAGACCCTTTCACATCATGACGGATGCATCCAACTATGCCTTGGGAGTTGTGCTTACACAGTGTGACGATAAAAAATGTCCCTATTATATCCATTGTGCAAGTCGTAGCATTGTGGGTTCTTAGTTGAACTACACCACCGTCGAAAAGGAGTTAATGGTGGTGGTATTCGCCTTGGACAAATTTTGACACTATGTGCTTTGATATGAGGTGTTTGTACATACTGGTCATAGTGCTATCTAGTTCCTAATGAACAAACCAATAGTGAGCCCCTACATAATCCAGTGGTTGGTGATTCTTCAGGAGTTTGATTTTATCATGGTAGACCGGAAGGGGGCCGAGAATGTGGTCGTCGACCACTTGTCTCGGTTGCGATGGGATGATGCAAAAGAGGAGGAGTCCTTATTTGACCAATTTCCAGATGAACTTCTCTTCATAAGCACAGTTGATCCACAAGTGACCAAGGAATCCCCTTGGTTCAGCTACATCCTCACCTACCTCACCACTCAAGAGTTGCCAAAGGAGTGGAACCATCGGCAGAAACAACAGTTTCTCCATAAGGCCAAGCGTTTCATGGAAATCAATGGCCAGCTGTACAAGGTGTGCGTAGATGGCTTGGTTCGATGGTGTGTCCTTGATGATGATACGCTGCACCCTTGTGGGGGTGACTATGTTGGACGCCGCACTGCCATTAAGATCCTGCTTACAGGGTATTACTGGTCCACCATCTTCAGGGATGCCCAATGGTTCACCCACTCCTGTGAACGATGCCAGAGGGACAGTGGGATGACGACACGGTTGGAGGGATCTCAACAGTGGATCCAGCCATTGGAGCCCTTTGACATCTGGGGCATTGACTTCATGGGACCCATCACACCCCTGTAAACGGTAAGGCATACATCATTGTAGCTGTGGACTACTGTACAAAGTGGGCCGAAGCGGCAGCCGTCATCGACTGTTCTTCCAACACCACCACATGATTTATCCAACAAAAAATCATTAATAGGTTTGGAGTGCCATGTGCACTTATTTCTAATAATGGAACTCACTTTACGGGTGTCACTTTTCGGAAACTCATGCACCGCTTAGGGGTAACGCATAAATTCACAACTTCCTATCACCCCCAAGCCAACGGGCAAGTCAAAGTCACCAATAGGGAGATCACCAAGATCCTTACCTGAACCATTAGCAAATATAAGAGGGATTGGAGCACTAAGCTTAACGATGCCCTATGGGCCTATCGCTCCACTTGGAAACTTCTTGTAGGGTACTCTCCCTATGAGTTAGTGTATGGAAAGTTGCCAACACTTCCCATTCAGGTCGAACTCCACACACTATCCACCACCAATGACTTAGGCCTTGACCTACTGCTAGCACAACGTGAATAATTAATCAATTAAAGTGTGCTAGATGAGAACCGATTAGTGGCCCTATCCTCCAATGAGATCCACAAGGCCTACAACAAAAAATGACAGGATCTTAGGATTCAGAAGGTCTTGTTCAGATGTGGAGACAAAGTGCTATATTGGAACCCCTCACATGTATCCCAACTGACTAAGTTTCAAACACTATGGGAGGGACCTTACATTGTCTCCGAAACCTTCCCATCCAAGGCCTTGCTCATCCACAAACCTGAGGATCCCACCAGAACATAGTTAGTAAACCGCCAATAACTGAAACCTTTTCGCGAACTCCATTCAACCAGTGCAACCACCTTATCATTGCCAGGTTAGCCACGCTCCATTTTTTGTGTTTCCTCCTTTCCCCCCAGTCGTGGGGAAGACCATCATCCCTACTGACCGATTCCACTACACCCCTCGCCGTTTTGTCATTTTTTATTTTACACTTTTTTTTTCACCATCGTTGATACGTTTGCGACTTCTTTATACATTTTTCCTTTCTTTACTTATTTTTTCATTTCTTTGTGGATGTTTTATTTTTCGCGTAATTGCTAATTCATCGTCTTATTGTCTTCAGATGTCTAGCATGGATGATTTTTGTTGCAATGGGTGATGTACACTCATCTCCCTAGTTGTCTAGTTTCTGCCCTTGTATGGTTCTTTTTTGGACTTTATGTCTACTTTCTGCTCATAAAATTGATAGTGAGTTCACGTCATCCACCCATTCACCCACTCCATGGTTTTCCTTCTGTTGAGCACATGCAACCCCTTACCTTAACAACATTTTAATTAATGTGTGACTTGTGTGGTTCCTAGCTTAGGGGATGACCCAATGGTTTGAATCAGGTGTGACTTTAAGGGGTATGCAATATTCGTTGTTCTATTCTACCCCCTGTGGTTGTTGTTATGTCATTACGGATTTCCTACGTCTCCACGTCCTTTCCATGGAAGCTTCTAGGTAGTCCAACCTTACATGGTGTGGTCCTCACTAAAAAATTCAAAAAAAAAAAAAAACCAAAAAAAAATAATGAGGATTCAAAGCACACCCCTTGGTCGAATGCATGCAAACTTGCATGGGTCTTTGCATGGTGTGGTTCCCCTAAAATAGAACAAAAAATACTAAATCACATTACTATATGGGAATTTAAAGCACACCCCTTAGACTGCCTCTCATGGGCCACCACACTAGTTATGGGACTTCCTTGGTCCCCTCTAACTTCGTCTCGTTTCACTTCCTTCCTCTTACGTTTGTTGGAGTGGTAGTTCTCTGTGAGGTCATTCTTGCTTCCTTGGGGGATGGCTGGGACTTCGTCTATTGTTGTGATGTCATTGAATGCGGATGATTTTGGGTCTGAACTTTGGAATGGTTCTACCGGGTCACTTAACCACATCTCCACATGGGGTTTCTTGTGCTCGACAATTGGAATACCATTCTCTCATCTTTCTCTTCATCCAGTTCTCTCCGCCACTCACCTCACTGCATGTTTTATGTCGTGAAGGTTTGTCATGATTTTCGTGGATTTCCATGCCTTGGCGGAATCTTTTGGGTTGGAGTCTTACCTGGCAAACACAATTTCTTCACCTCGGGGCCCATGGACCCCAGTGTTGAGGGCTATGCAGGGGCTACTAAGGCTATGGCCTACTATGGGGAGGACCCACCTGCATTTCCTTGGTTCTTCTTGTTAAGTCTCCCATCCTTTGGATTTCGTGGTTGATTAGTCTTTGGATCCCATTGCTCGATTTATTTCCTGCGGAGTTCTTCTTGTAGTTTAGTTCTTCTATTTTTGTCTCTTTTTTGCACTTACTTACCTTCCTCATGTCCTTAGCCATGTCCGGGCCTCTTACGTGCTTCAATTGCCTCAATTTGATGCTTCAAATTCATCGTTTTGGGCTTTATATGGGTTGGTCAACGCTGGTCAACGGGGGCACACCCCTGCATTGACGGGGTCCCGTTGACGTAGTGACTACATATACGCGGCCCCGTCGATACAGCGCCTAACCCCTATATATACCTCGCCGCACTTTGTCATTTTTCATCATTTGGAGTCCAAATTGAGGGGAGTTTTTGCCATTTTTTCTACCTAACCTTTTCCAATGCACCTACATTCTGTCGCGAGTCCTCATCAACTGATCCTTGTCCTTTTACGCCACCGGAGGTATGCTCTCAGTCGTGGGGGGGGGGGGTGGTGCCTATGTGTAATTAATTAATTAATTAGTTGTTAATTATGAAAACTTTGGCCCTAACCCATAAATTAATGCTCTGAAAAGCTTAACGGTATGCCTATGTCAATAACATAACTTGATCAAACTGAGAAGGTATATACGAACCATCTTAAGCTACTTATGAACGGTCTAATGGGCGGTTATGATTGATTGCAGATGACACCAAAATCGAGGCACCCAAGGGACGAAGGACCATCACAACCAAGGGACAAGCCACGCACGCGAAGGGGACGAGGTGTGCAACCGCCAGAGCATGTGGAGGGCTCTCATGCAACAGGGCCCTTTCGCGAAAGACCTGCCATGGAATCTGTTCATCAGATTCTCAAATAGGAGATTCCTGGTGAGTAATCGCTTGGGGATGGGACCCCTTGGATAGCACCATGGCTTGAGGTTACCCTAACCCAAGCCTGCCTTGATGCTATCACACCACGAGAGGTGCAACGGACGGTCCTCCAAGAGCTAAATTTTGGACCATTCCTCGAGAACGCACCAGAAGACGTGAGGCTCCAACTGTAGAATTCTACGATGTGGCCAATCATCACAACCAATGGTGAATGGTACTTAGGAGAAACTTATCTCTTCCGGACGAATCGACAACCAGGGTCTAGAGTAAGAATTAAAGAAATTTATGTCTCTTACTCTTCAGAGGCGATAGCGCAGGCTCTAGGGTTGCCTGAAATTGGGGTAGATGTGGTAAAAATTCCAAAACAGGTCGATCCAGAGGTAAAGGTGCAATGGACCCAACGGTGCTATGGGGTAGAGTGCAAGGAGTTCGGCTCCCTAACCACGGTGAAAAGAGTGTATGAAAAGATCGTGCTTACCATCTGAACCTAACGGTAAGACCCAGTAAAATCATAGCCTTCTCCACTCATGCATGTGCCACCTTGAGTGGGAAATTTTCCATGAGTCTTCCACAGGTACTATTTCTAGAGATTGAAAAAATGTTTGCTGAGAACGAACGTGGAAGATGAGCTCTCCCCTTTCCCTGCCTAATCCAAAAGTTGTGCAAACGAGCAGGGATAGCATGATATTCCAATGATGTAGTTTGGCGCGTTCCAATTTCCTAGTGGCGAGAAATGATGAAAGACAAAACTCCTGCTGCCACATAGACAGAGGAAGAGCAGCAACCACCTCCACCATTTGCACAAACAATGCAGCCGAGCTCGCAAAACACAGCAGAATACATCTGCAAGATTTGAGAAACGCTCTTGAGCCACCAAGAGTAATTTGGTAGGACTGGTGGAGGAGACGATCTATCACCCTACCATGAGCCACCTGGAGCAAGTGGCTCAATTAGTTAGCTTGCTTAAAAGGGTAGGGCCGATATTCTCTACCGCCCGAGCACAAGTTCCAACTAGAATAGATCCAAGCATTCGAGATGTATCAACATGAACCCAACAGTTGTTTCCTAAAATTTTAGGGAATGCTGCTACCTTCTCGATTTTCTTGGAAGATGGTGAAGGGGCGATGATCCTGGTGATGCAGCACCAGGAACAAGAAGTTGCGGCTGAAGTGGTTGCTGGCACAATTGCTACGGCTTTGAATGCACCAGCAGCACCTGTACCAAACATTCATGGACTACAAGATGTACAGGTGTCTGCTGGAACTTCATGTAGCCAGATTGACGCAGCCCAACATGAAGAGCTATTGGACCAACTGGTGGGAACCGGGCGATCGCTTCTGGATGTCTTCAACCTTCCGGACAACATTACTGCAACCTAGTCGGAGCTGCTCTCGGCAAGGGGCAAGAGCCTTATTTTGGAAGGGTAACTTGAAGCTGCTCAAGTCACTTGTTAGCGCTTGGCAACTGAGGTAGCCCAATTAAGAGCCCAGCTTGTCGATCCAGCCATTCTCAACCACGAAATCATCAAAGATGAAGCTCTTCAATAGCTTCAGCTTAAACTTCAGGTTGTTGAGGATGTGCGGGAGACAACGATCCTCGACAAGTCCATAGCAGATACCTGAGCATATCACTTAGAGAAGGAGTTGGCGGAGGTTCAAGAGGAGAATGTATGGTTGACCGCAGAGGTTCATCACCTGTGCAATGTTGGTGCAGAGAACGAACACATGAAAACTTTCATCCACCAACAACAGGAAGAGCTAGCCAAGGTGAACGCTGACATAAGAAGGTTGGCTACTAAAAATCAAAATCTGTCAATGGAGAAGGTTCAGGCATTACGACAAAAGTCTGTAATCGAAATTGCCACTTGGAAGAACGAGGTCTTGAAATTTGAAAAAGTCAAAAATCATTACAGGGACCAAGTGAGGTTGTAGAAGGAGGTAAATGAGAAGCACATTCAAGTCTCCAAAGCCAAGATGAACCAAGTGCTCCAACAGGTCCGAGAAGGAGGTGATGTATGACATTCTATCTTTGATGGGTTGAATGCCTATAACAAAGCAGAAATCCACCTGAAGGAGTTGCAAATTGAGGAAATGATAGAGTACATGGAGTTGGCCAACCTTTGATATGCAAACCTAGCTATGCTCACAGCCGAGAGACCATGGTCAGAGTTAGAAAAGCAAGTGGTTGCATCGTATTCCCTATACGAGGGAGAGTTCCAGGCACACAAGGCAACGAAACAAAAGTTGGCAATAGCAAACGTAGAACTTGAGGTCCTCCGCCCAAGCTTTGAAGGACAACGTACAGTTGTGGAGGACCTGGCCCACAGAATCAATGGCTACCAGTAGCTGCAAGTATCAATCCGAGTGTTCGACATTGAACGCAAGTAGTTCGCAGCTTGGTTTGTCAACTTAAAAGAACTTTTTCTAGCATTGCCATGCCTTTGGGAAGTTCTAGTTCCAGCACACATTGGAGAAGCTTCCTGGATTGTGAACGACCCTAGAAGCAAAGAAGAAAAGATGAGGGCTCCAGAAGTTGAGGCCTCCAGAAGTTGTAGCTACCGCAGGGCAACTGTCATTCGCGCTGCCACCAACGCATGGGCTAGAGGCTGGAGAAGGTCTGTTAGAACCACCACCCCCAAGGTCGGTGTGATCTTCTCCAGCAATTTTGTGCATCATCCTACATAGCAAAGGCTCCAGGACTAGCGAGGTATTCAATTTTGTCTTTGAAAATCACCATTTTTGTAATTTGTCCTCCTCTGTAACTTGGGCACTTGGCCAAATTCATGTTGTGTTATGTGTGTGTCATGTATGTGTTGTAAAGAAGAATCCATACCTTCCAAATTGTAAAGTAACTCGAGGATGAGTTTTTGCTCAGTCATGGGGGTATGATGAAGTGTCATTATGTCATACGTCGATTGGGCCGTGTATACGCAGCCACATCGACGCGGGCCTGTCGACGTAGCCTTCCTATGTCGACGTGGCCCCATTTACGCAACCACCTATCTCAGCCTATAAATAAGAGGGCCTTCTGCCTCATTGAGGCATATTTTAGTTAGTTGTAGCAAAGCTCTTGCTATTTGTTCCTGCAGGAGATAGAATATTTTCCAAGTGCCCGTAGCAGGTGTAAGAAAAGTGATCATCTCTTTATTCGAGTGTTGATGTATCTGAGCCCATTGGCATGATAGAAATAAAGACGAACTATTCAAGCATTCCTTGTAGCATTTGGACTTAGGTATTTTATGCATTCAGTAGTTAAAGATATTTAGGCTTTATTAGTTATATGTTAATTACTTAAGTTTCTGTTATTATTATTTTAATTGCTATTGTTCATTCGTAGTTCGTAAAGGCCATAAGTAGGACCATCTTGAACGTAAATCAAACACTTAGTAAACCTAATGATGCTTAACGTCTGGTAACCCAGAAGTGTTAAGAGATGCTCAGAACTTGCTCGGAAGATGAGATTGGATACTTATGCTAGGAATAGTTAGAGTATAAGCTAGGATAATTATAGATTAGATAATAGTTTATTCCTTAATCTTCATACCTTAATTAGCCGCCAAAAAATATGTAAAAAGATATAAAAATCATTAGCCTTAATCTCACTTAACCATCGTAATTAGAACTTCATAGGTGAGATTAGTTGGACAATGACCATTCTAACCTAGTGTTTCACTGGTTAGGGTCTGGTGTATGTTAAGTGCTTATAGTCTGTGGAATTTGACCGAGTCACGTGTGAACACCTGTGATTCGCATGGTTGGGCGTAGGGGTACCTAGTCGCTCATTAATGGTGAATAGGAAAACTTTGCCTCTTCAAAAGTTGGCATCAGAAGTATCGACAAAGGTAGAACAAATGTGGGACTCCCTAGATAATACATTTCAAACCATTCTCAAAATAGTACAGGAGTTTAGAGGGCAAGGTAGTGATCGCAAAAAGAGAAAAAAGAGAGAAGCTGAATATGCACATAACAAGGGTAAGGGCAAAGTTGCCATCATCGAAGAGGTTGTGGATTCTGATATAGATAATGATAGTGGATGCGAGATATGCCAATATGACCATCCTAAGGGATGTTGCCCTATAATCTCACATCTGTAAGAGTTTGGGATGTATGCACTCATCTCAAAATTAAACAAAAGGCAAACACCCCGAAGGTTACCTTATCCTCAAGGTAACCCAAGACGGTTCGACCAACCCTTAATGTCTTATCCAAGTGGAACTCCACCACAACTAACTAAGCAGTATCAATAGTGGTAGCACCCAAAATCATGGGAAATGCCACCACCACAACAATAGTATCCTTACCATCAACCTAACCCATATGGATATTACGTGTAGCAGCTGATCTCTCCACGTGACTCTACTGGTCACGTCACTCCTCAACCTTACTACCAAGCCTGTAAGTATTATAGGACTCCTTCTCCTAGGGGTGATGTTCCACAAACATACTATCCTTTTGATTTGGCTGCATCTCTTCCACCCATATCTCCATTACCACATGCTCCAGCTATGCAGGGTGAGCTCCTTGCCCAACTGCAGCGATATAACACTACGAGGGTTGTAAACTCTCAATCTACTATTGGTCCTGAAAACAGCATTAAGAAAAGACCTTTCTTTAGAACCAACAGTCCAACTAAGTTCTTACAACCACAAGTGGCTAATCCCTTAGATGCCTCATTACCCATCAAAACTTTGGAACTCCCTTCAGACCAAACACCATGCCTGATGCATACAGTCATGTTAACTCATGCTGTGATCGAGTGGATAAAATCTAACCATCTTCCTAGGAAATTATCTGATCCTGGGAGTCCTCTTATATATTTATAGATCATTGGAAAGACTTCCCAATTGACTTCCCAATCATAATGGGAAGAGCATGGCTAAGCACAATTGACATGCACCTAGGAATCTGTGATCTTTCCTTGAAGATATCAAAAGAAAATATGTTTGGAAAGATCAAGAAGAAGAAAGTTCCATGCATCGCATATAGTGACATAGGGTGTAATTGCATGCAGAAGTCATGGTTTGTACAGCG
Organism: Gnetum montanum; assembly: GCA_015680685.1. Lineage (NCBI taxonomy): Eukaryota > Viridiplantae > Streptophyta > Gnetopsida > Gnetales > Gnetaceae > Gnetum > Gnetum montanum. Next base: position 182,225 of record MNCI01001941.1, on the reverse strand, counting down.
TTTAACATTACCTGTATGCAATTAGTATGCACAAGTGACTAATATACAAAGGTGCCTGTATGCAGCACCCACAAGACAAGAAGGAACCCAGTGGCTGATAGCTGATCAAGAGAGTAGTTCAACTATATGCATGGAACCAACTAAGGGTTTGACTTGCGCTTACATCGATAACATAGACACATTAGAGCAAGTCCATCATCAAATTCCAAGTCTTAACATTGAAAATATCAACTAGGGGAAGTTGGAAACCCCTGATAAGTTTAAGCAAGAGCCCCTTGAGTTAAAACCATTGCCCATTGGTATGGAATACAGGTTTCTCAAGAATGGAAAACTGGTAATTATTAATACTAAGCTTGCTCCTCAACAAAAAAAAAGATTGCTGAAGGTAATAAATAAATGGTCAAAAGCCTTTGCTTGGTCATATCCTGAATTAACAAGAATAGATCCTAGGATATGCCAACATAGAATTTACATTGACCCCTCCATGAAGCCTCAAAGACAACCATAGAGGTGACTTAACCCAAAGCTTAAGCAAGTGGTTAAGGAAGAAATCGAATAGCTTCTAAAAGTTGGGTTCATATACCCCATTGCTGATAGTGAATGGGTTAGTCCCTTAGTTATTATGCCCAAAAAGGGAGGTAAATGGAGGGTGTGCATAGATTTTAGGCTATTGAATATGGCAACATTCAAAGACCACTTTCTGTTGCCATTCATCGACCAAGTCTTAGAAACCATTACAGGGCATCACAACTATAGTTTTCTAGATGGGTATAGTGGGTACAACCAAATACAAATAACCCCAGAGGTCTAAGCCAAGACTATGTTCACCAATCCCTAGGGAACATTTGCATACAAACATATGTCCTTTGGCTTGTGCTTGTGCAATGCCCTTGCAACGTTTCAACGATTAGTTCTAAGTATATTCCAATAGCAGATAGGAAACAGTGTGGAGGTTTTCATGGACGAATTCTCCACCTATGAAGCGAACTTTGATCATGCCTTGGACCGGTTAGAGCAAGTACTAAAATGATGTGCAGAAACCAACTTAAGGCTCAATTGGCAAAAAAACCATTTAATGGTCCAAGAAGGTGTTGTACTAGGGAATAAGATCTTACAAACCAGGATAGAGGTAGACCTCAAAAAGATCAAAGTTATCCAAGGAATTACTTGGCAACCTAAAACTGTAAAAGATATTCGGTCATTCCTTGGACACATTGGCTATTATAGATGCTCTATTGAGAACTTTTCAAAGGTTGCAAAATCATTGGTTGAACTAACAAAAAAGGACGTACCTTTCGAATGGACCAGGGAATGTGAATTAGCTTTCCAAACTTTAAAATAGAAGCTCATGGAAAGACCCATTCTACAAGCTCCTAATTAGTCCAGACCATTCCATATAATGACTGATGTATCCGACTATGCTTTAGGAGCCATACTTACACAATTAGATGGCCAAAAATGTCCTTATTACATCCATTGTGCAAGTAGGAGTATTACTGGTGCACAACTTAACTACACTACAACAGAGAAAGAGTTAATGGCTGTAGTGTTTGTACTAGAAGAATTTAGGCACTATGTATTGGGTTATAAGGTATTTGTACATACGGATCATAGTGCAATACGGTTCCTAATGAATAAACCAATGATGATCCCTCACATTATACGATGGATTGTAATCTTATAGGAGTTTGATCTTACAATGATTGATTGTAAAGACACCAAGAACGTAGTTGCTGATCATTTATCTTGGTTGTGATGGGACAATAAAGAGGATGAGTATCCAATTTCTGATCATTTCCCTAATGAAATCCTCTTTGCAGGTGTAGTAATTAATCAATTGACCACAGAGACAAACTAGTATAGTAGTATTCTCACCTATCTCCTTACACAACAAACAACACAGGAGTTAGATGCTTAAAAGAAACAACAATTTCTTCACTGAGCCAAGTATTTTATGGAAATCAATGAGCAACTTTATAAAGTATGTCCTGATGGCTTGGTTTGATGGTGCGTTCCCAATATAAATCAACTGCAAGTTGTCCAAAATGCTCATGAGGGTCGTTGTGGGGGTCATTATGCTGGGAGACGAACAACCATTAAAATCCTGCTTACAGGATATTATTGGCCTACATTGTTTCAGAATGCCCATCATTTTGTCCAATCTTGTAAGTGCTTTCAACATGATGGGTGAATGACTGCTAGAATGGAGGGTTCACAACAATGGATTCAACCTTTAGAACCCTTTGACATATGGGGAATTAATTTTATGAGGCCTATTACACCAATGTCCAATGGAAAAGCCTACATCGTTGTTGCCGTTGACTAATTTACAAAATGGGTAGAAGAAACCACTGTTAAGGATTGTACATCATCTATAGTTGCATGATTTGTTAAACAACAAATCATAAACAGGTTTGGCATGCCTCGTGCACTTATTTTTGACAATGGCACACATTTTACAGGTGTAACTTTTCGGAAGCTAATGCAACGCTTAGGGGTTGAACACAAATTGACTACATCATACCACCCTCAAGCGAATGATCAAGCTGAAGTCACCAATAGGGAGATTATGAAAATATTGACAAGAACTATTAGCAAGTATAGGTGAGATTGGAACACCAAATTGAACGATGCTCTTTGGGCATTCTGCTCCACATGGAAACTTCCTATAGGTTACTCTCCCTATGAGTTAGTGTATAGGAAACTTCCAATGCTTTCGATTCAAGCAGAACTCCGTACACTATCTATAGCATGTGATGTCAACCTTGACCTTGATCTAGCATAAAAAGAATGGTTAATGACCCTTAACTTGCAAGATGAGAACTGATTAGCTACCTTGTCATCTAACGAATTGCACAAGGCCTTTAATAAACAATGTCATGACCTAAGGATTAGAAAACTTAAATATCAACCAGGAGATAAGGTTGTCTACTAGAATTCGACACATGTGCCATAATGAACCAAATTTCAAATGCTGTGGGAAGGACCTTATGTCATTCATGCAACTTTTCCTTCAGGGGCCATGATGATTGACAAACCTGAGAGCCCGGACAAGAAACTATTGGTCAACATCCAACAAACCAAAGATTTCCATGAGCCTAGGATAGACAGTACCAATGCTACCTCTATTGGTAAACAACCTTGCTTCCTATTTTGGATGCCTCCTACCACTTCAATCGTGGGGGAGACTGCCACCAATGCTAACCATTCAAAGTGCTCAGTTCCTTTTGTATTTTTGTTTTACACATTTTTTTTGCACATTGTTCAAATTTACATATTTTTATTTTATACCATCATTCACAATTTTACTATTTCTTTGTTTGATTTACTTTTATTTGTCTTACAATAAGTGCTCACGATGGTGGATTGTATTATAATGATGTTGGTTGCTAATGTTTGGTTTCTACCTTTGATTTTCAATGTTGATACTAAGATATGGTTCTTTTGATAAAATAGGCAATGAGTCCACACTGTCCATTCATCCATTCAACTCTGTGGTCTCCCTTGGCTTGGACCTGTATTGTCCCTTTTTCTAAATAAACTTGTTAATGAATTGGTGGCTTCGTATTCTTCAAACCAAGGAAGGACTCAATGGTTGAAAAGGGTGTGACTTCAAGGGGATTCGACGCACTTGTGCTGGTTATTCTCTTGGGGTACTTGGATGCTTTTCATGGGTATTCTGCCATTTTGACATTGACCTACTATTAGGAAGTTGAGTGAAAAAAATAATAATAAGTCTTTGCATGGTGTGGTTCTCACATAAAAAAATGTGGGAATTCAAAGCATACCGCTTAGACATAATAAAGAAATATGGGGATACAAGCATTGGTTATGGCACTAGAAAGACATGTTACCCATGCCTGAAGGTTCCCTCTAATTAAGGCCCCTTCTTGCTTCCTGCTTCTCCATCTTACTCTTCTTGGAATGGTGGTGACTCTTTGGGGAAGCATTCTTGTTGCTTCAAGAGGATGGATTGGTCAAGTGTATTGATGTGAGGTCACTAGATGTAATTGATTTGAGTCTGAATTTGGAATGAGTTTTACTTAGTTAACTTAACCATAAAATACACAAGAGACTTTACACAACCTTGCTCTTGGGATTCTATTCCATCTTCTCCTCTCCATCTTTCTTCCCATTTTCCACCTCATTGCTGGTTTTATGATTAGTCCATATTTTGGTTGATGCATTGTTTTCCTTGGTAAATTCTTGTGGGTAAGCTTTTAACCCTTGTTCCATGTGTCATTCCTAGAGCTTACGGACTCTTTGTTTTGTGGGTTTATCAAGGCATAAAAGGCATGAGCCTACTTTGGGGAGGACCCACTGACATTCCTTTATGGTGCAATTATTAAATTCTTTTCCTTAAACATTTCTTGCAATAAGAAATTTCTCATTTCATCCCCATCCATGACATCCATTTTATTGGTGTCATTATTGTTATTTTTCCCATCTTTCTTGTTCCTTCTATTTTTTTCCATCTTATTACTACCAAAGGTTCGCTCTTAGTCATGGGGGCCTTGTCACAAATTTTTCCATTGTACTACTTATTTCACCCCTACACCTCAGGTAGACACTAGTAATAAACCTCTAATCCAGTATCTGCCATACTCACAACCCAGCCAATGTGCTTTATATCGAGGCAAGGTGTCAACTGCATGATGGCTTATCTATCCTTGCTAATTTGTGATTGCATTGTGTGTGCAAATGGTGATGATACAAATAATGGACTGGGCTAAGAGGGAGCACTCATGATGGACTGGAGTTGGAGCATTTACAAAAGGAACAAGTTTGGTCACGTGGCTATGGATAAACAACGGAAGGTGCAATCTTGGCATCAGTAGCAACGTGCCTAATTTTCTTTTCTCTTTCTTCAAGCCATCAAATAATGTCCAGGATGTCATTTATGTATAGTGTTCACCACCATGGGTATGAACACCAATGTTGTAATGTGTTGTTGATCCGTTCATTGGGCACTTTGAGTTTGTCCCCCCGTTTCACCATCAGTGTCATTCAGTCAATAATCCCATACCTTCCCAATATCTTGTAAGGAGCTTGAGGATGAGTTTTCATTTAGTCTTGGAGGTATGATGAACCACAATATTGGGATTGTGATATCGCATCCGCGATATCGGGTCTGTGATATTAGAGCCTTCCAAGCGATATCGGGCATATGATATTAGGACCTGCCTTGTTGCCTATAAATAAGAGGTGGGTGCACTTGGTTTTGGGCAATTAGTCTTAGTCCCTTACCCAAACGCTTGCCTTTTTCCCTTTCTAGAGATAGAATTATTTCTGAGTGCCTGCAGTAGGAGTCATAAAATGAATGGATATTTATTCGAGCATTGTGTACTTGAGAACACCTTGTGTACAACAATAAATACGAACTCTGTGATAAACCTTGTAGCATTCAGAATAGATTAATTAATACTAATTACTGTTACTTAATGCTTTCCTTAGTTAATTAATGTTCTCTCTCTCACCCTACAACTATCCTAAGTAAGCACACTCAGTATGACCGCTTCGAGCATGCGTGTAATGCTTGGTAACCCAGTTGCAATTAGCGTTTGGTAATCCCAGTAGTGTTGCACTGGTTCAGAATGTGTACGGTAAGTGAGAACAGATGTTGGTGTTAGGACTATTTAAAGCATAGTTGAGTAGTTAAATTAAATTAATTACTTAGTTATCTCTCTCCTCCCTTTGTAGCACCAGGACATAAAAACATAAAAGCCATAAAAATCATGTACCTAAAGTTTACTTAATCATACAATCGTGCTATACAAGTAAGCTAGGGAAGACAACGATTGATCAACCTGTCCTTGTTCCACAAAGGTGCATAAGCACTTAGTCCTTGGAATTCGATTGGATTGTGCGTGGATGTTCGTATTCATATGGTTGAGCATAGGGATACCTCACCACTCATCAACCTCTTTCTTTACCTTTAAGCTAATTGAATCTTTTTGGATATGCTCCTTTATTCTTCCTAGCAATTAGCCATTGTAGATTTTTGATGAGAAAGGCAATCTCATCTTCACTACCCTCTTCATGCTCATTGAGTTCATTCTTCTTTGAAGTAGTCTTTAGGGTAATGGGCCTTTCTTGAATGGCTCCTTCACTTATGAGATTCATTTCATAAGCAATAAGGGCACTTTGAAGTTGTTCAAATTTTAAGGTTGAGAAGTCTCTGATTTCTTCCATTATTGTGACCTTAGGCCTAAACTTTGGTTGTAGAATTCTAATCATTTTGATGATGATGTCACTTTCGGGCAAGTCTTTTCCTTTTCCTCTAATGGCTATAACAAGATTGTTAGCTTTAGAAAAATAATCTTTTATTTTCTCACCTTCTTGCATTTTGAGTTTATCATATTCACTTTTTAGAACTAACAATTTCATTTGCTTAAAAATAGAGGTTCCTTCATAAGTAGCTTCTAAAGTTTGCCAAATGTCTTTGGCCATTTTCCAACTTGCTACCCTATTAAATTTAGATTTATTTAATGCATAATATAAATTTTTTTTGCTTTTGAATCAAACATGAACTTATGCTTTTCCTCTTGAGATCATTTGTTGCAAGGCTTGATGATGTTAGTGGTGCCATCAACGTGTGGAGTTTAGCGTTCCAAGATTGATTCCTAGACTTCAAACTCCATGGATTTGAAGAACCCTTGCATTTTGGCTTTCCAATAGGTGAAGTCAAATCCATCGAACATGGGTGGCTTTGTGTGGACCTCCATTATTCCCTCTTAAAGTTGATGATGAAACAAAGAGTACCAGGCTCTAATACCACTTGTGGATCATTGAACTTAGAAAGGGGGGGAGGGGAGGATGGATGAATAAGTTTTCCAAATTGAACCTTTATAAAATAAAGCACACACACCAATTTACATGGTTCCCCAACTTGGGTACTCCATAATTGAAGGGCAGATTGCAAGCATAGCTTTGGACTTTATTGCTCTCAAAATGTGGTTGAAGGAACCATCCCCTATACAGTCATGAAACCTTGCTCTGGAGTGTTGTATTACAACACCAATCAATCAACCCTGCAAGGTCCCATCAAGCTTGGAAATGTGGTTTTAAGGCATCCACAACCTTTACACTCTTGAGCTCCACACTAGAGTGTTGTATTGTAGCACCAACAACTCAATCTCGCAAGATCCCAACAAGCTCAAGGAACTCAACCTTGCAGGGCAACAAGAACAAGAATTACAAGGAAAGATTGCAACTTAATTTTCTGATCCTTGTACAATTAGGCACAACACACTTTACAATCCCAAAATGATAAGACAATGAAGAGCAACAAAGAATTCAATGATTACAAATGATTGTACAATGAATACAACAATGCTTGCACTTTTTCCAATGCACATCAAGTCTTCTTATAGCTGTTGTATTGTTAAATCCTTCTCAAAACTCATGCAACAGCTAGCTAATGATTAGTAATGCTCATGGGAGATGTCTTTCTTGCATTTCATACATCTCTTTGAATTTGCCTTCAAATCTAGGAAGACATCTTTATTTTTTGAAAGATGTCATTTTGAAGTATCCATACTAGAAGACACCTTTGTCTAATGGAAGATGTCTTTTTGAACTTGGTCTATAATTTGTAAAGACATCTTTGCCTCATGAAAGACATTTTTGGCTGAGGAAATATGTTTTGCTATTTTTGAAGACATCTTTATGAATTTTCTCTGAGTTCACTCCAAGTCTACCAAGATGTTTATTACTTCCTAGAGACATGTTTCTTCATTTTCCTTTGCACAATGAGTCCTTCATTTCTTGTCTTGCAAGCACAATAATCACATAGACAAGCAAATAAGGCTGCTTTCCATTTTTCTTAATGTTTTGACATACCAAAATCATAAGGTCCACATATATAATTGTGATGCTATAGTAGTCATGCTTAAATAATATTAAAGTATTAAAATTAATGAATTAATATAATGAATAATAAAGAAAATTCTAATCTAGCCTAAGCAATGAGTAGTAGTTCCCAACTTGTCATACACATCCTGATCTCATGCTATCATTGGATTACCAAGTGTGCATTACTATGCGTACTAAGTGACAACATTGTTAGGATTACCAAACAATAACATGTTTATGCTTAAAGTTGATCATACTAATTTCACATCAATAATGTGAAAATAAAATTAAAATATCAATTAAAAACAAGAAATTAGATAAACAAAAAAAATTCAATAAAGAAAATATTAATCTAAGTCAGAGTGCTGTAATAAAGGTGAATCAATCTTGATTTCATTGCCATCATGAAATTGTGTCTAGGTACAAGATTCACTCAAATGAGACTTTGTATAATCAATTTAAGTTCATATTATAGATATTCATTGATTATTCTAATTCTAAGAAATCAAACTACCAGCATTTTCTTACAATTAATGATTGAATGGTACCATAAATGTGGTAGATAGTACATTTACATAGGTAAGATTGATTATTATGTCAATGTTGATGCATTAATTGTAACGACGGAAAATGTCGGCAGCTGGAAAATACCAAACAAAATCCCACGTACACAGTTTTAACCACGGATCCGTGCGAGGGCTGTGCTGGAAAAACGAATCCGCGGTGCCCTGAACGGTCTTGTCGATCAGACAAGGACTTACTAATCAGTAAAACGATGGAGATTGTGAATAACCCATGGATCGATTTGATTTGACGAGTCGCAAAATGAGGGGAAAACAACGTAGACGAATATAATGATAATAATGTTAACACGATGAGAAGAGACGGACACGAGAGAAATGTGTGGTTTCAAGATCTATGCTTTGACTTGAAGAATAAATGTTTTGTATGTCACGTTACAATGGGGAGGCCCCGATTACTCGATGTGAAGCAAGCACAGAACAACAAGAAAAATGTCCAAGCAGAAATACAGAATGAAGTCCGATCTACCTCATAGGCCAAGGATGGGATGCAAGGAAGGTCAAGTTCTGACGTCTATCGATCAACTGTTTCTGATCGATGGAGCCTGCAAACCGTGCAAGATGATCTCACGATCTTTGATCTGCTCCTTTTGCTTTGGGTAGTCTCTGCTCGGGAATGTCAGTGATCACCAATGGAGAAAGTTGTGTCTTCACCAACGGACCGATCGCTCTTGCTGCCAATGCTCAAGTGAAATGTGCTCTGTCTCTGCTTTTCTGTTTGTCTCTGCTCGAAAAATGCTAAGTGCTCTGATGCTCAGAAAAATGACCTTGCCCTTTTGATTTTCCGACCTTTGTATCATTATCAACTGGAGTATTTATGGGTTGCGATGTCCTGTGGAAAAGGCACAGCCCTGATGACGTGTGTTCCGAACTTTTCGGGTACCATTGACCTGACCATTTTGCATCAAGCTTTGTGATTACGCACAATACGCTCATTTGCGTACTATGCGTGTGAATAACAGATGTGCGTCGGGCATGTTTCAGCTGACTTTGTATCGCATTACGCTCATTTACATTGCGTCATGTACAAGAGCATAATGAAGCATGAGAACAATAGAGTCAAGCTGCTTTACGCTCGTTTACGCTGCCGTGCGTAGTGAAGCGTAAGCAATGATCATTTTGACGATGACTTACGCTGTCACACGCTACTGTGCGTCGTTGGTCTGTCTTTGGCTTTTTCGACGCTCATTACGCTGCCGTGCGTTCATAGCGTAAACTCGGCCTTGGAAAAAGACTTAGCTAAAATATACGAGAAGTCGTATATTACGCTGCTTAGGCCTTAGGCTTTGCCAAAGCTGCTGAAGTAAGCTGCCTTTGAATGTTGGACTATGTTACGCAAAGCGTCATTACGATATGTTGCATGCTATAGCGTAAATAATGAAAAACATAGTAAGATAAGAAATCCGCAAAGGGAAGCCGAAGTCTTGATGCCGTGCACCTTTTTGTTTCGCTCTGCCTTGTTCTCCTTTCTGAGATTCTGACATGTGCTCTCGCCTAAATTGCGAACCTTTGCCTGAGGCCAACTCGCAATTTTCACGGTGTTTCAATGGCCCCTCTTTGTTGACAGTTAGAGGGCTTGCCCGAAAGACGTCGACAAAGAACACGAAACACCGGATTGGTAAAAGCATCCACAGCATCCATCCATGGCTACTAAAGCGCTGCCCTGTCAACATTGAAAAGCAAAGATGGAGGGAACGGGAGATAGGATGATATAGTAGGAAACAGGTTCGGGGAAGACTCAATAGGAATGCTTTCAGACAAGCATGGCACATCAGTGTGAGATTTCTCTGTTACAGGCTATAGCAGGAATGCTTGCAAAAGGAGCACGGCGCGTCACTGTTGCGATATCTCTGATATGACACCTAATTGCGTTGCGTCAGCTTGATTGCAGTGCGAGTGCGGACAATGGACGTTTGCGTACGTAATGTTTGCATGCGGGAAGCAGGTGGTAGGGATGAAGCGAAGTAGGAGCTAAGGGCAGGATTATAAGGTGAAGAGGGATACGCTTCTAAGTGGATGGGCGAACCTGAGCAGCCATTTTAAAACGCTGTTTGTGCTCTACCGCTCAGATGAATGCACCTTTGGATGACATCTTTGAAGCAAGTAACCTACAACCAAAGAAGAAAACATAGGATACCATTGCTTATCTGAACAACAGGCGAGGTTGTTGAAACAAGTGCCGACAGAGGCGAGATGAAGTGATTGGGCCGTGAAGGAGGAACTGTAGCACGAGGCCAGAATCTTCAACCTTGACGCTCTGCCCAGCATATCGCCGCCAAAGATCATCAGACTCGGCACACCTGAATGGTTATGTAAAGAACCAGCTAGATGAATCTGTGAAGCCAGGGCCTGATAGTGATGATAAGCGGAGATCCCCAAAGCCGCAATTGATGGGAATGTCTTTGGGGCTCCGGGTGGTGGAACTAACCTCTCAGAGGTACCACCGCTGGAATGGGCGCGGTGACGGTATCTCCGAGGGGTCAGTACTATGCCCTTCGGCACATCCGAGGAATCAGTAGGATGTTGGTGGGGTAGCGACGCTGGGATTGTCCCAGTGTCACACCCCGCTTGACGTGAAGCTGCACAGGGATGACTACGCTCGCTTGATTGAGATGGTGGCAGTCTGTAAGTCCCAGTTTTAAGTTCTGGTAGACTGTCGTTGCTGGTTTTAAGTCTTAGCAGACCATGGTCCCAGTTTAGAGTCTGGGCGGACCGAGAAATGCTAGTTTTACGTCGTAGCGGATGGTGGCGGGGCTGATTTAAGGTCTCAGCAGACCGTGCTGTGGATGTCAGGTTCGCGTCATGACCCAAGGACAAATCTGTGCTGGTTTTACATCTCAGCAGACGGTAGCTTACCTTTGCCAGTTTTATGTTTTGACGGACAGCCGATGCCAGTTTAGCGTCGTGGTTGACGCGTGCAAAAGATGCCAGTTTTTCGTCTTGGTGGACCTGTACAACATTGCCAATTTTACATCGTAGCGGACGGTTACAACTTGCCAGTTTAGTGTCGTGGCGGACGGTCAGTACCAGTTTAGTGTCGTGGCGGACGCGTGTAAGGAATGCCAGTTTAACGTCGTAGCGGACGATTGTCGCCATACCTGATATTCACGCTGGATATGCCACTATATATAATACCGTTTCAGATATATATGATTGACAGGGTTTGGTAACTTGTTGCCGTCGACATCCGCTAACTTGAATGCTCCGTTGCTGTACGCATCCGTCACCAAGAAAGGACCCTCCCAGTTTGCAGAGAACTTGCCTACTGGTTCGCGAACTGCCTTGAGAACTAAATCCCCTTTCTTGATCGGACGCTGCTGAAGATTGTGATGGTGTTTTTGCCTCTGCTTGTCTTGATACTTTTTAATTGTATCAAGCGTCTGTATCCGCTTCTCTTCTACTGAATCCAAATCCATTATCCGAGACTCGGTGTGTTAAGCCTCATTTATAATGGTGGAGAGGACCATTCTTAGAGAAGGAATTTGCAACTCGAGGGGCAGCACCGCCTCGGATCTGTAAACTGGGCTGTAGGGTGTACTGTCTGTAGCTGTCCTACAGGTAGTGCGATATGCCCATAGCACATAGAGGATCTTTTTGTGCTACCGTCTCTTATTGCTGTCTAGCATTTTCTTAAGCAGATTAATGATAACCTTGTTTGTTGCTTTAGGTTGACCATTCGCTTGCAGGTAGTAGGGGGAGAAAAAAGATTGTCTAATGCTAAGGCTATCATAGAAGGATTTGGTTTCCATGCTACTAAACTGTGGCCTGTTGTCGGTCACAATAGTCATCGGGAGACCAAATCTGGTTACTATATTGTCTAGGATAAGATGGCAAATCTGCTGAGATGTGATCTTCCGTAGGGGAACAGCCTCTACCCACTGCGTGAAGTACTCAGTGGCAGTGATTATGAAGCTATGGCCTGCGGAAGATTTCGGCGTGATGGGGCCTACGATGTCCAGTCCCCATCGTTGAAATGGCCATGTTATCTGCATTGTATGTAATTCTGTAGGTGACAAGTGGATGAGATTCACGTGACGCTGACACGTGTCACAAGTTTTAACCTTTGTCAGGTAATCCTTTTCCATGCGTGGCCAGTAGTACCCTAAGCGGCTCATTTTCGAAGCCATAGCCCAGGGTGCTACGTGTCCTCCGCATAGTCCCTCGTGAACTTTGCCGATTATATGTTGCGCTTGGTTCTTGTCGACGTAAGTAAGCAGCACGCCATCAAAAGAGCGTCTACAAAGAGTACTATCTCCTATGATGACGTATTGCCTAGCCCGCTTGCAGATCGCATCCTTTTGTGCGCGTGTTAATTTAGGCGGTAGCTCGCCCTGTAAGAGGTAAGTCTTAATGTTGTCGTACCATTCTGGCATGCTTTC
>MNCI01001941.1:93173-160791 GCA_015680685.1 Gnetum montanum | reverse complement strand
ACCGTGTCTTGGCTGGTTCCTGCACCAGCCGTAGCTTTAGGAGGCACCGTAGGTGCCTTCTTGTTCTTGTTCTTTGCGCCCTCAGTCAGCGCAGCTACTATCGTTGTTGTTGCCTTACCTTTGTCTTTGCCTTTGTTGTGAGTGTTCCTGTAGGCGACATACGCCGGGTCTTTACTGGCCTCTGCAGCATCTTGGATGCTTCTAACTTGAGCGAAGGCCTGATGTAAAAAGTTGGGGGAAAGATAGTACGGCTTTGACTTAATAAAGTCATTGACTGCTCCTTTGAATATAGCCAGTAGATGTGAATCCGTGATTGGCTCACGGATTTCATTCAAGGTAGCATTCCAACGCTGTATGAACCTCTGGACTGGTTCGAGCGGGTCTTGTTTAACCCCCATGAGCTGATTNTCCAACGCTGTATGAACCTCTGGACTGGTTTGAGCGGGTCTTGTTTAACCCCCATGAGCTGATCCAACGTGACTTCCAACTTTAAGTTATATTTAAAGCGGGTCACGAATTATGTCAGAAGCTCTTCCAAAGTTGAGATGGAAGAGCGTGGGAGGGCTCGGTACCAATCCAAAGCTTTCCCTGTCAAAGACATAGCAAAGACTCGAATAATCGTGTGTGGCCACTGTTGTAACAACAAGATTTAGATCTAAAGGTGACTAAGTGAGCGTTGGGATCTCCCTCCCCATTATACTTGGTAAAATGAGGTAAGGACATCCTTGGTGGCAACGACAGCATGGGGACCGCTGAGCTGATAGAATCGTCCTGGTAAAAGTCCATGATCTGAATGGTATTTGAACCAGCGGCCTTGAGGCGTCTAACCTCCTCGGTAAGAGTCTAGATAAGCTGGAAAGCCTAGTCTAGACTTGTTGACAGAGGTGTCTGCGCAGAAGGCATTGGAGGTTGTACTAGGGGAGCGATGCTAGAGAATGGAAACGAAGGAAGAGGTTGACTGGCAGCTGGTCGAGCGGGGATCCCAGCAGGCAGGGGGGCCTGTGAAGACCACCACCCACTGGTTTGCGAAGAGGGGTTAACTGCCGCCTGCTGCGCGAGATAAGGATGGGAATACTACGGGACTGCCTGTGGAACGTGCGTTACAGGTGCAACCAAGGGTTGCACGCCATACACCACAGATTGGGTGTGTTGCACCGCCGGGTTGGCCCACTGACTTGTGGCAGGCTGTTGGACGTAAGTTTGTGGTTGAACGGCTGCGGTAATCTATTAAGTCGGAGGGGGCGGAAACGACAAGGTCTGCGCCGGGCCTGTTGTGGGTATGGTGTGGGGTTGGATGTGCAGGATGAAATGGGGCGCGGTGGTCGCTGGAACCACTGCCGGAATGCGGAGTACACGAGGTGTCGAAACCCCCCCCATGTTGTTATGAGGTATTTGGATTTGCAACCCAGATGGCTGTGCAGTGGCTTGCGGCATGACAAGGAAATGCGTCTGCGTGGTCATGGCTGGGTCAAGAGGAGCGACCTCTCCGTTGAAAGGAAACAGGGGATTTATGTACATGGGGGGGCTCAGAGTATGGAACGAGTGTTCCGACTGGGCTGCCAATTCATCCTCTTCCTCCTCCCCATTGTGGGGCTCCAACGTGGCCCGTGAAGCCTGGCTCTTGGCCATGACCAACTGTGTTATGATCTCATGTTGATGTTCGGTCACAGGAATGATGTCATAAGCTGTTGGGGTGAAATCGTGACCCCCCCGATGGATCATTTGGAAATTCCGCTTCGCCTCGATCTCGGCTCGGCTAAGGGCAAGCTTTGCCTGGATCTTAACGCAGATGAAATTGTATTCTTCAGGGGTCACGACCGTGAAAATAGGATCTCTGCCTTGCAGTCTCAACGACCTACGTGATGGTCCCTGCGGTCCCGCTGCACTAAAAGCTGGTCTGGTGACAGCGATAGGGTTCACAGACGTGGCACCCACATCAGCGGCGACCATGGCGGTTGTGGTTGTGTATACGAAATCCATTGATTGAGTGGATTAGCTGTGAAAAATGACCGGGTCTAATAAGTGGTTGACAAAAAGATCGCAAATAGGCTTTCTACCCTGTAGGATTCCAGAGGAATCATTCCTGTGACCGATCTACACCACACGATCTACCGTAAACTTCCCTAAAGGTATTACGTTTACGGTTTTGGGTATAAATCGCTAACAGGGATACCCGAAAAATACGGATCGGAGCCTAGGCCCTCCTTCTAGCGCCAGAAAACTGTAACAATGGAAAATGTCGGCAGCTGGAAAATACCAAACAAAATCCCGCGTACACAGTTTTAACCACAGATTCGTGTGAGGGCTGTGCTGGAAAAACGAATCCGCGGCTCCCTGAACGGTCTTGTCAATCAGACAGGGACTTACTAATCAGTAAAACGATGGAGATTGTGAATAACCCGTGGATCGATTTGATTCGATGAGTCGCAAAATGAGGGGAAAACAATGTAGACAAATATAACGATAATAATGTTAACACGATGAGAAGAGACGGACACGAGAGAAACGTGTGGTTTCAAGATCTATGCTTTGACTTGAAGGATAAATGTTTTGTATGTCACGTTACAATGGGGAGGTCCCGATTACTCGATGTGAAGCAAGCACAGAACAACAAGAAAACTGTCCAAGCAGAAATACAGAATGAAGTCCGATCTACCTCGTAGGCCAAGGATGAGATGCAAGGAAGGTCAAGTTCTGACGTCTATCGATCAATTGTTTCTGATCGATGGAGCCTGCAAACCGTGCAAGATGATCTCACGATCTTTGATCTGCTCCTTTTGCTTTGGGTAGTCTCTGCTCGGGAATGTCAGTGATCACCAATGGAGAAAGTTGTGTCTTCACCAACGGACTGATTGCTCTTGCTGCCAATGCTCAAGTGAAATGTGCTCTGTCTCTGCTTTTCTGTTTTTCTCTGCTCAAAAAATGCTAAGTGCTCTGATGCTCAGAAAAATGCCCTTGCCCTTTTGATTTGCCGACCTTTGTATCATTATCAACTGGAGTATTTATGGGCTGTGACGTCCTGTGGAAAAGGCGCAGCCCTGATGACGTGTGTCCCGAACTTTTCGGGTACCATTGACCTGACCATTTTGCGTCAAGCTTTGTGATTACGCACAATACGCTCATTTGCGTACTGTGCGTGTGAATAACAGATGTGCGTCGGGCATGTTTCAGCTGACTTTGGATTGCATTACGCTCATTCGTGTTGCGTCACGTACAAGAGCGTAATGAAGCATGAGAACAATAGAGTCAAGCTGCTTTACGCTCGTTTACGCTGCTGTGCATAGTGAAGCGTAAGCAATGATCATTTTGACGATGACTTACGCTGTCACACGCTACTGTGCATCGTTGGTCTGTCTTTGGCTTTTTCGACGCTCATTACGCTGCCGTGCGTTCATAGCGTAAACTCAGCCTTGGAAAAAGACTTAGCCAAAATATACGAGAAGTCGTATATTACACTGCTTAGGCCTTAGGGTTTGCCAAAGCTACTGAAGTAAGCTGCCTTTGAATGTCGGACTATGTTACGCAAAGCGTCATTACTCTATGTTGCATGCTATAGCGTAAATAATGAAAAACATAGTAAGATAAGAAATCCGCAAAGGGAAGCCGAAGTCTTGATGCCGTGCACCTTTTTGTTTCGCTCTGCCTTGTTCTCCTTTCTGAGATTCTGACATGTGCTCTCGCCTGAATTGCGAACCTTTGCCTGAGGCCGACTCGCAATTTTCACGGTGTTTCATTAATGAAGCCTTTCTTATGTTAATATGTCAATGTAGTTCACTTATTCATTGTTCATTGCACCTTTACGATTAATAAAAAATTCATCCTTGAGTTACATAAAATTAGGATGAATTTTGCTTATAAAATGTGGAAGTATACTTGATTGATCGATTGATGAATATAAATTTAACTTAGACTTGAATGATGCATTATAAAATTTATTTAAGTAATTCATAATTAATAAAATAACAAATTTTGGATACATTTTTTGTTACAAAAGCTATGCAAAATTTACAAAGATAACGAAGGCATGTCTTACATAGTGCCTAGTGGTAATGGATTCTCATGTCTTGGCGATTCTTGTGATTGATCCACTATTATTATTACTTTGCTCTTCATTCTAAGTGCCTTTATAAATGCTTGCATCTTCTTCTCTTTCATCTTAGGATAATTGATTATCTAGAAAATCTTGCCTAGAGTTATTGTTGTGGGCACTTTCCAAGGATAAGATAGAGTTGAGAACATTTAATGAACATTGATGAACTAGGATGTATAATATTTTTGTTTGATATTAAATGCCTTTATTGTTACCTTTAGTTCTTGATACTTCACCATTCTTTTGATTATTTTCTCTACCACATCTCTTTAATTTATGAATTTGGCCTGAAGGACCTTAAGCTTAAAGGTTATAATTTGTGACTTTGGAAGTGCTTCATGGTGGAGCTTATTCTCATTCTTATAAAATAAGTATGAGGTAGCCACTTGTTTCTCCAACTCTGTTCAAGATCTACCAATACATAACATAGATTGGCCAACTCTACATATTATGTCATTTTCTCGATCTTTAATTGATAGAAAAGCATAAGATAAGAAAGCATTCTAAGCTTCTTTCTCTTTTTCTATTTCGATCTCATCCTATTTAATCTTTAATTAATTGAATGATTCATCTTGGGTTAGGGTAAGTTGGTGGATGATAGGATTAGATAGCTAGACCTAAAGTTGCACTACCTTATCTCTCAGTTGTTGGTTTAGTAACTATAGTTTAATTTTATAAATAACAATCTTTCCTTTAATCTCAATGAGTTTAGCTTGGATTGTAGTAGTATTTTTGAGATGTCAAAGATATTTAAAATCATTGGCTTAATTTTTACTAGTTGGTTCAACACCTTCTTATATTAGGCTATACTCATCTTTTATGTACTCCTTAATCTAGGTCTTGTAGACATTTAAATATTTTTCATTGTAATAAAGTCTAGTAATGATACTATGGGGATCTTTAGTGCTTCATTGATATGATCTACCACTCCCTCCATAGCAATCTCATATCCATGATGTGGCATGATTACCATAGTTAATCCATCCCCCCATTCCAACATGACGAAGAGGGATGTATCTTTGGTAGATATCTTAGGATACGATTTAGTGGATAACATAACTACTAAATCTATTATTGCAGGGTTTATTTGGACTCTGGTCTAGTGTCTTTGAGTTGTAAACAAGTTGGAAAAAATATCCTATTGGTAACTTATGGTTTGAGAAACTCCTTATTAGTGGCTCATTGCAAGGTGATAATCTCCACTACATTCAATTGATACTTAATGAGATAAACTTGGTGTACTTGCTCTTACTCTAGCCCCTATGATGAGTTGCGATATCAGATTCGTGATATTGGACCCTCAATACCGGGTACATGATATTGAAGGTGCCAAAGCGATATCGAACATGCGATATTGGAACTTGTCTCATTGCCTATAAATAAGAGACAAGGGCACTTGATTTCATAGTTAGTTTCTTAGTCCCTTAGCCGAACTCTTGCAGTTTTTCCTTTCCAAAGTTAAAATTATTTCTGAGTGTCCACAGTAGGAGTCATAAAGTGAATGGATCTTTATTCGAGCATTGTGTACCTGAGCACATCGTGTGTCTAGAAATAAAGACGAACTTTGTGATAAACCTTGCAACATTCAGAATAGCTTAATTATTTCATTTAAATGTCATTTACTATTACTCGCTACTCTCATTAATTAATGTTATTTTATTGAATTGTTAATTATCAACGAATTAGCACACTCAGTACAACCACTTCGAGCATACGTGGAACACTTGGTAACCCAGTAACGACTAGCATTTGGTAATCCCAGTAGTGTTACATTGGTTCAGGATGTGTCCAGCAAGTGGGAACAGATGCTAGTGTTAGGGCTAGTTAGAGCATAGTTGATTAGTGAAATTAAATTATTTAATTCAATTATTTTATTTCTTCATTTCAAGCACTAGGAACATAAAACATAAAAAGCATAAAAATCATATACCTCAAGTTTACTTAACCATACAATCGTGCCTTATAAGTAAGCTTGGGAAGATAACGATTACATAAGCCATCCTTGTTCTATGTAAGTACATAAACACTTAATCCTTGGAGTTTGACCAGATCGAGCGTAACGCTCATATTCGTATGGTTGGACGTAGGGGTACCTTGCCGCTCATCATTGGTGTCGTTGCTGGGGACTTGGTTGTTTGTGCACTGATTAGAACTTAGGAAATCTTTCCATCATTGGAATGAAACCTTAGGGTTAGTTATCCTACAATCATTGAAAAAGAGTATTGCACATTGAATAATCAACCATGTCTCCTTCTTCTTATGAGAGTGCTTCACCGACTAGGTTTGACATAATGAACAATTGGAGGCGTAGTACACATGATGATCCACTAGTGCCCCAATAGTTTTGCATGGTATATGCTCATCCTAATGAGTATATAACAAACTTTACCTTTATCCTTCACCAGGATAAACAACTGCATTGGCATGATTTAGAGGGTAACATAGTGTTACCTTTCGATTGCTCAGTCCTAAGCATGCTTCTTTGTGCTTTCACACGAATTGGTATGCAGGACTTATAGGTAGTGTACGTTGTGCATGAACATAACTTGAGAGAGTATCAACCCATAGAGGTGTAATGCCAAAGGGACCTACAAAAGGAGAGACATTACAAATCTATGAAGGGAAAGTGGTCTTATGATGTTCTATATGTCCTAAGTGAAAATGAGGATGGTGAACCTACCTCGGGAGGTTTTCCAAAAAACAATGTTCCTCTCATTGACTTCGGTCAAGGAATTGTGTATCAGAATCTTCACTCAACTATTCATAACCTAGGTTCTAATACCAATAGACACAAAAAGTTCAAAAAAGGAACATGAACACGTGACATTAATAGACATTCCGATCGTAACCACGACCGAGGTCGAGACTACCAAAGAGAAAGTGACAGACACTGTCATAGTGCCAATCCTCCTTCCTCTTCACTTTCATCATCTCCTTCCCCCTCTCCTTCGAGATCTAAATGTAGTTGCAAAGGGAAAGATCATGAGGACAATGATAAGAAAAATAGAGATCATAGACAAAATAGTTGAGAAAGGGAACGAGGGCATTCCAGAGAAACACATCACGAAAGAAGGGAGAGTAGGAAACAACATAGGCATCATAGACGCCATAGAAAATACAATCATGATGAACCCCTACTCACCACCTGAAGTATGTTAGACATAACAAAGGATGTTAGGATTCCAACAAGGCACCAGAAGGATAGTAGGATCAAAAGACTAGACATGAACAACATCCCACAATTTGAAGGGGGATACAATGCTGATCCTCAAAACCATCTATAAGCATTTCATGATGCATGTGCCTTGCAAAATATAGAAAATGAGTGGCAAAAACTAAAGTTTTTTTCATAGACACTGATCAAGGAAGCAGAGAGCTGGTACTGGTCCTTAGAACTAGAATCCATTCATCAATGTAGTACCATGTTAGAGTTATTCAATGATAAGTATCAAACATACTCTCAAGTGTCCAACCTCCATAGGAAAATCCAAGGATGGAAACAAGGGGGGCATGAACCCTTGGATGCTTCCATGGGCTGATATTATGCATTATTACATCATTGCCCTAGCCATGGTTACTCACAAAGGGAACAACTATGCCATCTCATGGATGGGCTTAGGTACGAAAAGCGAAGAACCCTTGGGACTTATGCCCAAGGAAGGCTATCTAAGCTTAGAGCCCATCAAATACAAAGATTGTTGGAGCAAGTTGTCAAGGAGAAAGGTCATTTAAGGAAAAGAGAAAGTGTGGAGGAATACAACAGAGATCCTTCCCTCCAAAAGAAGGAAGTTAGATTTTGTGAAGATGAAGAAGAGTCACCACTTGAAGAGATGGTGAATAGGAAGACTTTGCCCATTCAAAAATTTGCATTAGATGTATAAGCAAAGGTAGATCAAATGTGGAACTCCCTAGATGATAAATTTCAAATCGTTCTAAAAATAGTCAAGGAGTCTAGAGAGCAAAGTAGTGATCGAGAGAGAAGGAAAAAGAGAAGCTAAGTGTGCACATAACAAAGGTAAGGGCAAAGTTGCCATCATTGAAGAGGCTGTGGATTCGGACACAGACAATGATGGAAGATGTGAGATATGCCAATATGACCATCCTAAAGGATGTTGGCTAGTCATCTCACACCTTTAAGAGTCTGGGGTGTATGCACTAAACCCATGATTAAATAGATGGTAAGCACCCAGAAGGTTATCTTATCCTCAAGGTAATCCAAGGTAGTTTCACCAACCCTTGATGTATTATTTGAGTG
Source organism: Gnetum montanum (assembly GCA_015680685.1). Classification (NCBI taxonomy): domain Eukaryota; kingdom Viridiplantae; phylum Streptophyta; class Gnetopsida; order Gnetales; family Gnetaceae; genus Gnetum; species Gnetum montanum. Next base: position 152,446 of record MNCI01001941.1, on the reverse strand, counting down.
GAGCTCCACCATAATTGAATGAGCAATATCAATGGAAACATCCACAATCATGGGGAATGCCATTACCACATCAACAATACCCTTACCGTCAACCTAACCCATATGGGTACTATGTGCAGTAGCCAAGCTCTCCATGTGACTCCACTAGTCATGTCACTCCTCAGTCTCACTACCAGATCCACGAGTACTATAGAAATCCTTCTACTAGGAGTGATGTTTCACAAACGTACTATCCTTCTCATCTGACCACACCTCTTCCACCATTAGCTTCATTACCACATGCTCCAACTATGCAGGGTTAGCTTCCTGCCCAGCTGCAGCAATGTAACACTATAAGGGCTATCAATCCTTAACTTACTATTGGTTCAGACAACTGCACAAAGAAGAGATCCTTCTTTAGAACCAACAATCCAACCAAGTCGTTATAGCTACAAGTGGCTAATTGTGCAATTGCCTCACCATCATTTGAATCTTTAGAGCTTCCTTCGAACCAAAAATCGCACCCAATGCACATGGTTATGTTGACTCATGCCATTACCGATGGGATTAAAGCTGGCCATCTTCCTAGGAAATTCTATAATCCTAGAAGTCCTCTTATATATTTGCAAATGACTGGGAATGAGCCTTGCAAAGCTCTTTTGGATTTAGATTCTGGTGTTAACTTAATCTCTCAAGAAATGTACAAAGCCTAGAACCTACCACCACTAAAAAAGAGTAACATTCATTTAGAGTTGGCTGACCAATCCATCATTGTCCCATTAGGACTAGTGGAGGACATTGTTAGCACTGTTTGTGGATGGTTGTATCCAGCTGATTTCCTAGTGATTCAAGTCAACAACTATAAGGGATACTTCCCAATCATAATGGGAAGAGCATGGTTAAGTTAAATTGATGCACACCTAGACATACATGATCTCCCCCTAGAAATATCAAAGGAAAATACGTTTGGAAAGATTGAGAAAAAGAAAGTTCCATGCATTGCATATAGTGGCACAGGGTGCAACTGCGTGCAAAAGGCCTAGTTTGTACAATGCTTAACCTTGCCTACATGTAACCACTGTGCACAAGTGACTAACATATAAACATGCCTATATGTAGTAGCCACAAGATAGGAAGGCACCCAATGGCTGACAGTTGACCAAGAGAGCAATTCAACTCTATGCATGGAACCAATTGAGAGCTTGACTTGTGCCTATATTGATAGCATAGATACATTAGAGCAATTCCATCACCAACTCCCAAGTACTGATATCAAAAATACCAATTGGGGAAAGTTGGAAATCCTTGACGAGTTTAAACAAGAGCCCCTTGAGTCAAAATTGTTGCCCATTGGTATGGAGTACACATTTCTCAAGAATGGAAAATCGGTAATCATTAATGCTAAGCTTGCTCCTCAACAAAAAGAAAGACTACTGAATATGGTTAATAAATGGTTGAAAGCCTTTACTTTGTCATATAACGAATTAACTGGAATAGATCCTAGGATATGCCAACATAGAATTTACACTGATCCCTCCATGAAGCCTCGATGACAAACGCAAAGGCAACTAAATCGAAAGCTTAAGTAAGTGGTTAAAGAAGAAATTGAACAACTTCTAAAAGCCAGGTTCATTTACCCCATTACTGATAGTGAATGGGTTAGTCCATTAGTCATTGTGCCTAAAAATGAAGGTAAATGGAGGGTGTGTATAGACTTTAGGCTATTAAACATGGCAACGTTAAAGACCATTTTCCATTACCATTCATTGACCAAGTCCTAGATACCATTGCAGGGCATTGCTACTATAGTTTTCTGGATGGTTACAGTGGATACAATCAAATTGAAATAGCACCAGAAGACTAAGCCAAGACTACATTCGCAAGTCCTTGGGGAACATTTTCATATAGGTAGATGCCCTTTGGCTTGTGCAATGCCCCAACAACATTTCAATGTCTGGTTTTAAGTATATTTCAGTAGCAAATAGGGAATGGTGTGGAGGTTTTTATGGACAATTTCTCCACCTATAGAGTGAACTTCGAATAAGCATTGGACTGATTAGAGAAAGTACTGAAATGATGTGTAGAGACCAACTTAAGGCTCAATTGGTAAAAAAGCCATTTAATGGTCCAATAAGGTGTTGTGTTAGGGCATAAGATTTCACAAATAGGGATAGAGGTAGATCCCAAAAAGATTAAAGTCATCCAAGGAATCACTCGTCAACCTGAAACTGTAAAAGATATCTGATCATTTCTTGGACATACTAGCTATTATAGACACTTCATCAAGAGCTTTTCAAAGATTACAAAACCATTGTTAGAATTAACAAAGAAGGATGTATCCTTTGAGTGGACCAAGGAATGTGAGCTAGCTTTCCAAACCTTGAAATAGAAGCTCATAGAAACACCCATTCTACAAGCTCTTGACTAGTCCAGACCATTCGACATAATGACTGATGTGTCCAACTTTGCTTTAGGAGCCATACTTACATAGTTAGATGACTAAAAATGACCTTATTACATTCATTGTGCAAGTTAAAGTATTGCTGGTGCACAACTTAATTACATTATAATAGAAAAAGAATTAATGGCTGTGGTGTTTGCACTAGAAAATTTTAGGCACTATGTATTGGGCTATAAAATATTTGTACACACAGATCATAGTGCAATACGGTTCCTAATAAATAAACTAATGGTGGGTCCTTGCATCATACGATGGCTTGTGATCTTACAAGAGTTCGATCTTACGATGATGGATCGTAAAGGCACTGAGAATGTTGTGGTTGATCACTTATCTCAGTTATGATGGGAAAACAAAGAGGATAAATATTCAATTTTTGACCGCTTTCTTGATGAACTCCTCTTTGCAGGTGTAATAAACAATCAATTAACCATAGAGGCAAACTGGTATAGTAGCATTCTTACCTATCATCTCACACAAGAAACAACACAAGGGCTAGACATTAAAAAGAAACAATAGTTTCTTCACTGAGCCAAAAATTTCATGGATATCAATGGACATATTTGTAAGGTATATTCTGATGGCTTGGTCCGATGGTGTGTTCTTGATGGAGATCAATTGCAAGTTCTCCAAGATGATCATGAGGGCCCTTGTGGGGGTCATTGCCTTGGGAGATGAATGACCATTAAAATATTGCTTTCAAGATATTATTGGCCTACATTGTTCCAGGACACATCATTTCATCCAATCTGGTGAGTGCTGCCAACATGATGGGGGGATGACTGCTAGAATGGAGGGTCCACAACAATGGATTCAACCTTTAGAACCCTTCGACATATGGGGAATTGATTTTATGGGGCCTATCACACCAATATCTAATGGAAAAGCCTACATTGTTGTTATTGTTGACTATTTTACAAGATGGACAAAAGTAGTCGTTGTTGTTGATTGTACATCATCTACAGTCGCACGATTTGTTCAACAACAAATCATAAATAGTTTTGGCATGCCTCATGCACTTATTTTTGATAATTGTACACATTTTATAAGTGCAACTTTTCAAAAATTAATGCAACACTTAGGAGTTGAGCATAAGCTGACTACACCATATCATCCTCAAGCGAATGGTTAAGTTGAAGTCACCACTAGGGAGGTCACAAAAATATTGACATGAACCATTAGCAAATATAGGCAAGACTGGAGCACTAAATTGAATGATGCTCTTTGGGCATATCGCTTCACATGGAAACTCCCTATAGGATATTCTCCCTATGAGTTAGTGTACGGTAAACTTCCAACACTCCCTATCCAAGTTGAGATCTGTACACTATCTACAACATGTAACCTCAACCTTGACATTAGTCTAGCATAGAAAGAATGGTTAATGAATCTTAACTTGCTAGATGAAAATCGATTAGCTGCCCTATCATCCAACAAATTGCAAAAGGCCTTCAACAAGGAATGTCATGGCCTAAGAATTAGGAAAGTTAGATACCAACTAGGAGATAAGGTTCTTTATTGGAATCCCACACATGTGCCACAATGAACTAAATTTCAAATGTTGTGAGAAGGACCTTATATCATTCATGAAACTTTTCCTTCAGGGGCCATGATGATCTATAAACCTGAAAGCTCGGATAGGAAATTATTAGTCAACATCTAGCAAACCAAACCTTTCCATGAGCCTAAAACGACTAGTACTAACACTACCTCTATTAATGGACAACCTTACTCCTTATTTCGGATCTCCTCCTTCCAACTCAATCGTGGGGGAGATGGTCACTAATGCTAACCATTCCAAAGCCCCCAATTCCTTTGTCTTTTTTGTTTTACACATTCTTCATCTTTACTTATTTTTTTTACACCATCGTTAACATTTTTACTATTTCTTTCTCTGTTACATTTTGTTTGAATTACTCTCACTCATTGTATAATAAGTGCTCATGATGGTGGATTATACTATAATGGTGTTGATCGTTAATGTTTGGTTTTTACCTTTGAATTTTAATGTTAATGCTAAGATATGGTTTTTTTTTTGATAAAACAAGAAATGAGTCCACTTCATCCATTCATCCATACAACTCCATGGCTTCCCTTTGTTTTGGAAATGCACTGTCCTTTTTTCTAAGCAAACTTATTAATGAATTAGTGGCTTGGTATTCTTCAAACCAAGGAAAGATACAAATGGATTGAAAAGGGTGTGACTTCAAGGGGATTCGATGCATTTGTACTAGCTATTCTCTTGTGTACTTGGATGTTTTTCATAGGTTTTCCACCATTTTTCTATTGACCAATATTAGAAAGTTGACTAAATCAAATAAGTCTTTGCATGATGTGGTTCTCACTCAAAAATAAAAAATAAAAAAAATTCTGGAAATTCAACGCACACCCCTTAGACATAATAAAGAAACATGGGCTACAAGCATTGGTTATGGCATTGGAAAGACATGTTACCCATGCCTAAAGGTTCTCTCTAACTATGGCCCTTCCTCACTTCCTATTTCTCTATTCTTCTTCTTTTGGAATGGTGGTTGCTTTGTGAAAGCATTCTTATTGCTTCAGGAGGATGGGTTGGTCAAGTGTGTTGATGCAAGGTCACTGGATGTGGTTAGTTTTAATCTAGATTTGGGTTAAATTTTATTAAGTTACCTTAATCACATACTACACAGGGGACTTTACACAACCTTGATTTTGGGATTCCATTCCATTCCATTCTCTCTTTCCGTATTTCTTTCCATATTCCACCTCATTACTGATTTTATGATTAGTCTATACCTTGGTTGATGCATTATTATTCTTTGGTAAATTCTTGTGGGTAAGTTCTTAACCATTGTTTCCATATGACATTTCTAGAGCCTATGGACTCTTTGGTTTGTTGGTTTGTTAGGGCATTAGGGGCATGAGCTTGCTTTGGGGAGGACCCATTGGCATTCCTTTTTTGTGCAATTGTTAAGTTCTTTCCCTTAAACATTTCCTGTAATAAACTATTTCTCATTTCACCCCATCCATGACATCCATTTTTATTTTTGTTTTATTAGCTTTACCATTGTTATTTCTCTCATCTTTCTTGTTCTTTACCCTATTGCTACTGGAGGTTCACTCTTAGTCATGGGGGCCTGTTGCAAATTTTTTCATTTCATTACTTATCTCACCCCTACACCTTGGGTAGTTATTAGTTGCAAACATCTAATCCAGTATCTACCATACTCACAACCTAGCCAATGTGCTTTATATCGAGGCAAGGTATCAATTACATTATACCTTATTTAATCTCACTAATTTGTGATTATGTTATGTGTGCAGATGGCAATCACATGAACAATAGATTGGGATAGAAGGGAGCACTCAGGATGGACTGGAGAAAAAAGCATTTATGTAGGGAAGAAGCTTGATCATGTAGCCATGGATGAACAATGGTATGCATATTTTCGACATCGGTAGCAACACACCTCATTTTCTTTTCTCTCTCTCTTCAAGCTGTCAAATGAGGGTCTAGATGTCATCTATGTATAGTGTTCACCACAATGGTTATGAATACCAATGCTGTAATATGTTTGTCAATCTGTTCACCAAGCACTTTAAGTCTATCATTCTATGTCACCATCAGTTGTTGTTTAGTTAATAATCCCATACCTTCCCAATATTTTGTAAGGAACTCGAGGATGAGTTTTCATTCAATTGTGGGGGTATGATGAATCACGATATCAGACTCGGGATATTGGACCCTCGATATCGAGTACGCGATATCGAAGGTTCCAAAGGGATATCTGACATGTGATATCGGAACTTGTCTCATCGCCTATAAATAAGAGACAAGGGCACTTGATTTCATAGTTAGTTTCTTAGTCCCTTAGCCAAACTCTTATAGTTTTCCCTTTCCAAAGTTAGAATTATTTTTGAGTGTCCATAGTAGGAGTCATAAAGTGAACAGATCTTTATTCGAGCATTGTATACATGAGCATACCTTGTGTTAAAAAAAAAGATGAACTTTGTGATAAACCTTGCAACATTTAGAATAGCTTAATTATTTCATTTAAATGTTATTTACTGTTATTCGCTACTCTCATTAGTTAATTAATGTTATTTTATTGAATTGTTAATTATCAAAAAATTAGCACATTCAGTACGACCACTTCAAGCATATGTGGAACACTTGGTAACCCAGTAACGACTAGCATTTGGTAATCCCAGTAGTGTTACACTGGTTTAGGATGTGTTCGGCAAGTGGGAATGGATGTTGGTGTTAGGACTAGTTAGAGCATAGTTGATTAGTGAAATTAAATTTGTTAACTCAATTATTATATTTCTCCATTTCAAGCACTAGGAACATAAAACATAAAAGCATAAAAATCATATACCTCAAGTTAACTTAACCATACAATCATGCCTTACAAGTAAGCTTGGGAAGATAACGATCACATAACCAATCCTTGTTCTATGTAAGTGCATAAACACTTAATCCTTGGAGTTCAACCAGATCGTGTGTAACACTTGTATTTGTATGGTTGGGCATAGGGGTACCTTGCCACTCATCACCCTACATGTTCTACTATTACTTCAGTATCTAATGGTGGTGCATCCTCTTAGAGACTTAGAGGTGACTTCTCTTATCAGGATATTGTGGTTGCTCTATGGAGGACATCATTTGTATAGCAAGTGATCATTCTTCTTTGGCATAGTTTCTAGACTAAGCATGACAAGGAGAGTGTCTTCCTACCTTTCTCATTATCTTTAAACCACTTCTCAATCTTTGAAAAAATAAGCTATGGTAGGTTAACTAGAAACTTCCCATAAAATGTTGCACATGTCTTCACAAAAAAAGATGTGACTTTGCTTGGTCTTACCATGGGATTGATGTGGTATGATGAAATCTTAAAATAAATTTTTTCTATTTGGGTAAGTGCTCCATATTCCTTCTTGTTAACTTTATAACATTTTTTCATCTACATCTAATTACGTGAATACTTTAAAAACTTGTGTTCTCACATTAGGAATTTTTAAGGCCTTGCTATTGTATCAATTGAGTAGGAAATGATAATATTCTTAATTTTTATCATCACATCTTTATAGCTATTATTCCCAAAAAGATAGTTTTTACCTATATACTATATTATATTGGTAGAAATAGTGGACTAGAGAGGAAAAACTTGTAATTATTCATGGGTTTCTTAAGATGAAAAATTTAAGAAGGAACCAAAACTAGGTTCCTACAAAACAACATTTTGAATTTTCTTTGTCTTGATCCTCTTCAAGCATGCCTTTGTAAGGGTCAACTCTAGATTTGACCTTGGTCTAGATGCCTTGTCTTTCATGGATTAACCTGTGTGTGCTATAGAATCTACCTAAGAGATTCCATCTCTTGTTCATTCCTAGTAGGGTCTTGTTGCATGTGTTCTTGCTCTTGTGCTTGTTCATGTTTGTGCCCTTGTGTACCTCTTGATCTGTTTTCCTTGCACACTGATGAACCACATGCATTTGGAAGTCATTTTTGATACCATTTTTAATGACATTGATGATCAACTATTACTTTTTGAAATATTTTATAGTAGTTATATCCTTATTCAGCCTTAATGTTAGCTTTATGTTCAAAAAAATTAGCATTTAAGGCCCTTGGATGATTGCATTTTATCATTCTAAATGCTGAAAGATCATTGAAAATTGGGTATAATCTTATCATTATAATCTTTATTCATTAATCTTAATCATTTTAAGGATTAATTACTTTAGGATTTCAAAAATTGGGTATTAGAAAATTTTTCAAAGTTGTGATTTGACATCCCTATGATGGAGAGCTCAACTCCAAGAGCTCATAGGTTTTAAAATAGATGAAATTAGAGATTCAAATCATAAGATATTGCTTATGGAAGTTTTGGGCTCTAGAAAATAGCAAAAACCTCCCTTTTCATTGAAAGAAAAATGACAAAAATGGCTAAAGGGGTGGTGAATATTTATAGTTTTTGCTACCAATATCAATTCTACTATATCAACATGGATACATAGACTAAGCCAATTACATTAACACTGCAACATTGGTGTTGCTGACTTGAGCAACTTTTCTTGATGTTCTTCAATTTTTGCCAATTTCTTGATGGATTTCTAGAAATTTCTTAAAGGAATAGAGCTATAAAAAAATTGAGATATTGATCATTGAAGTCTAGAAGCTTGATAAGGAATCAAAATAATGATTTTAAGCCTTAGAAATGGTTAGGAATTGGGATTCTAAATATAAAATTCAAATAAAATTAAAGAGCAATAGTGAAGTAATGAAGCATAAACGTAAAGATAGTAGCATTTTATATTTTAGATTTGTGGGATTGGTCCATGGACTAGGTTGCCAAGAGTTATATAAGTGGGTCCTCCCTTTAGTAGGCTCCTTCTTATAATGCCCTTGTATAATAATTTCACAAGGTGATTGCATCAACGCATGACCATTGATGCAACCTTGTTAATGTATACCCATTGACACATGTTAGAATACATTGATGTAGGTACATTGATGCTGATGCAATCATTACCTATATAAATGCACACTTACATTTATGGCATCATTTGGTCATTTCCTTTGTTGAACTCTTGCAATTTCTTTCTGTAGAAGGTAGAAATTTTTTTCTTTTGAGTGTCTGTAATGTGGATCGAAGTGATTCTATGACATTTTATTCAAATGCAACATGTACTTGGACATGGTTGGATGAACGATAACAAAATTGAGATTTCTTTCATTTATTGTAACATTTGGATTAGTTTAACTTTATTTTTTAGTAATTTATTTTGAATGTGATTTACTTAAATAGTATAGGAAGGTGAGATGTTATTATTGTAATAACTTTGGGCATAAGCAATGGCAATGCAATTGAAAATTTCATCATATTAATATCTAGTTGTACCATAAGACTCCTTGGTCTTACCAAAATGCACCAAGAAAGGAAACTATGTGGGACCATAGGAAGAATAGGATAACTCAAAAGGATAAGGGGGTTAAGAAAGAATGAAGAATCAAAATTATAGAATAGGAAAATGATGATACTCTCTCCAACAAATTTGTCAGAGTGAGCTAAGCCTTGAAAATTGAAAAAGTCTATGTAAGAAGAGAAACCTCAAAAGAGGAATCTTGTTCTTTAGCATACTAGGTAGCTTTATTTTCTTCAACAAGAAAGGTAAGTCTTTAATTCATTTTATAAGACTATAATCCTTGGCAGCCATTTTTGATCCCCATCCTATTGAGCCTTTCCTTGAGGAGATGTCTTCTCCCAAAAGGAGACATCTACTCCTAAAATGAGATGTCTTCCTGTCATTCCCTTCTACACAGTAGAGATGTCTACTTTCAAAAGGAAATGTCTTTTCCTAGTAATAAGCACAAATGAGACTTCTATCTTCCATAGGAGATTGTTGCAACTAAAAATATCAGTTGTTGAAGAAACTGAGAATTCATAGTTACAAACTTTTTAACCTCAAATCTTTAGGACCTCTGTGAGAAAAATAAGATTCGTGGTGTCTTGGATGATTCGTCAGATCACCTAGGGACTTACAGGATGCAAAACGAGATAGCAAAAATGAAAACTTGGAATATAGATATGAATGTAAGTTGTACCAAAATAAAACTGATGAATGAAAATTGTACACAAATGGAACTACAAACTTTATTTTAGAAAAATAAAGGAGGTACAGAAAAATGTATATAAAATGATTAGTTGTAGCTAGGGGGATTTACTTTCATGAGTGTTCAAGGTCTGTTGAAATCACTATGATCAACTCCATGATTTAGAGGTTCTGCCACTCCCGATGCTTTCAAACCTTCATTGCTACCACACTAGATTTGCTGCATTATTGATGTAGGGGGTATGAGAGGTGTGAGGGATTTGGGTTACCAAAGTGAGTAATGCTGGGATTGTGATTCCTAGGAGCTTAGTGTGGATGCAAAAGGCTCGCAGATCTCAAGTGGGAATAACAAGCTATGGGGGTTCCACACTGGGGGGTTTGAGAAGCTATGTTTTTTCAAGGTTGCAAGAGTGCTCAAATGCCAAAGTGTGTAAATGCCAAAAAGTGTGGAACTTATAAATGGTGTTTGTGCCTAGGTTTTATAGGTTATGGGCCACTAATTTAGTTAAAAAGTAGTTGTAATCTTGGCTGCAAATCACTAACAAATTGGCTACAAATTTTTGCTATGCTTAGGTGAGGTAGGTGTTCAAATCAAGGTGGGTTACCATATGTGGTAAGTGTCATACTCCCATGGCCATTAAAGCCATTCCATTTACTAAAAATAGTAAAAGGTAATTTCACCCATGTTGAGCCTTCCAACAGTAATGTTGATGTGCATGATCCTTGTTGGAGTTGGTGCTATGTTGAGATCTTGGCCATGTTGAATCAATGTTGGGGGGGATGATGTATTAGTGTTGAGGGGTTGATGTGTTAATGATAGAGGGTAAGAGCTATACCCCTCACGCTAGGCATGGGTGATGCTAGATCCCTTTATGTTAAGCATAGATGCTATCACACCCCTCCATGTTGGGCATAGATGCCATCACATCCCTTCACACTGAGGGTAGGTGAGTTATACCCTCATGTAAGTGTCTTCAACGTCAAAAATGATATATCCTCCATAAAACCCATCAAAATGCCAATTTTGGCATTCCAAAAGGCATTTTAACCCCCCAAAGCCCAAATATAGATATTATGTGACTTTTTTTACTTGGGGGATGAGTCTTGAACCACTTATGAGGCATTTTTAGCCCCAAAAGTATAAAGTATTTGAGATTGCACGTCATGGGTTATAATCTTCACATTTACAAAGAAGTTTTACCTTGGGTTTCATGGGATGGAATTACAAAGGTTACAACATACAAATTTGTTGGTGTTTCATTGGTTCCTCTTTATTGGTGTTTAGAGGATTAACTTTAGAGGCACCAATAAAGAATACCAAACACCATTGTAGGTCCATCATTGACGTTTCCTCTCCATGCTTGGTTCAGTCATGTTGAACCATGCCAAAGAGTGCTTGTGATGATGACGTAAGGCTATGATGAGAAGATGGTAATGAGGTCATAGGAAAATGGTTGTGAGGGCTAACAATGAATTCTATAGTTGACATCATGGCTATGACATTGACATGTTGGTCAATCAATGATTTGAGATGTTGATTGCTCAACAAATGCATTTGAGGATCCAACATCTTGCTTAAAGCTTTCTTTGGCCACTAGGCTCCTCCCTTTGCATGTTTGGAGTCATAAGTTCATTCTTTGATTTTATTTTGCCATCCAAATTCTTGGTATTTTTCTCCCCCATGTTTTTATGGGGTGAAACCTTCATTGGTTTTATTTGCCAAGGCTGGTTCTGACATGGTTTTCCTACTGGATAAGGTGTATTACTTTTAGAAGATTTAATGGATTTCCTATTAAATAAGATGTGTTACAATCGATGGAATTAATCATTTTCCCATTGAATGAGATGTATTACATTCTATGAAGTTGATTATGGAGCATGAAAAAGGTATGTCATAAGGTTGTAGTGCATGAATTCCAAAAATAGGTCAACATTGCTATTTAAGGTAAGGAAGGCTATAATAAGGTTATGGGGTTGGGTTCAAGGAGATGATGGAGGGAATGAAAATGAGATAAGCACTCTTAGCACAATAGGACAAACTCACTGGATCTTACACTTTAAGGTTATGTAGTGACTTGCTGCCATGATGAGTTGCACCTTTACGATGACTCTGTGTGTCATCTTTCAAGTAGAACTTCAAGAGGATAGAAAACTAAGAAAATAAAGCATGTTGTCATGTTACAATGCATAAAGCCACATAGAATGATGAATGAAACCAAGCTACCTAGGTTGCCAATGTTGGTAGTTTAAGGCCGTGGTAGGCCATGGTGCTAGGTTAAGTTCCTGGTAGGTAGTGGTGCTAGTTTAGGGTCTTAGCGGATTGTGGTTTCACCAGTTTTAGGTCTTGGAAGGCCATCTTATTGGTTTAAGGCTTTAGTAAGTTGTCAATGTTGGCCATTGGCTATTGGTTCTCGTAGGATACATGTAGTAAGGCTTTAGATAAGAATGATTGCTTGGATTGGATAGCTTATTCCCATCCATGTCTATGATCCTAAATTCTTTGTTGCATAGGCTTTGGTGACCAAGAAGGGTCCTTTCCAATTGGTTGAGAATTTATTCACATTTTCATGAATGAATTTAAGTATCAAGTCACCTACCTTAATCTTATGCTTGGTCAGGTTATGGTTGTGCTACTATTTCTACCTCTCTTGATATTGCTCGATGTGAGCAAGTGTTCATACTTGCTACTCCTTCATTGAGTCTAGGTCCATGGTCTATACCTCCTTGGCCTATTCATCATTGATGAAGTTAGATAAGGCTACTCAGAGTGATGAAACCTATAATTCAAGAGTTAAAACAACTTCAAAAGCATAGTCCAGGCTATAATGGGTTACACTGGTTGCCATATGATAGGTTGTTCTGTAGGCCTAAAGTGCATGGACAAGTCACTCATGTCACTTGTGCTTGTTGTTGTTTAACATCCTTTTGAGTAAGTTGATGATAGCCATACTACTTTCTTCTACTTGTCTATTGGCTTGAGGGTAATATGAAAATGAGAAAGAGTGCTTAATGCCTAAGTCATGATAGAAAATTATCATTTCTTTGCTACTAAACTATGATCCATTATTTGTGACTATGGTCATAAGTATGCCAAAACAGGCTACAATGTTGTCAAGTATGAATTTACAGACTTGCTTAGATGTAGTTTTCCTCAAAGGAATAGACTCAATTCACTTTGTAAAGTATTTAGTTGCAGTAATGATGAAGCTATGCCTCACAGAAGACTTAGGCGTTATCGATCTAATGATATCCAACCCCATGGTTGGAATGACCAAGTTATCTGAGTAGTATGTAACTCAGTTGCTGGTATGTGTATGAGGTTGCTACACTGTTGGTATGTGTCATAAGTTTTGACCTTCTACAGAAAGTCATTTTCCATATAGGGCTAGTAATAGCCTAACCATCTAATCTTAGAGGTCATAGCTCTAGGTCCTATATGTCTCCCACAAACACCTTTGTGAACTTTCTCTAGAACTATTCGGGCTTCAATTTTACCCAATCATACTAACAAAATGTCATCATAGGATTGTCAACATAATCTGTTATTGCATAAAATGACATATTATTTCAATAATTTATGTATGATGTCCTTTTGAGTAGTAGTTAGGCCTTGTGAAGGTTCACCATGCATGAGGTAAAACTTGATATCGTCATACCACTCCCTTGTAGGAGCAATATGGACTATGACCACAAAGGTATCCGTAGTGCTCTACATGATGGAAATAGCATACTCCACAATCAAGGTGGATAACTTACTAAACACATCTAATGTTACACTAAGGGCTAGCATTACAATGGCTTCAACTATAGCATTTTTGTTTTGAAGTATATGTTGGATGTTAACTTATGTAAATTATTGTAACAATTACTTCCCTAAGTCACAATAAGGTTGTAAATATTTGGCCTTACATGCATAAACCTTAGTTACTTGGTTGACCACAAGTTGTGAATTATCCTTGATTATTAAATGCTTGATTCCTAGGTCACAAGATATCACCATTCCTTTGATCAAACCCTCATACTTCACTATGTTGTTGATACATGGAAATTCAAAATGATAGGAAAATGATTAGATTTCTCTAAATGGAAATGTTATGATGGTAGCGGCACTAGCCCCATGGGTGGTTGAAGCTCTATCAAAGTGTATGACTACCTTGTAACCCTTGGGCACTTGGCTAACGGTGTTGATATGTTCATCAGGGAACTTAGGATCTATGGTTGCTTGGTCATCAATAGGTGAAAAGTGAGTTGTATGGCTATGGCTTGAACTTTCATTGAGGATTAAGAGATGTAATGAAGGTCAAACTCTGCTGTTATGGCTTTCCATTAGGCTATATGGTTGCTCTCATAGATGTTGATCATTATGACTCTGAGCATGTTGTCTTTGCAAATGATGTTAACCTGGCTTCTAAAGAGGTAGTGTCTCAATTTCTTAAACAAGAAGACTAGTGCTAGATAATACTTCTTCACTTCAATGTATTGTGTCTCATGGGCAACTAATGCATGACTAAGGTAATATACTAGATCTCTACTCCATCATGACATTTTTGATAGAGTAGAGAGGTAATGAATGTGTTGGAGATAGCAAGGTAGATGTAAAATGGTTTAACCTCATGTGGAGGATAGACTATTGGTAGTTTTGTCAACTCTTAGTTAAGATTTTCAAAGGCCTCTTAGCATTGAGTTGTCCACTCATAGGGAACTCCTTTGGTAAGCAAGTGTTGCATAGGTTGTGACTTATCCATAAGCCTAGTGATGAACCTATGAATAAATTGTAATATGCTTTGTAGTCCCTGAAGCTCCTTAAGATTAGTAGCCATTGCCAAGTTTGATATGGCCTTAACCTTATTAGGATTGATACGTATTCCTGCTTTAGATAGTACAAAGCCAAGCATCTTACTAGTTTTGACACTAAAGATACACTTTTTTGAATTAAGCCTAAGCTAATATTTGAGGCATTGTTTAAGCACAAGATCTAGAGCATTAGCATGGTTGTTGACCACTTTGGACTTAATGAATATATCATCTATGTAATTTTTGAGAAAACCTAGCATGTAATCATTAAAGATATATGTCATAGCTCTTTGGTAGGTTGCTCCTACGTGCTTAAGGCCAAAGGGAATCATGATATAGAGAAAGGTCCCCCAAGGGATCATGAAGGTCATGCTAAATTGATGTTCTAAATTGATCCTAATTTAGTTATATATTGAGAACCTATCCATACAGGATAATAAGGCATGCTTGGTTGTGGTATCAATAAGTTGATCAATACTAGGCAAAGGAAAGTCATTCTTGATGGTTGCCTTATTTAGACCTACCACTATGTTGGATACCCATTTTGTGTAATTAATAGCTCTAATGAAACTAGCTTGGTATAGCTATGTGATTTCATCATGGAGTGCTAGGGCCAAATCAAGTCTCATCTTGCAAAATTTTTGCTTAACTAGTCTAATGCTAGGATCAAGTATGATGTTATGTTGTACTAGATGTGGATTTAGGCCTAGCATATCTTCGTATGATGAGGCAAAGGCCTTAATGTTATCTTGTAGGACCTTGGTGATGCCTTGAGCCTATTGAGGTTCTATTGAGGAGCTTAGTTTTAGCATTTTCTCCTTACCACTATGTCTTGTGAAAGAACCCTCAACTAGAGAGTCTTTAGTAATATCGTTAGCATCTAGGTCAAGAATCTTAACTAGGTGTTCAAGCCACTCTAGAGGTTTCTTAATAGAGGCTATGTGGTTGACAAGACTCTCAAGCTCAAGATCTAGGCAATCAAGGTCCACACATCACTCAACATCACCATGGAGTCCATGTAGGCACCAAGGGAAATTGATATGCTTCTAGGTACTCATACCTTAATCTTGCATGTCAACTAAAAGCATATTAAGTGGCACCTAGGTAAAAATGCATAAATAATGTCAAAATGCTATGAAATCATGCAAAAACACACTATTTTATTGCTGAATACAATGTAAAAAAGATCATCCAAGGTCATAAGGAGGTAGAAATAGACAAAAAAAGAATGGAGCAAGGGCTAAACAAAGGCCAAATAAAGGTCTAACAAGATATAATAAGGTGAAGAATGAGAAATAAGGCCATAAATGATTAACAAAGAACATAATCCTGCCACTTTTAGACTTTGGCAAGCCATGATGCTAGTTTTGGACTTTAGTGAGCCATGGTTACACGATGTTAAATGGTGGTCTAGGAAGGTCAAACTCCACCGTTTAGTACTAATAAAAAATTAAACAAGATTTTACAAAGGTCATAATGAAGAAGATAAAATGAATCTAAGGAAACATAAAGCGATGTTGGAGCCAATGATGGCTAAGAGGGTCAATAGTACAAAATAAGTCCAAAAACAAGTCAAAACATTATGACATAAGGTTAAATCAATGAAAATGGGATGCATGTGGTAAAAAATTGGCTAGTACTAGTCAAATAGGGTTAGATTTTTCTAGTTTTAGGCCTTAGCAGGGCATGGTTTAAGGCTACCAAGGTGTTAGATGAGCTCAGGCATTAATAAGGGCTATTTTGAGGCTGTTTGAGTTGAAAAAGCAAGGTTTTTTGGGTATCCACACTGGATCCACATTGGATCTACATTGGCTAGTGTGGATGGGGTGACCCTCAGCATGGATGGGACATCTAGGTCATTCCTAGGCTCGTTTTGAGTAGTTTTTAACTCTTGGTAACTTGTATGTCTATGTAATGGACTAGGGAAGGAAATAGACCAGTTTTGGCATTAATTTCAACCCTTGCAAGCCCCAATTGAAGCCTAGATCTACCATCCATGTTGGATCCATGCTAGGTAGCATGGAACCAATGTGGATACCAATGAGCATGGATTACATGGCATCCAGAGGGTCAAAATTGGGATTCCAAGGCCTTCCCAAGGTAGCATAGGGCCAGATCTATCAAGATTGATCATTTTGGAGGATGATAATGGTCAAAAAGTAGGTTTTAAAGTTATACCCCCTATATCCATACTAGCTAGTGTGGATGGGAGGAGTCTTAGCATGGATGATCTAGATCTAGGCTATAACAGTATCAAATAGGGTTAGATTTGTAGTCAAAACTAAATTTCTGTAGTTGTGCACTTTCAAACTAAGTTTTGAGGTTACTTTAGAAGGGTTTTGAGCATTAAATCAAGTTGGAGGTAGTATTCACATTGGCTAGCATGGATCCAGCATGGATGAATGGGGGTGCTCTTACTTTTTGGTCCTAGGATGATTTCAAAAGCAAATTGACCAAGTTTTTAGGATTTTAGGGTTGGAAACAGTCATTTCTCTAGTTTTTGGTCAATTCTAGCTAGGTTTTAAGGTTGTTTAGAGTCATGCATGGTGGCCTCCCTCATCCATGATGGGCAGCATAGATCTAGCATGGATGGAAGGGCTTTTTTTATTTTAAGGCCAAAATGAGGTCAAACTAGTGCAATCTCAAGGCTATGAGGTTATAGGCATTGGTAGTGTAGGTTTTTGGTCTTTAGGGATGTTGGTTTGCTGCCAAAAGTGCAAAGGTAGCTCATCCATGTAGGATCCATACTACCTAGCATGGATCAAGCCTTCCCTAGTGTGGTTAGGTAAAAAAAAATCAAATATAGGCTAGTTTGTTAGCAAATGGACCATGCATGTTAACTCCTAGGGTTGCCAATGTCAAGTGCTAGATTTTGAGGTCAAAATTTAGTAGTTTTGAGGGCTTCTAAGTGGTTTTGGAAGTTATCCCCTTGGATCCACATTGGTTCGATGTTGGCCAATGTGGAGGATCTAAGGAAGTTAAACTTTTGTAGTTTTTATTCAAGTTTTTAAAGTTTGAAGGCTTTGGGAGGTGCTAATAGGGTTTTGGGTTGAAGATGACATAAGTCATAGTCATTTTTATGCATCTGTGATCTCCTATGAATTTTCCTTAAAGCATCCACATTGGATCCATGCTAGCTAGTGTGGATGAGAGGGGTGCTTCATGTGAAGGTGAGGAAAATCATGAAATGGGATCAGTTTTAATAAGTTTTGGCTAACAGAGTCTTTGAGAAGCTTAGGTTGTCAACACAAGTCAATTTCAATGTAAATGTTTTCACTTTACACCTCTCATCCACACTGGATCCACACTAGGTAGTGTGGATGAGGTCTCCTCTAGCATGGCTCTACTTGGTTTCAAGTGTTTGACCACTTTCAGCAGGATTTGACAAGGTTTTGACGCTGTTGGGGTTATGTGGGGGTGAGGGTCAAGATTTGGTGTCAAAATATTGAAGGTTCCTTGGTGGTTCATGCAATCATCCCCCCATTATCCATGCTGGGTAGTGTGACCCTAGCATGGATGAGAGTGGAATAAGAGCTTTTTAGCATTTTTGATCAATTTTGTGCCATCTAAAGGCTTTGAAAGGCTATGATAGGGTTGTAATGTCATTAGGGTAGGTTTTACGGTTATTTTTGGCTACAAAATAGATTTTTTAGCATACCCCTAGGGCACCCATGTTGGATCCACGTTGGGTAGTGTGGATGGAAGTTTCACTAGCATGGACAAGGTTTCATATGTAAAAATTGGCACAAATCTTGGCAACTGTTGACTACTGGAGATCATGGAAGGGTATCTAGGCTATGTAAGTACATTTCATGGTTTTTTAAGGCTATGGAAAGTGATTTATGGAATACTCCTAGAGCACCCATGTTGGATCCACATTGGAAAGCATGATGGGAGGTTCACCAATGTGGGGAAGTTCCTTAGAATGCAAAAAATGAGTTATTTTTGGCCAATCTATGTTACCAAAAGCTAACAAGGAGTGTTAGAATCAAAATATAATAATTGGATGGTTGATTTTTGGCAATTTAAGATCTTCCCACTCATCCACATTGGATCCATGCTAGGTAGCATGGATGTAGCCTCCTCGGTGTAGATGAACTAGATTTGAAAGCTTTGATCACTTTTGACTTGCTTTACCAAGGTTCCAAAGCTTCTAAGGGTTACTAGAGTGGTTTAAGGTTCTATTTGGCTTACCCTAGGGTTAGATCAAAGCTTGGTGAGTACCAAAGAATGAGTATGGATGTGACCCCTCTTAGGAAACATTGGAGCCATGTTGGGTAGTGTTGTCCTAGTGTAGATGCCTAAAGTGACAAGATTTTCCAAGATCTTACCCCTTGCTAAGATCTAGGGTTCATGTACGCTGATGGTAGTTGCCAAAAATGGTAATAGGCAAGGTTAGGGAGCCAAGGGGATGGAATCCATGCTAGATTCATGTTGGCCAACATGGAGGCATGGGTGGATAAGGACATACCATGCTGGCATTCCAAGGGGTCAAAACCCTAACATTGGTGAGGTTTTCAAGCTTTGGACACTATGCATGGAAGGTGTATGGTGGGGCCCACCATAAGAAATTCAAAAATTTGAACTTAGTGCTATCTCCCATGACTTCCAATGTTGACAAGACTTTCCTTCATTCACACTTTAGTGCACCATGAGTTTTAGTGCATGAAATTGGTAACGGGGTATGGAAGAAGGCATTTAGGTTTTGGATCTACATTTTATGTTCTATTCTACAAAAAATCCATCATAAACTATCATTTTCTACTACAACATACTCCTTAGAGCTCTAGCAGAGATTTTCTTATTTCAACACTTCTCACTTTTAGCTTGGTTGATCTAGATCTCCCCCCAAGGTAGTTTTGAAGCTCAAACTCTTTAGTTTTCAAAGTTTTCTTTGCATTGATAAGAAAGGATAAAGAAGAAAGGCACTAGTAGCAAGAACCTAGCCCTCAAGGAAGTGGATGTAGCAACCTAGGGCATCTTCCATCTACCTAGGCCTATTGTGATGCCAAGTTCACATGTTGTAATCCTAAGGTAGGCTACTGTTAGGCATTTTATTTGTTTCTTAGCTATTTTTTATGTTTTCTTTAGTTGGGGATAGGGCTGTTTTTCTAGATCCAAGCCATTTTGCTTGCTAAAATTAAATTTTAATGAAATCCCATCCACTATTTGAATTTTTTTCATGTGGATCTAAGGTCATTTGACTATTTTTACCTTTTTTAATTAGATTTTAAAATTATTTTGGTGTTTTATACAAGTTTTAACTAGTTTTGGCAAAAAGCAAGCATGATTTTGAATTTTTTATTAAGAAATTGGTTAGGTAGTATTAAAATTTATGATTTTGATTTTTAGAGCTAGATTTAAGCTTTTCATTGGCTATGACATTGTCCAATTTGGAGTTGTAATGAGGGAGATTTGGCCATTTTGGTTACATTGTGTGGTTGATGTTTGTGCCATTTTTAGATTTTCATAGAAGTTTATGAATTTTTTCAAAAAAAAATATAAAGGATGCATAGGGATTAATGTAAGCTTTAAAATAGTGGTGGAATCACTTTGTTTAGAGTCAAAATAAGTTTTTGTGAAATTTTTTTACCAACCCTACGTAAAAGGATTTTTTGGTGATGACCATGGTCATGTGGATTTGATCACGTTTTATGCAACAATGGTTATGGATTTTGAGCTTTTCTAGTTATGGTTATAAAATATATGATTTTAGGATTCCTTCAGTGGTGAAATCACTAAAATAAAGGTTAAAATGAATTTTTAATGAATTTTTCATTAAGGCTATTTAAATTAGGCTTTATTGTGGCTGTATCAATTTTACCCCTTGGAGATGCGCAGTGTTGACATACTAAGAGAATTTTCTTGTCAATGTCTCATGGTCTTGGGGATGTCTAAGGATGTTGACAATGTACTAAATTTAATTTCAATGTTATTACAAGATTTTAATATTTTTAGTAAGTGTTCTCATATGGCCATTTTCTAGGTTTTAAGGGTGTTTTCATGTTAATGTTGTTCTAAACTAAGGCATACGTTTAGTCATGAAGTTTTGGCTATGAGGTATAATGCCTATAAGGGTTGTAATGATTTGATGAATTTTTAAATGAATTTTAACCAATATCTTAGAGTGTTTTACAAGGGCTAATTTTACCCCCAACTAGGATGTTTGGTAGAATTTGTTTAAGAAATTCTAAGGGTAGAAACATGATCCTAGTGGTGTTTTGATTTTTCATGCAAGGCCCTACTAAAATCTATCCTCATAGTGGTTGAGTTAGTACAAATATTATGCTATATTAACCAACCCAAGGCTAGCACCACCCTCCCAGACTTGGTTCTAGAATGAGGCTAACTATGGTTCTAACCAGGGGCAAGGGAATTCCTTGCCTACATCCTACAGAAATTTAGTGCGATGTTGTGGTCACATTTGTCTATAGATGTGGTAGGGGTTATAATGGAGACCTTGCTACCTAGGTTTACAAGATTGATTGTTACATTCATCACTGATGATCTTGAAACCTGAGCAGTAGGAGAGTCGGTGGATACTAGAGACATTGTCAACACATGTTACTTGTTGGAGATCTAGAGCACACCAAAGTATTGTTACTATAATGTTGATAATACCCTAATGGTGGCACACAGAGTTCACATGCTATTTTAGAACCCACCTGGCACCTTCTATCAACTGGAGGGGTAAGCATGGTTATTATATTTTTCTAATGTTTTTGGCTTTACTGGTTTAGTCACCTTTCTTAACTTGTTGATTTTATGCACATCTTGTAGGTATAGGATTAATGAAAAAGGCTTGATTAGGAATGATCAAACCTTGGTGGTGATTCAAACCACCTTAAGTATATTTACCAAAGTCCCCAAGATCAGAACTATTGTGTATGAATAGTTAAGAGGAGAGTTTGATAAGTACACTGATATGTTTAATCTTGTTTAAGAGAAGTGTGTAGTTGTCAAAATAACACATAGTTGATGGGTGGCCTCTAAGTATGTTAGGAAGAAGGGTGTTGCTACTGGGACCTCCACATGAGCTTCACTAAACAAGAAGAAGAAAGGTGAGAATAAGAATGGTTTATTATGTACAATGTTTCTATGACTACATTTTGGGTTTTCTATACATGCCTATGTTGGCGATAAGCATTTGTTGTTGCCCTGTAGGACCTTCCACTTCTTTTGACGTCACCTTATTTATTTTAGGATGCCCTGAGGATACCCTCATCTTGAAATTTAGTGATGTGAAGCCAACATAAAGGTGGTTGAGGGGATAGGTGCTTAGAAGCATCCAAGAAAAGATTGAATGTGCAAACTTGCTTGATATTTTTATGGCACCTATCCCCTCCATCCCTATCACAAAGATGCTAAAAGTTATTAACTCCTTTATGTAGGAGCCAATTAATTTAGCACTATAGTATGAGGTGTGACAATCAGTGTTCCTGTCAATGATGAGACCTTCTATGACTTGTTTGGTGTTCCCACTAATGGGGTGAAGGTTACCACCAAAGCAGCAAAGAAGGGTGGCCATCATCAAAAAGTTAAGAAGTGGTTTGGTGCTAATAAGGACCACTTTGGACTTGACTTGGATGGCTTCATGAATCCTAAAGCAAAGGAATCCTATCCTTTGTTTTGATTTTGTGCCTTTCCTAAATAGTTATCACAAAAGAAGGTAATCAACATTATGTAGGATTGGACCTTTAAAAAGGTTCCAACAGAGGGTACTTAATTCAACTGGGCTACTTCCTTAGCTGTAGGGCTTCAATAGGAGATCCTCAAACTCTACAAAGCTACCTCTATCATAACCAACATGCATTATGCATTTTTTGTAGGTTATTTGAAGAGGCTTGCGAAGTTTTTGGTGGTGAGGAGGGATGGAAATTTTGTGGCCCAAGATCCTAACTAGCTCTCTAGGCCTTGGATAAAGCATATTTATTCTACCATGTAGGTCCAAAAACCACCAGAGGGGATGGATCACTCACTTTCTATTACCACCAAGGATTTTGATGGTAGGCTATGTGCTTTTCCTGATAGCACAAGGGAGGAGCCCCTCACAGTTCTAGAAAACATCAAGAGGGATTGAGAGTTATGTTCTAAGGCTGATGGGATAGTTAGGGTGAAATTGAAATGGATCATAGAGGAAGCACCACTAGCGTCAGAGCCATCCACCACAAAGAAGTGCAAGTTAAGGCTCAATAGGTTACATTAGGTAGTTACCAGTATGTCTTACTATATTTCAGTGTTTAGTTATGCTATGTTTTATGGCTATGTTGTTTTTTCATGTGTTAAATTATTTTATTTCTTACGATTGTAGATACGCATTAGGATATGATAGTCCAAGTTGTTGCTAAGGAGGAAGTATAGAGGCATGAAGCTATAGTAGTGAAGGATGCATAGAGATGTGCCACAACCATAGCTACAAAGGAACAAAGGCATGTAGAGAAGGCACTCTTAAAGCAACATGAGGTTGGAGGATAAGCCAATGTTGATCTGGATGACCTTGACGTCTTGTTCAGTAAGCCATTGCTAGGTGCATCTCCCATTGTCATCTTAGAGGAGGAAGAGAAGAAGCCAAGTATACATGCATGTTAATGCTACTTGTTATATTCTATGGTTTTATGTTTTTCCATTCTAACCTTTCAATGATTGTTATGCTTATAATAGTTCTTGAGCCACTAGCAAAGACCCCTACCCCTATATTTTGCATGAAACCATGGGTAGAGGTCTAAGATAAGGTGGAGTTCATGCAAGAGATGGCCCAAGACATCATCAATGGGCTGCACAAGTTGCACTTGAGATCAATAATAACTATTTTTTATTTTCCTTAGTTAGTTTGCTATGAGTTGTATTCATGTTATGGCTATCTTAGATTGTATATAGTGCTTATGATTATATTTATGCTCATGATTTATTTGCAGTGCCATTAGTTATGTGGGATCCGAAATGTGACGTGGAATTTAATTCCTTTTCGAAGCTTCTTTTTGATACTCAAAATGTCCCCCTGAAGTTATACAAAACTACCACTAATCTTGTAGTTTCATGTGCAAAAACTTCATAGTAGTTTCAAAGGTCCAACAAGTCCCTATGGGAGCAAGTTGTGCTATTGAGGGAGGGGACCAAAAGGCAGGTTGAGAGGATCAAAGACCTTGAGGACCATAAGGCCTTTGTAGAAGCCCAAGTGGCTATCTTAGAGAACTTATGGACCAAAGAGATCACTTGGGCTCACTACTTGCATACCATCCATGACAAGGTTGCCTTTGCTAGGGAGATGGTGGAGTAATGAATGCAAATGGATTTGATCTTTTGAAAAGCCAAGTACTTGAAGGATTACTGTGCCTAGGTTCTTAGTGAGGCAATACACAAAATGATCATAAGAGGCAGTACAAGGTTGATTGGGAGGCATACCTTAAGTGCCTCAAAGAGGAGATGATTGAATGACAAAAGATAGAGTTGTTCATCTAGGGGATTCAGGATAAGAGTGCTTACTAGCTATTTGAAAGCACTCTCAGAGTGGCCAAATCTCCTACTCCTAAGATTACTATAGATGTAGGTGAGACTTCTATGGCTATGATGTTAGGGGACCCACCAGATTGGACTAGGGTGGATCTAGAAAACATCCTCATAGGCATTAATCTTGGGGATGTTGACTAGGCCAACATGATAGAAGACCACATTCTCCATTATTTGGAGACTAGTCTTCAAAATCTAGCCCCAGAAGTCATGAAGCTGGATTCCCCATAGGTTTGATGGCTTTTTTTTTAGTTTTATCATTTTGGTTTTGTTTAAGTTATTGGTTTATTATTTGGTTATTGATTGATTTCATGTTACTATGTCACAGGAATTAGATGATGTTGGTAGCCCTAGTAGTGATGGTGATAATGATGATCTTCCACCTCTTCTTCTAAATATCCCATATTGCTACTAAATACCTATTGTGATACTTTTTGTTTTTGTTTCATTTTTATTTTTTGATGGATGTTGTATGGCTGATGTTGGCCCCATGTTACAGTTGTAGATGGTTTATAGTTATTTATTATTTTGACATTTGTGCCACATAGTGTGGCTATGGCTATGTATGTTTAAATGTTTTAAATTTTAAATTTTAGTTTTAGTTTTGGCTATATATGTCATTGATGTTTTTACTATTTTGAAGGTCTTAATGTTATAAACATTGTAACTGACTATGTCATAGATGGCTATGTTTAAAATGACTATAAAGTTGTAGGCTAAGAATGCATATATGTTATAATATCATTTACTAGTTTAAGGCCATGGCAGGCCATGGTATACTTGCTAGTTTTAGGCCATGGTAGGCCATGCATACAATAAGGATTTGGTTTGCTAGTTTTAGGCCATGGAGGACCATAGAATACTTGCCAATTTTGGGTGATGGTAGGCCATGTGTTGTAAAAGGATATTTCTAGTTTTAGGTGATGGCAAGCCATGAGTTGTAAAAGGATGTTGCGAGTTTTAGGCCATGGTGGGTCATGTTTTGTAAAAGGATGCTTGCGAGTTTTAGGCCATGGTAGGCCATAGGATGCTTGCGAGTTTTAGGCCATGGTGGGCCATGTGTTGTAAAAGGATGTTGCCAATTTTAGGCCATGGTGGACCATAGGATACTTGCCAGTTTTAGGCCATGGTGGGTCATGCGTATGATATGGAATTGGTTTGTCCATTTTAGGCCATGGTGGGCCCATGTTATAAGGAAAGATATATTTTTGTTTGTTTTGTGTTTTAAGATTTTTCTAGTTTTATAATTTTTATGAGGTTTTTGTAATTTATGTCATGCTAAAAAAGGAAAACAAAGAAAGTAAAAAGTTTTGATAAAATTGCAAACAAAAGTAAATCCTTAGGCTATATGTGAAAAATATTAAAATAAAGCAAGTAAAAAGGCATGAACTAGCAACAAGAAACTCTAGGCTAACTGGCTATTAATACATATGGTTATAATGTCATAGGAGCATAGGGTGGAAGGATTAGGGGCATACATTAGTTGTGCAAATGCATCCTAATCTTTGGGAGATTAGAAAACATGTACGATCTATTTTGTACTAGTTTGTACTCCACATCCCCTTCATTGATGATGTTGAAAGGGAGCTCTTCCCATAGCATGTTCCATGTTCCATTATTGTCATTTTTGGATTTTTCCCCTCTCTCAGGTTACTTTGTGGCTGGAAGTTTCTTCCTCAAACTTCACTTTAGATCCTTGCTCTATATTCATGTTGTTAATAGCCAAGGAACCTATGTTATCACCATGAATGATGATCTCACCTCCCTCATAAGGTAGGTGAATCTCTTAGTGGATTGGTAAGGATATGACTTGTAGTTGAGCCAACTAGGGCCTACCTAAGATGAGGTTGAAACTTGGTGTTTCCTTTACCACCAAGAAATCTATAGTCATGGGGAGTTGTTCCCTTGCCACAAAGCCTAAGGAGATAGACCCCTTAATAGTGACTTGTGATCTGTTAAAGGACTTGTGAGCTGATGTTGTAGTATGTTGTATCTACTTTGTCAAGCCTAAAGATTCAACTCTAGTGCATGGGATGAAATTTGTTATAGCCCCATCATCTAGATGCACTTGATGCACTTTATACTAGCCCACACATATTGTGATGAGAAGAGGAGCTTTGGTAACCACGTCATTTTGGGGACTAGTTTTGATATTGCTATTGTGAAACACTAGCAATGTTGACTTCTTCTCCCTCGATGAAGAAGGAACCATCACTGCATGGATGGATTTCTCATTAGCAAGGCTATCCTCACTAATGGGGATAGAAGTCAACATCTTGACTAGTGCTTCACAATGTGTAGTAGAAGTCATAACTAAGTTATACAGGCTCAAGGTTATGTTTTTTTGTTTGAGAGACTACTTAAATTGCTCCATCGCATTTAGGAAGTTCTTGTCATTCACCATGGGCTTGTCACCCCCATTGTGCTTAACTTCCTCCATGCATCCAAAAATGAATACCTCATTTTTGTGTAATTGTTGTTTCTTGTCATCTTTTCCTCTCTCTTGCTTTTAGTTTCCCCTCGTGGTTTTCTTGTCGAAGTAGCCTGGGTTGTGGAGGTCATGGGTACTAATGATATGGAAGTGGGCTTTGGTGGACCCACTTCCTTTCATGCCTTAGCGTGCTTTTCATCCTTATTTTTGGGCTTTTTCTTAGGCTTCTTCCTTTTCTTGGTTGAGGCCTTTTGATTGTCATTGTTTGTTTGAGAGAAAAAGGCCATAGCATTAGCAACCATGGGGGGTCATTGTTTAGTGGTAGGGGCAAGTTGGATTGGAAAACTTTGATAACAAAAGGCTCCTTAGTGAATGTCCATGATGGTATAGTTATGATAAAAGTGGATCTTGAGTTGGTGGATGTTGAAGAGCCCCTTTCATTGCGAGGGGGTACTTGAATCATGAATGGTTCTCTTGCAGGCCTTCAATTGTCATTAATGTTGAATGCTGATATAATGTATGCACTATTTTTGGTGTTCAATGGGTCTTTATACAATTGCATTGATTGGTTCTTTGGTCAAATAGGGTTAGAAGCATCTAGGACCAACTCTCCTCTATCTATCATCTTTTGTAGGTCATCTTTTAGTGCAAGGTAGAAGTCAGTGTCATGACCAAGCAATTGATGGTTGAGTCTAAAGTACTTTGGTACTTGAGGGTCATCCTTTGTTGCTCAAGTGGCTTCCCTAGTTATCTCACATAGCCTTTCATGCTTTTTATGAGTAGCTTTAGACATATGCTTGTATTGGATTCTCCCACTCTTCAATAGTTAATCTAAGAGGTCAGATGGCTTCAAAGGTAGCCTAGTATATTTACTCATATCCTTCTACTCAAATTTGGATCTAGATGAAGTTAATGTAGTGGCCCCAAAGGTTGATGGATGTTTATTTTTGTTATTAGTAGGGATATTAGATGAATTGGCTTTTGGTCCCCTGGGTAGTCATTTTTGTCTCTTTGGCTACTGTTGCTACCATCACATTGTTATGTTTTTAACCCACTTCTTGTCCCTTCACATATGTTGGTTTTTATATGCTACATAGGCAAGGTTGTGGATAGGCTCTGCAGCATCCTTTATGTTCTTAGTTTGGGAGAATGCTTGATTGAGTGATTGTGGGTTAAGGTAATACAGTTTGGACTTGATAAAATTGTTGACCATCCCCTTGAATGTAGCCAAAAGGTGGGTTTTAGTTACAGGTTTTAGTATTTTATTAACCAAATTGTTCCATCATTAGATGAACTTTTGCACTAGTTCAAGTTATCCTTGCTTGACCTTCATTATCTGGTCAAGTGTGGTGTTAGGCTTCAAGTTGTACTTGAAGTGGTTAATGAATTACAATATGAGATTTTCTAGAGAGGATATACATTCTCTAGGTAAGGTGTGATACTAGTTAAGTGCTTTCCCTATAAGTGACATGGCAAATATCCTTATGATTATGTACAACCATGACAGCAACAATAAGCACTTAGATTGAAAGGTTATAAGGTGAGCATTGGGATCACCTTCTCCATTGTATTTTGTGAATTACAAGATGGGGACACTAGGAGAAAGTATTAAGGGTGGAACCACAGGATTGATGGGATCATCATGGTAAAAGTCTATGACCTTAACGGTTTGGGATGTAGAGGGTTTAAGCCTCTTAAACTTCTCTATTAAGTCTTAGATCATTTAGAAAGCTTGATCTAGGCCTTGAGATGCCACTATTAGCTACAGAGTTTGCACAAAAGGTTATGACATTTGTTGGAAGGCCTATGACCTCACTATCAATTGTGGTATGGAGGAGAGACGTTCTGTTATCATGGTTGTCAGTGGACCAAACAAAGAGAATGATATTTGTGTTCTTATTTGTGGCACAAATAGAATGAAGGGGTTGTGTGGGGTATCATGGTGGATCCTACTTGAGTGGTTAGAAAATTGGTGATGGTGACCACCATCGATGATGGTCACACTAATCTAGGCTAGGTGGCAATGACATGGAAAAGTGGAATGTGGTAGACTACAGCACCGATTGTGTTTGTTGCGTAACTATGATTGGTGTGGGCCCGAACATGGTTGGGTCACAGAGGGTAGAGGATAGTGACATTTGTTCTATGGAGGAGATAAAGGGGAGGGGGAGGTAGGCATTGCCGCCTTGGGGGTTTTTTTATCAAAACAACCCACCTAGGATGTTTTCATGTTCAGATCCCACCCTGAACTCATCATCCTCCTCCTCTTGGTGCTCATTCAAGCTAACCTTCTCATCCTCTTCATCCATCTCAATTAATTGAGATAGGATGCCAGTAAGTGGTGTCTTATCATAAGGGGAAGGAATATACTTCTTCCCATCTCAGTGTATGAGCTTGTATTTCCTTTTTGCCTTTGCTTCCATTCGTGGAATCTAGATGATAGCCTAGATTTTGGCATAAATGTAGTTGTAGTGATATTCATTTATCATTGACAGTCTAGGACTTTGCCTCCTAAGTCATAAAGATTGCCTACAGTTAGCTACGGTAGGGTCTTTGGGGTCATAGACCCTCATGGCTTGCTGGTTAGACATGTTGTTAGTAAAGTCAAAGGGCAAGATGGTTGATTTTCCAAATGACATGGTGAAAAAATTATTAAAAATGGCTAAATGGAGTTATAAAAGGTTGAAAAGAGTGCAAATTCTAGAAAGTAGGATTTATAAATGGCTAAAAAAGGCAAAAATGGCTAAAAATGAGTTACTTGCTATAAATAGTATGTGGCTCTCAAGGGGGATATAACCCTTTACTAAAAATGGAAAAAATGGTAAAAAAAGGGTATTAAACCCCAACCAAGTTGAGCTAGCAACTATACTAATGGTGGGAGAGAAAAGGGAAAAGAAAGCGAATAAGATGGAAAGATATCACACCTTTCTTGGAAACATTGGTGTGAGGGGGTTTACTTTTTTGGAAAGTGATATCAAACTCCATCCACTTTGGGCTTCCTAGCTACATCTACATTGGGTGTAGTAGAGGGAGAGAAAGGGGGGTAAGATGGGAGGTCTTACACCTTTCTATCCAATATTGGCGTGGAGAGAGGGGTTGAAAACCAAAGTGGGAACTTTGACTTCACACAAAATGATGGCTTTGGCAAGCTGCTAATTTTCATAGCAATGAGAAGAGAGATGGGGATTTGGGTGGTAAATCCACCAATGTATATCTTTATTAAGAAAATTTTGGCAACAAGAGGGATATGGTATTAATGGTAGCTTTGGCCTTGAAATTCATAGTAGGTGTTGTGAAAATCTAAAAACCAAACATTTGTAACTTCCATGTAGAGGCTTTTATTACATGGATATGAGGGGTAGTGTTGGTTGGTGCAAAGATGAATGGCTTTTGCTAAAACAAATTTAAATATTTTAAAATTACAGGCAATGTTGCCAATGTGAGGTTCACTTCTGTAGGGTTTCAGGGTTTGTTGAAGTCACTACGATCAACTTAATGATCCAAAGGTCTTGTCACTTTTGATGTTTTTGAATATTTGTTGCTACCACACTAGATTTGCTATGTTTTTGATGTAGGGGGATGAGAGATTTGAGGGACTTGGGCTACTAGAGTAAGCAATGCTAGGAGTTGTGGTTCCTAGAAGCTCAGGGTGGATGCTAAAGGCTCATAGATCTCAAGGGAGGATAACAGGCTATGAAGCTTCCATGCTAGGGGTTTTAAGAAGCTACATTTTTGCAAGGTTGTAAGAGCTCTCAAGCACCCAGAGTACCAGAGTATGCAAATGCAGAAAGTGTGGAACCTATAAATGGTGTTTGTACCTAGGTTTTATAGGTTTTGGGCCACTAATTTAGCTACAATATTGGCTGAAAATTACAAATAAATTGGCTAAAAATTTTTGCTACGCTTAGGTGAGGTGGGTGTTTAAATCAAGGGGGGTTACCATAAATGGTAAGTGTCATATCCCCATGGCCATTAAAGTTATTTCATTTACTAAAAATAGTAAATGGGAATTTTATCCATGTTGGGCCTTCCAACAGCAATGTTGATGTACAAGATCCTTGTTGGAGTTGATGATGTACAATGGGGGGTTTGATGTGTCAACATTGGGGGGTAAGGGCTATACCCCCCACACTAGGCATGGGTAATGCTAGACCCCTCTATGCTAGGCATAGATGCCATCACACCCCTCTATGTTGGGCAGAGATTCCATCACACCCCTCCATGTTGGAGGTAGGTGAGTTATAGCCCCATGTAGGTGTCTTCAACATAGAAAATGCTATACCTCCCATAAAACTGATCAAAATACCAATTTTGACATCCTAAAAGGAATTTTAACCCTCAAAATCCCAAATATAGACTTTTTTCACTTGGGGGATGAGGCTTGGACCACTTAGAGGGCATTTTTCAACTCTAAAAGTATAAAGTAATTGAGATCACATCTCATGGTTTATAATTTTTACATTTACAAAGAAGTTTTGCCTTGGGTTTCATGGGATGGGGTTACAAGGGTTAGAACATGAAAATTTGGTGGTGTTTTAGAGACATCTTCTTTCTCATTAAAAACCCTTGTTTGGCACAGTTATAAGAGATCCAAACCCTCTTTTTGTCCATTTTCATTGAAATTGACCACAAGGAGATAACTAGTGGACCACCAATGATAACAATTTGAGTAGCTATGGCCCACAAGAAGGTTGGAACATGAAGGGTGCCACCAACGAAGAGGTCTAGGGGAGGCTCCACCAACAATGTAAGCATTTATGCTCCCTAGTTCAGATCTACCAATGTCTGGCAATAATTTAAGTTAACTCAAATCATTAATATTATTTCTTAGTATTGCTTGTCCTTTCCTCTATGTAGGAAGCAAGCTTTGATGAGTTATTTCCAAGTTTTGAATTATGTTGCTTTCATTACTATGGATTTCTTGGTTCTTGAAGTTCTTATCAGAGAATTTACAATGATACTGTGATTACTAATGCTACTATTGGAGCATTTACTACTATGATTGGGACTTTAGTGATTGATGTGCCTCTCCAAGTAGTAAATGCATTACTTGGGATTTCTAGTGTTGATGTTTTTTGGGTTGTCATTGATTCTATGAATGATATATTTTCAAATGATAAAATTCCCATCACACATGATGAGTTTTGTGATGCCTTGTTTGGAGAGTCAATGTCTTTTGATAAAGGTATATTCTATAGGAACAGAACATTTCTAGATGCTTCCACTTTGTTTCTTATTGTTTAGTATAACATTATTGTAAAAGGGAAAAGCTATAGCTATCTATTTCCATCCCAAGATTTTGTTCTCTATTGCCTACTTACAGGATAGCCACTAGACTTAGGTCATACTCTTTGCCATGACATGTTGACCATGTTCACTAAAGAAAGGAGCTTTGGACACTGTTATCTCATCAGTTGGTTAATCTATCAGAGAGGTGCTCCCATTTTAAATATGCCTTTGCTCAAAGGTAAGAGAAGGCTTGGAGAGTTTGTGGAGAAGAGGAGATCCTCACATGTAGATGAAGTGGGACCCAACACCAAGAAACCTCCATCATAGAAGAAGAAAGAAACATGATCATCCAAGGTCTCTCCTTAGTTGAGTAGCTTCAAATCTATTAGTGGGTAGGTGAGATCATCCCTAAAGAAACTACTTTGACCATTTGGTTGTACTATAGGGATGATTGATAGGAATCTCTCTTACTTGCATAAGAGAATGGATGCTATTGTAGTTTCTCTTTCTTTTGATGGATAGCTGTTTGAGGAGATAATCTCTCCTCCTCTTTTAAATAGTGAGGAGAACCTTCGTACCCCACACAGACACTTTGTGGTAGCTAGACCTTCTTGAGCCTATGACTCAGGAATGAGTTTGATTTTGAGCCTGATGCATCATTAACACATGTCTAGGAAGACCATCTTGATCTTATACATCTTGGCATCAACTTTCATTAGGATGATGGTCCTAGACCTTTTGAATAGCATTCTATCGAGAGTATCTTTGGTACTTTATCCTAATAGAGATCTATTGATGTCATTACTTATTAGAGAAATGGAATGTCCTCATCCTTATAGAAAACTCTAGCCTAGCCAGATCCATAAGCTTCATCTTATTCTTGATTGAAGCTTTGTCCATGGAGAGCCTTCATCTAGATCCCATCTTTCAATGATGATGATTAGCACATGTTTAGTGCCAGTACTAGTAGTTATGATGATGAGGAGGAGATGTAAAAATCATCTAGAGATGTCACTGCTTCAGATGATGAGTCTAATGATGCAACCAAGGTTAATGATTAAAGTCCTTAGGTGCTCTCTCATTTTTGCAAATGTCCAAAAAGGGAAAGACATATAGTAGCTTTTTTTTCACATATGTAATTTTTGTGGATTTGTACATATGTGATTTTTGTATATGTTGAGGATGTATCAGCAACCATATTATATGGATAGCTTGTAGATGGATAGTTTGTGATATAGATAGATGGGTCTTATCTTGGTTATCTATTTGTGGTGCACTTTTTGTGGAGATAGGTTATTACCTTTGTTTAGCATTTTTTTATTAGGTTAGTTTCTTTTTCAATTTTTCATGATCTCTATGCTACACCTTGAGCATTGGAACCTTTATCCTAGTCCTTGGCTGCCATTGGAATTTATACGTCTTAACATTTTGTAATGGTTATTGTTATTACTTAATTGGTTTATAAACTCATCCATTTTCTTAAGTTTTTTACATCACCAAAAAGTGAAGATTATTGACCTTTTGGTATGTTAAAACCTTAAAGAAAAATCAAGAACATAGAATGTTATGGAATGTGATGTTTTTGCAGGGCATGAAGGAGAGATTAAAGAAATGACATCTACAAAGAGATGCCAAAGTGAAGACCTCAAGGACTCAAAATAGCATGGATAAATATGAGGACTACAAGCTAGATGAAGATGCTTCAAGGATTTGGAAGAAGCTAAATCAACAAGTGGAAGCCTAAGGAATCAAAGCTTAGAAGCTATGAAGATGTCTCCTAGAAGCAGAAGACATCTTGGTTGAAGTGAAGAACTTGTAGAGAAGACATCTCCCAAAAACAAGAGACATATTCTTTCAAGAAGATACATCTCCACAAAGATGTCCCAATTCCAAAGGAGACATCTCCCTAGAATGGAAGTCATTTTAGAAAGACATCCTAATCTTGAAGGAGATGTTTACACTAGCCGTTAGATAGCCATTGCACAAATTTTGAGGTATTTTCAGAAACTCCAAGGCTATAAGAAGACTTCATTCTCTTGGGTATAGTGTAAGAATTGAGAAAGCATTGTCACTATTAAAGAAATCATTGTATATTGTACCTGTGTACTTTAGTTATCAAATCATTTTCTTGATTGTTTGTTGAGTTGTACTTGAAAGTACAAGGAATTGAATTTAAGTTACATTGTTTTCTTGTGATTTTGTTTCTCTTTCTTGTAGCCATACTATGTTTGATGTGATTCTTGAAAAAAGGCATCATCATTGAGCTTGTTGAGATCTTGTGGGATTGAGTGTTTGTGCAGTGTCAAAACACTTGAAGTGAAGCTCAATTTGTAAAAGTTGTGGGATCCTTGAAGCCACATTCTAAGCTTGTTGGGATCTTGTAGGGTTGAGTGGTTTCATAGTGATAAAACACTTTGGAGAGAAGCTTAGAGCTTGTACAGGGTGTGGTTCACTTTAGACCACTTTTTGAGAAACAAAGTCCAAATGTGTGCAAGGAATCTACCCTTTGAGTATGAAGTACCCAAGTTGGAAAATAGTGTAACTATTTAGTGTGGTTTTTATGGTTGTTTAATTTTGTTTTGAAGAACTTATTCATCTCCCTTCTAAGATCTTGATCCTCAACACCTAGTAATAGACACTTGGTAATCTACTAGCATTAATATACATTCAGGATATGTAAAGAAAGTGGGAATGGATGTTCCATGTTTATTCTAGTTAGTTATTTAAGTAGTTAATTTAAATATTAAACCTTAATTTATTTAATCATTTAGAAATCATAGAATATAATAAAAATTATAAAAATAAATATCTTACACATCAGTCACAGTTAACCATACTGATAAATTAGCACAAGTGTGGGTTGGGAAGATAATGATTAGCAAATCACATATTTCACTATCTAATGATATCAACCACTTAGGTAAAATGTAGCCCATAGAATTCAATTAGAATATGCGTACATGTTAGTGATTCATATGATTAGGCATAGGAAATATCTATTGCTCATCATTGGTGTTGTTGCAGGGACTTTATTTTAGCTAAGTGCCCTAAGTAGTGTTAGATAGTGAAATCATACAAAGTTTTTGTAAAAGGAAATAACATATTATTCTTTAGAATAATAATAATAATAATATTTATTAAGGTACACTATATCAGAACCAACTAATATGGTTCTTCTTGCAAGAATGATTTACCACCACTTGTTAATGGCTTCAACCAGTAATAAGATAGAACTAGAAGGGATGATGGTGAGACATCTCAACAATTGAATGCCATTTATGCACATTTGGATCCCTATTATTTGGACTTTTATTTCATCCTCCATTAAGATGAAAAACTATGTTGAAGGGATTTGAAGGATAATATTATGTTACCTTTCAGTTGTTCTATTCCTACAAAGTACATGATAGCTTTCAAGAGATTGGGGCTTGAACTAGCAGGTTTGAGTTACCAAGTAACAAAGCACCTTGCCAAAGAGTATTAGCTAATACAAGCCTAGTGTAAGAACTTTCAATGCATGGAGTCACACTATGAAGCCTCCAAGGCCAAATAAGTACCACTTCCACTATTTCTACAATCATCGAAGGAGGGTCTAGAGTTTCTATTTGGGTGAGATCAACACCAAGGTCCTTCTCCTTTTGATGAAAGAGATAAAACTTAATAAAAATTATAATCAACATTTATGGGCAACTAGGATGAAGGAAAAATTGGTTTTGAAACCAAGAGAACATTAAGTCTAAGGCCTTCGAAGTGATTGTCAAAAGAATAATCAAGGGGTCAAAGGAGAAGGGCAAGTTGACACCACTCTCGTAGCTCTTCATCTTCATCATCATCCTCATTATTGAACTCTAAGAGGAGGGACCATGAACAAAAAAGAACGAGGAATGATTGAGACTAAGATGAAGATGATTGATGGTCCCATCATAGGCATGGGAGAAGAAAGCATAGTTAACAACAAAAGAAAGAGGAGCATCATTAGGAGAGAAGATATAGTAGGTTATATCATAGAATGCATAGCTATGACAAGGACCATCATGAATATAATGCCTATGAACCATTACTGGTTATAAGAAGCATGATTAATATTTTAAAAGTAGTTTGTACTAGGAATTAAACAGATAGCTAAGTTAATAGCTTGAGATGAACAACATTCCTAAGTTTGAAGGAGAATATAATACTGATCCACAACATCATTTACAAGCCTTTCATGATGCATGTGCCTTGAAGAATATTGAAATTGAATGAAAAAAACTTAAATTATTCACTAGGATACTTATCAAAGAAATTGAAAGTTGGTATTAGTCTTTGGAGCTAGAATTTGTCCATAGGTGGAGTATGATGTTGGAGTTGTTTAATGATAAGTATCACACATACTCTAGGGTATCTAAGTTGAGAAAAAAATTCAAGGATACAAATAAGACAATAACGAATCCCTTGATGTAACCTTGGACATGTATTACTCTCTTTTGCACTGCTTCCCAAGTCATGATTTCTCTTAAAGGAAAAAGCTTTGCAACATAATAGATGGACTTTGAAACAAAATCAAAGAGTTCCTTTGAGTTTATGCCCAAGGAAGATTGCCAGAAATGAGAGTTCATTAGATCCAAAAACTCATTGAGTAAGTGGCCAAGAAAGAGGAAGAACTTGGAAAGTATAGACGAGGACAATAAAGATGCCTCCATTCATAAAAAGGAGGTAAGTTTCTTTAATTTTGAGGAGGAAGCACGATTAGATGAAGTGGTATAAAGGAAAACCTTATCAAACCAAAAATCTATTACTAAAATATCACCCAAGGTGGATAAAATGTGAGACTCCTTAGATAAGAAGTTTCAAACTACTTTAAATATTGTGTAGGAGAAAATAGAGTAGGGAAATCAAGAAAGGAACAGAAAAAGGAGAAAAGATATTGACAATGACTATTATTAGTAAAAAGGTAAGGCTGTAGTAGTCAATGAGATTGTAGATTCTAAAACAGATGAAGAAGGATGTGACATATGCTAATATGAACTTCCTAAAGGATGTTATCCTATATTGTCACACTTAAGAAAATTTGGGATATATGCTTTAAATCCAATGTTTGCAAAAAGGAAATCACCTAAGAGATTACCTTATCCATAAGACAATTATTGATAGTAATTTCACTAGTCATAGTATTATCCAATTGGAGCACCACATCAACCTCAAGAACATTATCATCAATGGAAAAATCCATAGTTGTGGGGGGATGCTACCACCAAGCAAAAATACCCTTATCATCAACAAGATTTCTATGGGTACATTGTCCAAAAACTTGTATCTTCTCATGTCTTTGCAAGTCACATCTCTTTCTCCCATTACTATTATCCTCTAGAATATCATAGAACACCTACTCAATGAGATAAATATTCTTTCATTTTTCCTCCTCATTATTCACCATCTCACCTTGCATCTTCTAATACTAATTTTTTGTCACCTACATCGTCCATGTAAGGAGAAATTCGACAGTAGCCTTAGCAATGAAATTTAACGAGGGTCATAAACTTAAAAATAGATGATAGTTTGGGTGGTTCTAAGCATAAGCCTTAGAAAAGGGCTTCCTTAAAACTTAGTAGTCCATTGAAACTCTCACAAATATCTATGACTATGAATCCTTCTTCCAATGCTTTTAAAATTACCAATAATCTGTCTTCAAACTAAAGGTCCTAGAATGTTCATATTGTCACGTTAACTCATGTAGTTACTAACTAGATCAAGTAAGGATACTTTTCCAAGAAAATATTTGATTTTAGAAGTTCCCTAATCTACTTCTAGATTACAGGAAATGATCCATGCAAGGCTCTCCTAGACTTAGGTTCTGGGATGAATTTAATCTCCCAAGAGATGTATAAAATTTTGAACCTACTTCCACTAAAAAAATGTAATATCTAATTAGAGCTTGTTGATTTATCCATCACTATTCCTTTAGGATTGTTGGACGATATTGTGACCACCACTTATCGATGGTCCTATCCAACAGATTTCCTAGTAATCCATGTGGAAAATTGTAAGGGGGACTTCCCAATTTTCATGGGAAGTTCTTGGCTCAATATAATTGATGCCAAGTTACAAATTAGAGATCTTTCCTTGGAGATTTTCATGGAAAATGAATTTAGAAAAATAGAGAAGAAGAGGGTTCCATGCATTGCATATAGTGACACAAGGTTCCATTGCATTACGTATAGTGACACAGGGTGCCATTGCATTGTAGAAAATATGGATAATAACAAGCACCTCGATCACAACATGTAAGAAGTGTGTTGAAACTTTAGATATTCAAAAGTGCCTATATGTAGTACCC
Source organism: Gnetum montanum (assembly GCA_015680685.1). Taxonomy (NCBI): domain Eukaryota; kingdom Viridiplantae; phylum Streptophyta; class Gnetopsida; order Gnetales; family Gnetaceae; genus Gnetum; species Gnetum montanum. The sequence goes on along the minus strand of MNCI01001941.1, from coordinate 114,136 downwards.
ACCAAACAAGAAGGTACCCATGGTTGACCATAGACTATAGCTTTGATTCAATAATGTGCATGGAACTAGTTAAGCTACTCATAAGTGCTTATATTAATAAAATGGATGAAATGGAAAAAATTTAGAACTAACTCATCCATTAACAATTAGAAATGAATTGGGAAGAGTTAAAAATCCATGAAAACTTTAAATAGGAACCCCTTGAAGTAAAATCTTTACTAGAAACTTTGTAATATGTATTTCTTGATAATGGTAAGTTGGTAATCATTAATGCCAAGCTTGCTAAAGATTAGAAAGGGAGGTTGCTAAATGTTGTGGACAAATAACCAATAGCTTTTGCTTGGTCATATGATGAATTGACTAGAATATATCCATGCACATGCTAGCATCAGATCTATATAGACTCCACCATCAAACTAAAAAGGTAGTTGTAAAGAAGGTTGAATCCTAAGCTAAAATAGTTTGTCAAAGATGTAGTTGAAAAACTTCTTAAAGTAGCATTCATCTACCCTGTGGCAAACAATGAGTGGGTAAGTCCAATCATTATTGTGCCAAAGAAAGGAGGACGATTGAGGGTATGTATAGACTTTAGGTTGTTGAATATAGCCACATTTAAAGATCATTTTTCATTTTTCATTTTTCATTTGTGGACCAAGTACTGGATATAATTGTTGGACACCTTACTATAGTTTTTTGGATGAATATAGTGGCTACAACTAAATTAAACTTGCACCAGAAGACTAGGCAAAAAAAAATTTCACAAGTTCTCAGGGGACTTTTAGATATAAAAAGATGTCCTTTGGCCTCTATAATGATCCTACAACCTTTTAGTGCTTAGTCCTAAGCATCTTTTAGTAGTAGATCGGTAGTGGTATGGAAGTGTTCATGATTGACTTCTCCACTTATGGTACTGATTTTGAATACATATTGGATTGTCTTGAGTAGGTATTAAAATGATGTGTAGAAATAAAAGTGTGGCTCAATTGGTAGAAGATCCACTTAATGGTTAGAGATGGATCCTTACAAAGTAAGGGTCATCCAAGAAATAACTAGGCAACCTCAAACTATTAAAGATGTTAGGTCACTCCTTGGTGATATTGGTTACTACATTTGCTTCATCAAAAATTTCTCTAGAATCGTAAAACCACTGATATAGCTCACTAAGAAAGATTCAATACTTGAATGGACCAAGGAATGAAAATAAGCACTTTAGCACTTAAAGAAAAAACTTGTATAAACCCCAATTCTATGAGTCCCAGACTAGTTTAAGCCATTTTATATCATGGTATACACATCTAACTATGGCTTGGAGATATTGCTTGTAGATGGATGATAAAAAATGCCCATATTACATCCATTATGAAAGTAGAGACATTGTTGGAAGGCATACATTATAGTTTTTATTGACTAATGTACCTAGTGGACTGAAGTTGTAGTCATATATGACTGTACATCTATTACTGTAGCTTGATTTCTTCAACAATAGGTGGTAAACAAGTTTGGTATGCCTAGTGTACTAATTTTAGATAATGGAATACATTTTACATGTTCTAGTTTTCAAAATTTAATGCAATTCTTGGGGGTGCAACATATACTCATAACATCCTATCATCCCCAAGCCAATAGTCAAGCTGAGATGACCAATAGGGAGATTACAAGAATTTTAACATGAACCACTAATAGATACATGAAAATGTTTTATAGGCTACTCTTCCTATGAATTAGTATACTGAAATTTACTTGAACTTCCAAGCTAAGTTGAACTCTGTACACTCTCAACTACATGTGAACTTAACATAGACATTGACCTAGCATAGAAAGAATAATCCACAATACTCAACGTGCTAGATGAAAACTAAAAAGTATCCCTAATGATGAATGGAGTGCACAAGGTACATAATAAACAATGTCACAGTGCACAAATAAGGAAAGTTACATTCAAACTAGGAGATAAGATTCTCTATTAGAATCTCATGCATGTGCCTCAATTAACTAAGTTCCACTTAACTAGGATATAAGATTATCTATTGGATCTTACATAATCTAGTTAAATTTTCTTTCTAGGACTCTAATAATTTATCATCTAACAAGTCCTTACAAGTACATGTTAGTTAACATCTAGTAACTTAAAGCATTTAAGGAATCTTGAGTAACCAATAGCAACACTAACACATTTAATCAAAAACAAGCACTCTCTATTTTTCAAATTCTTCTCCCTTCAACTTAGTTGTGGGGAAGATATCCATATACCATAAATCTTGATGAGGATACAAGAATTTTCTTCTTTTTCTTTTACAATGTTATTTATTTATTTTCCATTTTTTTAAATATTTGATTGATTATTTTATATATTTTCCTTTTCTTTATTATTTTCTTGTGGTTTAAATTACTCTTATTTGAAATATTGAATTTTGTTCCATTACTACTATGAAATTTTGGAAGTATTTGAATGTAGCTATTAAAGTTTTTATTGAATTACAATAGGCCAATGTGTCCTTGCATTATGTTTTCTACTAAAAATTTGTTAGTTTTTTGTTGGTATTAGGTAGTGAGCTCATGACATCCACCCATTTCATTTATTCCATATGAATTCTACATCATGGGATCGTGAAGGTTCTTTCACATTAAAACTAAAAGTAACAAGTGATCTTGTTACCTAATGAACCAGGAAAGGACCAAATGGGAATGAAAAAGGGTATAACCTCAAGGGGATTTGATATGTTCTAGTCTCAAATTCCTTCTTAAGTCTATGACTCCTCATTGGTATACCATCACTCCTATTATTAATCATAAAAGAAAGCATGTCTTTACATGATGTGGTTCTAGTAAAAAAAAAAATAGTAACAAAAATTTAAAGAACATCTCTTAGATAATTTCATGGGTTATACGAACTAGTTATAAGGCTTAAAAGACATGCTACCCATGCTTGAAGGCACCACTCTAACTAAGGATCTACCTGATTCCTTCTTCTCTTTTCCTTTTCTACTTGGAGTGATGGTTGTTCTCTATGGTTTTCATAGACTCTTGATTATAGAAGACGAGGAACATGTCAATGTGAGGTCATTGTAATTAGAATGGATTTGGTCTAGACTTGAAATAGATTGGTATTAGATCAACTTAATCACATAATTCACTTTGGATCTTACGTGACTAGGATGAAAATAACCTATCCATTATTCTCTATCTCCCATTTACTCATTCTACTAGTTATCACTTCATTGCCTCATACCATGGTAAATTAATAATTTTATTTTCTAGTCTACATAATCCTAGGATAATCCCTCGTATGGGTAGGAAACTTAACTTAAACTAATAATTCATCATCCTTGGTGCCTATGGACTCCTTGCAATGAGGATATGCAAGGGCTTATTATAAATATGTCTACTTTGGAGATTACCACTAGTGTCTCCTTTGGTTTATCTTAAGTTAAATTTCCTAGTTGCAGGCTGATTATATATTGGATTATCTTGATAGCATAAAAACATTTAGTTTTTTCTCTATTTTGACATCAAAATATTCTCTCAAAACTCATCCAATGTACTCTCAGTACTTCTATTTGGTAAAACATATCCTCTTTCATGTTGTTGCTATGATTCTACATCTTTTTGGCTTTCATTTGGCTCTTGTTTCATTTTCAAACTCACTCAAAATTTCTCAATTTTCAAAGTGAAAATCCAAGTTAAAAATAGCTATGTTGATGCATCCTTGTTGATGTAGTAGGCTGAGTTGATGGAGCCTCATTAATGCATGATGAAAAAACTATATATATGTGTAACCTGTAGCTTAATTTTCACCATTTCTTCCAAACACTAGAGGATTTTTCACCATTTCTTAGAGCCTAAGAACCTTCCAAGAGTTCTAACTTTTAAACCACATACATGAATTCACTTGTTCTTTTATCCTTAAGCTTCGAAAGGTATGGTTTATGTTGTGGGGGCATCAAAACAAATTTTTTCATAGAAAAGTTTTCTAACTCCCATGCATACGATATTAAAATAATATTAAATTAATGATCACAAGAGTTAGTATCAACAATCAAAATTTTTTAGAATGGGAATAAAATAATATCATAAGCCTATGATCATCAAAGAAAAAATTAACATCTAACTAAGAAAACATGATCCCATCTAACAAAGAAAGTATCTAGTGAGAATAAAGGTTATGCCTAAGAGCTAATTTGGGGTTATGTTTGTCATCACAAATGGTACCCAAAAGAGGACCATAGGTAGGAGGGCTATTGTAGCCTAGGGAAAAGTGACCCTAAGGAGGAAGGAGCTATCAACAACAACAATAGTAGCAACAACAACCCTAGAAGCAAGAAGCCAAAGCTAGACATGCTACCAAGCCTTTATGGAAGGAGCTAGAGGTGGAATCTTTTAGGTAGATTCCTACTATAGAGATAGAACAATTCAAGTAGGATGAGGTCCTAAGAATAAGACCTAATTTGAAGGTCACACTTACAAAAGTCTACTTGGAAAAGATCCAAATTAGGAAGAGCTAAAGCTCCATTTTGTAGGAGCTAAACTTCAAGCCATTCCTAAAGCTGACACTAGAAGAGATTTGAACAAAGTTGTAAGGGTCTCTTTTGTGGTTCATTTTTTCCAATAGCGGGGAGTGGTATATGGGGGAAATATAACTCTTATAGAACAACCAACAAGAAGATGCCTTAGTTGAAATCAAAGACATCACCATCTTCTACTTAGTTGAGACCATTGTAAAAGCTCTTATTCTACCAAACACTAGGGCAAAGCTAGTGATAGTATCCATGTAGGTAGATCCAGAAGTTAAGAAGGAATACATCTAGCTATGCTATGAAGTAAATTGTAAGGAGCACCATTCTCTAACCAAGGCAGAGAGACCCTACTTCAAGATTGCAACCTATCATCTTAATCCAAGGTGAGGCCAAGAAAGATCATAACCTTCTTCATTAGGGCATGTGTAGCTATAAGTGGAAAATTCTATGTTAACCTTCCACAACTCATCTTCCTTAAGATAGAGAAATGTTTCAAGGAGAATGAGAAGGATAGGAAGACATGTTACTTTCCATTCCTAATTAGGAAACTATGCAAAAGGGGAGGAATAGCTTGCTATTACAATGATATGATCCACCATAGTCCTGTTGCATCATTGGGTTGCCAAGCTACAAGAAGAAGAATAACAAGAATCACCACCACCAATGGTAGCACTAGAGATAATACTAGAGATTCTTGTAGTTGCTAAACATCTCCAAAAACTTACGGAGTAATAGCTACAACATCAAACCTTTAGAGATTGTGGAAAATTATCCATATATTATCTAGTCATGAGTCATTTAAATGAGGTCATAAGAACTATCAACTATCTAGATAGTGAGACAACATCACTATTCTTAGCACAAAGAAACTAGACATCCATCCATCCTAATTCTAGTACTAGAGAAGTTACTGTGTTCATCCAAGAATAAGCATTTTCCAAAATCTCTAGGAATATAGCAGAATTCTTTGTCATGATAAAGGAAGGAAAAGGGACAATGGTCTTAGTCATGCCACACAAGGACTAGGAGATAGCAGTATAGGTGGTGGGAAATTAAGTTGGTGAAGTCCTAAATGCTCATGTTACATTTGTACTTAACATTGTTACCATGATAGACATACATGCATTAGTAGGAGTAGGGAGTAGACAGATGAGTGTTACCCAACATGAGAAAGTGTTGGAATAACTGGTGGAAGCTAGACAATTACTTTCAGAGATCTTTAATCTCTTGGACCATATATCAACAATCCATTCACAACTACTAGAGATGAGGGGTAAATTATTAATTTCCAATGCGTAACTTGAGATGGCCACCTAGCAATCGTTAGTTGGCCACTAAGGTTGTGGAACTAAGATCCTGTCTCTATGATATAGCAATTATTAAGCTAGATATGATAAGAGATGAAGCTTTTCAATAGCTTTAACAAAAATACCAAGAGGATAAGAATGCAAAGGAGATGACAATGTTCGAGGTATCTACATTAGAAGTCATGAACAAAAACACTAACTATGATCCCTCATAAGTTTGGAAGGAAAACCTGGCACTCACTATTAATAATCACTACCTATGTAATGCTGAGTACCAGAAAGACTAGATGGTAGAATATATTTACGAGTAGTAGAAATAACTTGCAAAGGTAAACTTGAATATGAGAAGGTTGTCTATAGAGAACTAAAATCTCTTGATGGAAGAGGTTTGGACCCTTTTCCAAAGATAGACATTAAGATTGCCACTTGAAAGAATGAAGGCTTGAAGTTCGAAAGAGAAAAAAATCACTATAGAAATTAGGCTAGAATACTTAAAGAGGTTAATGAGAAAGAAATCAAATTAGCCAAGGTAAATGTAAATGAGGTCATCCAACAACGTTAACAAAGAAGCGATGCATGGAAGCTCATATTTGATGAACTTAATGCATACAATCAAGTAGAGATCTACATGAAGAAGTTGCAAATTGAAGAGATGATTGAATATATAGAGCTCATTAACCTTTACTATGCAAAGTTGACAATGTTAACCTTTACTAGAAAAATAGGTTGCTAGCTCTTACATCCTTTATATGATAGAGTCTAAGCTCTAGAAGGAGACAAAACAAAAGGTAGAGATGACCAACATGGAGCTTGAGGTTCTCAAGAGAAAATTCATGGATCAATGATTTGTTGCTGAGAACCTAGCCATAAGAATAAGTGAGCATCAAGAGCTACAAAACCTTGTTCATATGCTTAACTTTGAATGTAAAAAATTGACACCCTAGCTTGTAAATATGAAGGAAATGTTTCTATCACTATCGTCCTTGTGGAATATTCTAGCACTAGCACATCTAGGTGAAGTAGCCTAGACCATTTATGACCCACATGATAAAGAGAAGAAAATGAAGGCACTCCTATATGCTTTCAAAGTTTTGGTAGTAGCAATAGAATAACCACAATCTCCAGTAGCATTGGGATGTGATGGACCCTCATATTCATAAGAGCCTCCACCTCTAGGCACTATGTAAATACTTCATCTTATTTCCATCCATTCAATAAGCTCATGCTATTTTTGTCTAAAGTGTCCAATTTTGTTGTAATTTGCATCAATTTTGTAATCCATACAATATGGTACTTAGAGTTAGTTAGTCAATTAGTTAGTTATTCAGTTAGTTAATAAAGTTCCATACTCTTCCAAATTTTATAAGAAACTTAATCCCATTTTTTTTACTTGAGGATGAGTTTTCAGTTAATCATGGGGGTACGATAAAACATCAATAAGGTGACTGTATCAATGCATGGATGTTGAAACAACCCTATCAATGTATACCCATTGATGCATCTTAAGATGTGTTAATGTAGGTACATTGACACTAATGTAGTTATTGCTTATATAAATGCACATACCCTTCATGTTTACAGTACTATTCGGTCATTCCCTTAGTCAAACTCTTTTGTTTCTTTTAGTAGAAGTTAGAAATTTTTTTTCTTTGAGTCCTTATAGCATGGATTAAAGAATTTGTATGGCATTTTATTTGAGTGTAACATGTATGTGAACACAGTTGCATGAATAACAATAAAATGAAGATTTCTTTCTTCATTATGAAACTTGGATTAGTTTAACTTTACTTTCTATCAATTTACTTTGAATGTAATTTACTTTATTGTTATTAAATATTTAACATTATAATTGTAATTAACATAAGTACAATCACTTTGAGCATAATATATTAATGCTTGGTAATCCTAGGAGTGTGTTGTCATTGAAAATCTCACCTGCTAGAGGAATTGAGAATTCCTAGTGACAAAATTTTTAACCTTAGATCTCTAGGGACTTTGCAAGTAAAATAAGATCTGTAGTGCTCTAGATGGTCTGATAGATCACCCATGGACTTACAACATGAAAAATGTGGTAACAAAAATGCAAATGCAAAATATAAATTTGAATGTAAATTGTGCCAAAATAAATTTGATGAATGAAACTTGTACATCAATGGAATTACAAATTTTATTTTAGAAAAATAAAGGAAGTACAAAAAATATGTATAATATGGTCTATTGTAGCAAGGGGAAGGTTCCCTTCTATGAGGGTTTAGGATCTGTTGAAGTTGCTACAATCAACTCCACAATCCAGAGGTCTTGCCACTGTTAGTGCTTTGGAACCTTTACTATTGCCATACTAGATCTACTATGTTTTTGATGTAGGAGGATGAGAGGTGTGAGGGACTTGGGCTACTAGAGTGAGAAGCATTAGGATTTGTGGTTCTCAGAAGCTTAGTGTGGATCCAAAGGCTCATAGATCTCAAGGGGGGATAACATGCTATGGGGGTTTGAGAAGCTACGTTTTTGCAAGGTTGTAAGAGCTCTCAAGCACCCATAGTGCCAAAGTGTGGAGCTTGTAAATGGTGTTTGTACCTAGGTTTTATAGGTTTTTGGTCACTAATTTGGTTGCAAGCTTAGTTGCAAATTGCTAAAAAATTGGCTACAAATTTCTACTATACTTAGGCAAGGTGGATGTTGAAATCAAGGGGGGTTACTATATATGATAAGTGTCATATCCCCATATCCATTTTATTTACTAAAAATAGTAAACGAGAATTTTATCCATGTTGGATTTTTCCACCCACGTTGGGCCTTCCAACTACAATGTTGACATGCAAGATCCTTGTTGGAGTTGGTGCTATGTTAAGATCTTGGCCATGTTGAATTAATGTTGTGGGGTAAGGGCTATACTCCCCATGCTAGGCATGGGTGATGACAAACCCCTCTACACTGAGCATAGATGCTATCACACCCCTCCATGTTGGAAATATATGCCATCACATCCCTCCACACTGGGGGTAGATGAGTTATACCTCAATGTAGGTGTCTTTAGCGTAGAAAATGCCCCCCCATAAAACCCATAAAAATGCCAATTTTGGCTTTTCAAAAGGCATTTTTAACCTTCCAAAGCCCAAATATAGACATTATATGACTTTTTTCACTTGAGAAATGAGGCTTGGACCACTTATAAGGAAATTTTCAAGCCCAAAAGTATAAAGTATGTGAGATTGCATCTCATGGGTTACAATTTTCCCATTTACAAAGAAGTTTTATCTTAAGTTTCCTGGGATGGGGTTACAAAGGTTACAACATATGAATTTGGTGGTGTTTCATTGGCCCCTCTTTGTTGATTTCTAGAGAATTAACTTGAGAGGCATTGACAAATAATAACAAACACCATTGTAGGTTCATCACCGATGTTTCCTCTTCACATTTGATTTAGTCATGTCGAACCATGTCAAAGAGTGCTTGTGATGATGGGATAAGGCTATAATGAGATGATGGTAATGAGGTCCTAGGAAAATGGTTGTGAGAGTTGACAATGCATTCTATAGTTGACATCATGGCTATGGCATTGACATGTTGGTCAATTAGTGATTTGAGATGTTGGTCACTCGGAAAATGCATTTAAGGATCTAACACCTTACCCCAAGGTTTCTTTAGTAGATAGGCTCCTCCCTTTATATGTTTGGAGCCATAGGTTCATTCTTTGATTTTCTTTGGCCATCTAGCTTCTTGGAAATCTGCTCCATTTTTTTGTGGGGTGAAGCCTTCATTAGATTTCTTTACCAAGGTTGATTTTGACATGATTTTCCTACTAGATGAGGTGTGTTACTTCCAGTTGATGTAATGGCTTTTCCATCAAATGAGATGTGTTACACTTGATGGACTTAATGGTTTTCCCATTGAATGAGATGTATTACATTCAATGGACTTGATTGTGGAGCATGATGAAAGGATGTTATAAGGCTATAGTGCATGAATATTAAAAAAAGGTTAACACTACTATTTAGGATAAGGAAGCCTATAACAAGGTACCCCGGAAGTCCTAATTCCTGCAAAGTTACTTTCGAGCTTACCTGCCAACCTTTGCAGCACAATCAACGTGGCACCCAGCCACAAGGCCAGTTTGCATGAAAGAGGCACTAGGGGTAGACTGTATAGTTCGGCAAATTTTCTATCGTAGGGGCTGATAGGCTTGCTACACCCTCTAGCCTTCCCAGCTTGACACTTGACCTAGCTCACGGTGTACCCAGGGACCATGCTAGGAGCTGCCAAAAGTGTTCAGGATGAGCGAAATAGTTCAGCAAGTTTTCTAACTACAAGACCTGCTATGTTACACTACATTGCACAGCGTAGAAGGTCTTGGGAAGATCGAGCACTAAAGATGCAAATTGACAGTGACTCAGTCCTCTGGGATATCTGCCCCACTTCACCCTTGATGCATGAGCAATGTGACGTAGCAAAATGTGGCAAGTTTTATCAAGAATCCTCTTCATTTGAGTGCTATGCTATGCTACGCTATGCAGCGTAGCAGGGATGAACTTTATAATACTTCTACTCAGATGGCTTTGATGGAGTAAGCCTACTTGTCCATGCTTCAACCGTCAAACAATTTTTCTCTACTGCCACGCCAGGACATGACTAACATTCTATGATAAAATGTTTGCAAAGTAAGTTAGAATTCGAGCTAGACTAGGTGCTACGCTGTGCTACTCTACACAGCGTAGCATAGTGTAGCAAGGACGGAATGCATGAAGGTCCTTCGCCAATTGATTCCTAGCAAGGGAATTGCACTTGGCCACATTCAAACCTCCAAGACTACCTGTCCCACTTCACCCTTGGGCTCCAAGCAACTTTTCTTGACAAAGCATTGCAGATCAGAGAAGGCTGTATGTCACATTGGTTGCTATGCTGTGCTACGCTACATAGCATAGCATAGCATAGCAAGGACACAAAGCATCAATGTGTCCCAAAGATGGACTCAGTAGGTACCAAGACCTTTTAACATGAGAGATAGGGTTGTAGTTACTTACTTAGCCAGGCCTCAGACATGTATTCTTGACTTTCAGGTAGGATTTCTTTCAACATTGGTGGCTACATTATTCTATGCTACATAGCATAGCACAACATAGCATGTAGGTGTTGACACTACGTTGATACACTGGGAAGTGTAAATAGTGTAACACTCACCTGGAAGCATCAAGACATCTTAGGTTAGCTCCAGATGTTGTTGACAATGGTTACTCTCATCCTAGCATCTCTTTAATAGGCAGGATCAGCAAGTTTTCTTTGTTTTGCAGCCCCGTGACTGTCCCCAAGGTTGTCCCTACACTTGACCCTGCCCGTAAGAGTAGGGAAGACATAGTCCTGGAGACAAGCTCCACTTTGCATTCACTATTAGCATTCCTTGTAACAAACATGACAGTTCACTAGACTCTGGCACATGCAGCTTGAATGGTATGGTCATAGCGTAGCAGGCTTTACATCCATCATTACATAGCAGCATGGCATAGTCATGTTTGCAGTCTATGGGATCTAGGACACATGGCGTCCAAACCACATTTTTCTCTTGTTCTTGGTCCTATAAATACCCTAGTGAACAATGTTCAAGGGGTTGGCTTCTGGCATTTTTAGCATGGTTGGATTTCTTGAGCGTGGTTGGCTTTTGGCATTGTTGGCTTTGAGAATCATCTTTCTAGCAGATGGCTTCAGAGATTGGCATTTTGACATTTTAGCTCTCTGGTGATTAGCTTTGGCAAGTAGACTAGCAAGCAGAAGGCCCCTGTTAGCAAGTTTTTGATAGCAGTACAAGGAGCTGTGATCATACCGCTTCGTTGTAAGTTGTGCCTGTCCACACTGTGCATTAGTTGTACACCTTCAGCCAAGCAAAGATCAAATCCCCTGATCTTGGGATGGTGCACTTTCTCACCCAAGCCTATTTCATTTTTTTTGCTACTATCATATTTTGCATTGTTCTCCATCAGTTTACACTTGTCACTTGTCACTTAACTTACGCATAATAATTTTAAGACAAATGTTTACAAAAAGGTTATTGTACATCGACTAAGTCCCTGTCTGATTGACTAGACCGTTTAGGATGCCCTGCTTTCGTTTACCCCAGCATAACCCTCACATGGATTCGGGGTTAGGCTATACTCTCAATGACCTCTCGGTGTTCTAGCCACCAATGTTTTTGGTCGCTACAATTTTTGGCACTAGAAGGAGGGCCCTTTATGCCCTTTCTATGTATCATGGGTAATCCTGCATGTTGTCTGTACCCCATCAACTACTAGCATAGACATGATGTCCTTGTGGTTGTCTACATGCTATGTGGTATAGATTGGTCGCAATGACGATTTCCCTAGAACCCAGTAGGACGAAAGTCTCCAACCACTTACTGTACCGCAATTACTTCATTGACTACGCTATGCTGCCTGCATCTCGTGTGGCATAGTGAGCCCCTTAGTGTAATAGTCTTGCTTAGGATAGCAAGTGTAACTGTGAAGGAGGTTAGCTTTCGACACTTCCTAGTGCACCCACTTTTAGCCTCTCTCTCTTACAGTTTCCATTTTTACAATAGAAAATGATTCCAGCAACCACTACCATTTCCACCTCAGACCTAGAGGTACCTTACTCTGTCCAGCATGTAATGGGTCTCAAGCAACCACCCAGCCCGATGCTAGCACCATGACAGTCCCTTAGGCTACGACACCTATCACCTGAGCATTTGATGCAAGACGTAGAGCGATATGATTTCCTCTTCGCAAAAGTCCAGGTGAATCTACCCTTGGATCACCAGGAACTCGAGGATAAACATAACTTTGAGTTCCTCCACTGGAATGGAAGGGAGTTCATCCCTACCCCTAACATCACCAGCTTGCTAACTGAAGCATATCATTGGGTGTTAAACTAGCTGATGCAAGTAAGTAGGTCCAAGGAATGGGACACAACATCCCATTCCGACGAAGCATGCAAGGACGAACAAGAAGACTTGGACTTCCACTCTAAAGGTGGTGGCCAGACCTATGCCACAGGTATCCCTCCCACCATTATCTTTCGGTTGAACCCACTCTTTGCTTCTACCCCCTTCATGGTGGCCACAACCTCACCACAACCCACATCCTCTTTCGCAATGGGTAGTCACCCAATGTTTCCAATGTACTAGTAAGTGGGCCCTTCAAGTTCTTTCCTAGTCAACCATCCCTTTCCAGTCTGTCCCAGCATCGTACCCAACATTAGTCATGGCTATGTTGCCATATATGCACACTCTTCCTATGACACAATTCCATGTGAGATGCACTCCTGTTCCCTCACTTGCATCCATTCCATTGCTAGTAGCAAACCCACTCTCAACCATGTGGTGGGAACCAATCACTTCTCTCCCTACTATACAACCATATCAGATGTCACACTACATGCAACCCCAGGCATACCAGCTTCCTCACGTAGTACAGCAAAACGAAGGGGTGTGGGCTGCCCTGCCAATCGGGCAAGCAGCCAACCCCATGACGCCACCAATGGCTACCACCCCAATAGCACCATCCATTGGGTTGTGGACTGTCCAGGCAACAGCACTTGTTGGAGCAGCCCTAATGGTGCCCCCCATGGGCTAGGCTACTACCTTTACAACACCACCAATGATGGCTACTTAGGCAATGCTGTAACCATTTGCAACATCCCCAGGTCTATATCAAGCCTTTCAACTCATCTAGAACCTCACCGAGGAAATAAAACGCCTCAAGGAAACTGGTTCTGAGATCATGCAAGTCATGGAATTTTACCATGATCACCCTATCAGCTCAACTATCCACATGCTCATGCTACCCCCTAGGGTGCCACTCCCCCAATTTACAAAATACAATGGGGAGGTTGATCCCAATGTGCACTTGGTAATGTTTAGGCCCGAATCTATATTGTTGCAACCATGGCCACACACCATCATTCATGTCTTTGCCATGTATCTGATAGGAAAAGCTCTAGATTGGTACCGTGTACTCCCATGTGCCTCCATTTCCACCTTAGAAGAGCTGCTAAGCCAATTTGTGACTCACTTCAAGTACAACATGAAATTAGAGGTCACACCGGACCAGCTCATGAGTGTTAAGCAGGACCTGCTAGAATTTGTGCAAAGATTCATACAGTAGTGGAGCACAACCTTGAATGAGATATGCGAGCCTATTGTTGAGGCCCACTTGTTGGCCATTTTCAAGGAAGTAATAAATGACTTCATTAAGTCTAAGCTCTATTACCTAGCTCTACGCTCCCTTAGCCAAGCCTTTGCTTAGACCAAGAGCATCTAGGACACGACTAAAGCTAGTAAGAACCCGACCTATGTCACATACAAAAAGACACATATCAAGAAATACAAAGAAAAGGGCAAGGCTGCAACAACCATGGTGGCCACTGTGGCCAACAAGACCAAGTCCAACAACAACAACAACAAGAAGTCAGCCATAGCACCCAGTGCCACACCTAGTTCAAGCAACACCAGTTAGCCTTCAACATTAGCACATGAGGTGCCAACCAAGCCTAGGCCCAACTTTGAGCTTAAAGATCACTCCAAGTATACCCCCTTACCCATTAAGCCTTTAGAACGTCTGAAGCAACTATTGGGAGCTGGGTGTATACAGCATAAATAGATGTCGGAGGAGGTAATCAAATGCCATCGAAGGTACTATGAAGTTTTGCAGAACCCCTCCTTGGCTATGCCCAATGAACCTCCAGTCCCAAATAATTTCAGGTTGGAACATTTCTGTGACTATCACCAATTGTGTGGTCATGATATGGACTACTTTTTAGCATTGAAAGATGATATTCAATGCATGATCGATTAGGGAAAGTTGGTCTTGGACGAAAGTAGTTCCATTCATCCTGAAAACCAGTCAATGCATGTTTACAAAGACCCCCTAAACACTAACAACGCAGGGTATACCATCAACGTTATTGGCATTGATAGTAATCCAGAACCACCACAACAACCATTCATGGTGCATGTACCTCCTTGTAGTGTAGAAATGCAAACAACAACAACAACAACGTCGCAAGATCCATTTGTCCTTAGAGTTCCTCATCAGACATCCACCCCTACTCCCTTTGTGCTCAAAGTTGCACCACCACCCACACCAACACAATAGGCACCATTTTTCATTAAGGTGCCAAAACATCCAAGCTCCTCTACCACATAAAGTTAGGCAACAAAAACTACACCATAGCCTCCCCGTTCGAAAAAATGGGAAGAGCATTTAGTAGACAAGATGGCTAAGGAACGTACCGCATTAGGTCCTCCAAAGCCTACTCCCTTGGCCTCAGTGCCCATGGCCCCTTGGTCTCAATGCCCATGGCCCCATCACCATCAACAACTGATGACAATGCATGCATGCAATCATCACCTTCTTGCCTGAGAAAGCCTAGTTCTCAACTTTGAACCACTCCCCCTTGAGAGATTTGTCTTCTAGGATGAATAGAGGAGGAAAGAGGTAGCAAAAAACAAGACAGTGGGTAAGACCTTTTCAATGCCCTTAAACAAGCCCTGAAGTAGAAAAACACAACTTTAAGCTTGTATGACTTGATAATGACTTCCATAATATATCGTGATGCCATGGTTCACATGTTAGCATCCATCCTAGTTGCCGAAAACATGCTAGTTGAAGAGAAAGAAATCCATGCTGTCATGCTTTCCTCTACGGCCAAAGAACTGTGGCCAGCTTAGTTGACATTTCACGATAAGTCCATTAAGGATGACCTTGCAAAGGATTAGGTGATGACAGCATCCATGTTCATCATAATTCAAGTCGGCTAGTACAAGATTTGAAAGGTACATGTTGATGACGGTGCTACTAACAACATCATCCCATTTTCCATAGTGGAAAAATTGGGCTTGGTTGATAAAATCAAGCCCATGATAACTTCGTGCTTGAAATTGTTCAACGAAGTGCGCGTAGTGGTAAAAGGGATTGTTCACATTAACTTTGTGGTAGGGGACCAGTTCCCCACAACCGCAGTCTTCATTGCGATGGAAGAGATGCCTGGGTTCAACCTGATCTTGGGGAGGTCATGGTTAGCCTAATTAAGGGTTGTCTCTTCACCGATACATCAAGAGATCCACCTACCCTATGCGGGTGGGGAGGTAGTGATCTACGGTGATGAAGCGGCTACCCAAGACATAAACAATGTTAACATGAAGCAGGGTTAAGAGGTAGTAATCTTTGAGAACAAAGCATATGTTCATGCTAACAGCCCTTGCCTAACTGATGAGTTGGCCAAAAATGCCAACTTAGATAAAGAAACCACGTGGGTCAAGTTGCCTTTCCAGGCCGTAGACAATGACATAGAAGAATGCCACAATAAAGCCTCTCAGCCATATGCTTCACCTACCCCACAATGGGTTAGAAAAAAACTGCATAATTAGAGATTACCTCTAGTTTAACTCCATAGACGCTTGGCTTCATATCTCCTTCCACCTTAATTTTAGCATTACGTTTACTATCCACATTATGTTCACTTTTAGCACTGCGTTCACTGTTTGCATTATGTTCATTCTTTTGGCATTACAATAATTGTTTACATTATTTCAATTCTTTTCATCATGTTTACTATTTTCATTCGCATCATGTCTACTATTTACATTATGTACATTGTTTACATTATAGCTGTTGCTTGCATTGATTCTATCGCTTTGGCCCGGGATGGCCTTAAACTAGCACCGCGGACTGGAATGGCCTTAAACTACCATCGCGGCCTGCTAAGGCCTAAAAATGGCCACTAAACTTCTAAATTTTTTTTATCATTAAGCAATAGCCCAAAATGGCCTTAAAACTATTACAACAACCCGAAATGACCTTAAACTATTGCGATGGCCCAAAATGGCCTAAAACTAGTGACAACCTAAAATGGCCTAAAACTAAAATGAGAAGCTTTCAAGGGGCCCAAAAAGATAAAAAAAATAAATATAACACATTAACCAAAGTGAAATAAATTATTTTACATTGTATTCTTCATTCAATGTCAGTTAATAATGTTTAGAAAAAATTCAAATTCAAAGATAAAAATAAAAATCTCGCACCGCCACACTATGAATCTTCGCCAGCATCACCATTTCATGTTCCACTGGGTCCTACGTCTCCATTTGGATTTTGCATAAGGTAGAAAATAAAACAATGAATCAAAACTATGACAAGGCTTTCACAAAATAAATGATGAACAATAAAGAGTGACTAACCTGAGATGGCCTTGCATCCATTTCAAGGGGTATCCGATCCATGCCAGGTGCAAGACGTTGCAGGATCTCCTCCTCAGTGAGGTTGGCCCAATTTCCATCTCCCAGATTAATGCTTGCTGTAACTTTCCATTTTTTCACAGTTGTCCATTTGGGCAGTCCTAGGGAAAAGGTGGCTTTGGTGGTCTTCCCAGTAGGTAAGGTCATTTCCCTTTCGAGAGATTCACTGACCGTCACCTATTGCATGAACTTCTCATAGGCCTTGGAAGCGCCAATGACATCAAGGAATAGCTTATGGGTATGCAACTCAATAGCAGCATCCTAGTATTATTTATGATAGGAGGCACATTTGATTTTATACATACGCTTATGGTTCTTTTGTGCCTGTCCCCATTTGTAAACCTTTGCACTATAATCTTTCCAATCTTGGTTCTTCCTGGCCAGAAGGTCCATCTACATGCGCTGTTCAATGATCTCACGAGTGGCCTCATTTTTACTTCATATGGTTGTCCAATATCTTGCATAGTTAATGACTATCGTATGCCAATTTCCATCATGAGTGTCACGGGCCAATAGAAATTCATTCCTGGACTAAAGGTCTCCCAACTTAGTGGTTAGGTTGACCTTCTCTTTCTCAAGTTTCTGTACCCTCTACCAGAGGTCCTCATTCACACATCTACACTCCCACAAGGAGCGTGCTGAGTATAATGCACATTTACTTGTTTCATCGTATATGTGACAAGGTACCTTAGCTACCTTTGGCAGAAGTTTAGGCACAACGTCAACCTTAATAGCTTTCCTAGGATCCCACTTGAGGCGAGAGGCTACCAATCATACATGAGAGAGTGTTAGTCACAGGGATGTAGCAAAAATGCAACAATGTAGAGTGCCTAACATAGCAACTGCAACATACCTATCTTAGGATCGATTTGCCTTAGGTGATTGATCATGTCATCGACCACCCCCTCCATAAAAGTGAATTTATCAGGGATTTTGATCCATGGCTGGAGAAAGATCAAGGAAGAAGGGTTAGAAGCATCAATAATGGTGTCTGCTACACAATAAAATATGTTAGTAATGATGGAGAGGACAATAACAAAGCTAATGAAAAATGACAAATGACAATGCAAAGCTCCTACCCAAAAAACCCTCAGGGGTGATAGTGGGGGGATCACTCATTGACACACTATCAAGAAAGTGGTCAAATTCACTAGCATTAAATTGCAACCCCTCTCCTTCTAGCTGACTCAAAAGTGTGGTGGCATCCTCAACACTCATGTGCCCCTCAGGTACTAAACCACATTCTATAAAAATATCATCGATAGGGGCCTCTTTCTCTATGGCAAGGACCTCTTCTTTTGTAGCTGAGGCTTCTTCTTCTTCTTCAGTAGGTGCCCCTACTCTAGGAGCCAAATCCTCTTCCTCTTCTTCTTCTTCTAATAACACAGGATCAAAATAAGTAGGACACTTCAACATAAAATGGGCACTACTCTGTGCTACACTACATAGTGTGCTAACAAACCAATTAAACACACTTACCAACTGGGGTTTGCACTCTACGAACTTTGATTCGTAGCTTTTTCCCCCTCTCTTCATTCGTAAGGGGAGGTCCTTTCGTAGGGTGAGACTTTTTTATGTTGCAGCCTAGTTTTCATAGTTTTTGCAATCAGGTGTGTCCCCCTTAACACATTACCTATGTTAATAGGAGGTGGCTCTCCCACACTATCCCAGGCATGAAAGGGTTGTGCCACCCGATCCCTCGTCGTTATTGAAAGTGACTCCCCGATAGCTTCCGGGGGATCTTGGGATCAGGTGGTGTGGAAAACCTAGCAAATCCATGGCCTAGATATTTGGTTACGATCTTGCTGTACCTAGGCACCATTTTCATGGGCCACTAGGAATTCCATGAACTTTCATAGGCAAGCTACGAAGAAGGCGTAATGCATGTTGAAATGGGAGTCAAGCTTCTCACAAAGTTTGACCATTTTAGAACGCAAGCCTTCTGAAAGGTACCTAGCCCAGTTATAATGGGTCCCTTCCTCCATGACCTCCCTCATTATCTAGGCCTACTCTACTCCAAGGATTTTCCCCTGGGAGAGTAGCTTAGGGAAGGCATGGGCATGGAAGATAGGGTAAATCATTTAGGTCACCGCTAACTTGACCTTGTGGATGTAAATCCCCTTTCAATCCTTGCTTGTCCCTAGCCATTCCTCAATATCCCCTTGATGGTTTGCATCTTTGCTAGATTTTTCTCATACAGGGAGACCATCATAAGGGACACCAAAAATATTCACAAATAGTTGGTCATTAATTTTGAACACCACTCGCACATTGTGAACACATGTGTGAAAGCAGTCAGCCTTTTCGGAGAAGGAATCTGTTGGCGACCATTTGGGATGCGACCGCTAACGAGTGTCCTCAAACAAGATTTAGGTGCCTACTGGTCTTTGGCAACACCAAGGCCCAGATACCTCCAAATAAACTTAGTAGTTAATGTGAGTATGTGTGTGTGCTGTTGCAGCGTGTGGTTGTATAAAATGTAACAATTGCGTTGTGTGAACTACAAATGACTTACTTTAAGGAGATTCAGCTAACTTTGCCAAGTACTGTGAGTTCTTGAAAAATTTCCTATTTTGTTCAACTGCCTAGTCTACACGGTCCTTATAATACCTACTTGTAACAAATAAAATTTTGCAAAAACATTTGAGCACAACTCTGCAATCTACTCCTAATTTTCCCCAGAGAAAGAGATAGTTCCACAAGAAAACTAGAAATAGAGCAAGATTCAATGGAAATAAGCAGAAAAGAAAAGAAAGCAGATTTGTGTAGACCTCAAATATTTAAACAAGGTAAAATGACACGAGTAAACACTTCACAATAAAGCTATCCCAAATTCAATATCTATGAATTGTTCAAACTTCCAAGGCTCAAACAAGCAATTTCTTCAAGACAATCCTACTATGCTACCAAAAATTGCTGCGTAAACTACCACGTACGAGACTCCATTTTGACTAGATAATAGATGTCAACGATTGCATTCAAACAGAACCTTTAAAAGACTTGACAATTTCTGATTGAAATACCACGGGAATTCACTTTAAAGATAAAAAGAAGCTATTCTGGTCCCATCAAAATACCAAAGATTTTCTGAACCCTCTCGACTACTGAATTGTTCAACGGCGTGACTACAAACAGAGGCTCTCTTACAACAATCCCAATAGCAGTTCCCACACGTTGCACAATAACGAAATTTACTACTAAAATGCTCTTAAGGCTTTTAAACACAAGCGCTTCTATGGCAAAATTTTAATAGAAATTTCTATCGGGCAACAAGAACAGTAAGAGCAATCTAAAAATCCCAAAATTACTTGCCAAGGATGATACTATCTAAACCACTAGCTAAACAATTTAAACAAAACAAAAAATGAAATGCATAACTCACAGGACCATGACAAAGAGGCTGAAATCTTTATTCTAGCAAGCCATCTTGCAAGCAATCGTCCACACTTTCTTCTTTACAAAATGCTCTTCTCCCAAGACTCAAAGTGTCTCCAAGTGAGAGCCCAAGTGCTAACTAGTAGCCTTCAAAGTGTGATGTATGAGACCCCAAGTGTGATGATGATATTCTTCCTTGACCCTTGAAGCCTTTTTATAGGGTTCCAAGGTAGGTAGGGAAGTTACATATTCAAAAATATCTCACCTAACTTCTCTCCCAAGTAACTTGGCCAACCAATTAGGAGATTACTTGCCCAACAAGTTAGGAGGTTACTTGCCCAACAAGTTAGGTAAGTTACAACAATTTTAGATGGTTGCAACCACCAAAGAGAAAAAGAAGTTGACAAGTGGCCTTGGCAGAAAATTAAAATATAATTTCTAAAATACATAGGAATACAAGCTATAGTGGCAACTTACTTTATACACATATATGTCTTTTTAATTTTG